>JAGXEW010000059.1:1531534-1607618 GCA_030684275.1 Acipenser oxyrinchus oxyrinchus
TTTTACACACAATTACCCATTTATACAGTTGGGTTTTTACTGGAGCAATCTAGGTAAAGTACCTTGCTCAAGGGTACAGCAGCAGTGTCCCTCACCTGGGATTGAACCCACGACCCTCCGGTCAAGAGCCCAGAGCCCTAACCACTACTCCACACTGTTGCCCTAGTGATCAGCTGTAATGATTGTATTCCTGGGCTATATAAGAATTCTGATTGAATTAACAAAACACAAAACCCAACGGCGAGATTCCTTAGGGGGGGGCGTAGTTGAGTACTGGGCTGGGGTCATCTTACAGAGACCACAGTATATACAGTAGAACCTGTCATATCCGATTGAATTGGCTTTAGGGGTTCATCGGATATGTAAAAATATCATATCGCAGAGGGAGTCGCTATACTACATTATTATTATTATTATTATCATTATTATTATTATTATTATTATTTATTTCTTAGCAGACGCCTTTATCCAGGGCGACTTACAGTCGTTAACAAAAATACATTTCAAGAATCACAGTACAAGTAATAATACAATTAAGAGCAAGATAAATACAATGACTTTCGTTCTAGCAAGTACAAGTATGACAAAATACGATTCAATAACGGAGCAGATAACAGTATCAGTGATATTTACATCAGGATAGTTGCTTTATTGAGGTCAGGGTATTATAAATGGATAATGTCTGGTACATCAATGTGTCTAAAACACTAAAGTATGGTACTGCATGTACATGGTACAAAGAAAATCTGTGAATTATTGCAAAACAAAGCACTGTATTTGTCAATTTAGCAAACAGCATTCCAGAAACAGATCTTCCCGTGCTTTCTCAGGCCATGCCAAAGTAATCCAACAGGTTTTTCTTTGTAACATCTTTTACCGAATATGAACATGTGAGGGAGGGGGCGTCAAGTACCACAGACAAGAGGAAGGGGGCGCAGTCCAAAAAGTTTGATAACCACATATCTATAGCTATGATAACAAGGGGCCAACCGTTGACAACGTGGCCAGCACCCTGGGCCCCTAAAACGGACCCCCAAGTATTTCTTCTGAACTCCTCCCTTTCGCCTGTCTGAAGTTCTCTGGGATTTCAGCCAAGACTCTGTTAATGCTGAGATCAGGTCTCCTGTAATACTTCCTCTTACAGAGCGGGCATTGGATACAATCACTCTGATCCCAACAGTGTCCGATACACTCTGTGCAGAAGTTGTGACCGCAGGGAGTGGAGACCGGGCTGGTGAAAATATCCAGACATATCGAACAGATGATCTGCTCTTCTGAGAGCTGACCAGGGGAAGCAGCTGCTGCCATTTCAGAGAAGGAAATTAAACTAAAATAAAAAACAAAGATGAACCTTGATATAATCAGAGTGGAATGATTACTGGAAGACTTACACTGAGATTATATTTGCCCCTAGCAGAGAGATAAAAAATAACCACAGAGAGGTCTGGTAAAGCATAGGGAAGCATTGTAAAGCACAGAGAGGTCTGGTAAAGCATAGGGAAGCATTGTAAAGCACAGAGAGGTCTGGTAAAGCATAGGGAAGCATTGTAAAGCACAGAGAGGTCTGGTAAAGCATAGGGAAGCATTGTAAAGCACAGAGAGGTCTGGTAAAGCATAGGGAAGCATTGTAAAGCACAAAGAGGTGTGGTAAAGCATAGGGAAGCATTGTAAAGCACAGAGAGGTCTGGTAAAGCATAGGGAAGCATTGTAAAGCACAGAGAGGTCTGGTAAAGCATAGGTAAGCATTGTAAAGCACAGAGAGGTGTGGTAAAGCATAGGGAAGCATTGTAAAGCACAGAGAGGTCTGGTAAAGCATAGGGAAGCATTGTAAAGCACAGAGATGTGTGGTAAAGCATAGGGAAGCATTGTAAAGCACAGAGAGGTCTGGTAAAGCATAGGGAAGCATTGTAAAGCACAGAGATGTGTGGTAAAGCATAGGGAAGCATTGTAAAGCACAGAGAGGTCTGGTAAAGCATAGGGAAGCATTGTAAAGCACAGAGAGGTCTGGTAAAGCATAGGGAAGCATTGTAAAGCACAGAGAGGTCTGGTAAAGCATAGGGAAGCATTGTAAAGCACAGAGAGGTCTGGTAAAGCATAGGGAAGCATTGTAAAGCACAGAGAGGTGTGGTAAAGCATAGGGAAGCATTGTAAAGCACAGAGAGGTCTGGTAAAGCATAGGGAAGCATTGTAAAGCACAGAGAGGTCTGGTAAAGCATAGGTAAGCATTGTAAAGCACAGAGAGGTGTGGTAAAGCATAGGGAAGCATTGTAAAGCACAGAGAGGTCTGGTAAAGCATAGGGAAGCATTGTAAAGCACAGAGAGGTCTGGTAAAGCATAGGGAAGCATTGTAAAGCACAGAGAGGTGTGGTAAAGCATAGGGAAGCATTGTAAAGCACAGAGAGGTCTGGTAAAGCATAGGGAAGCATTGTAAAGCACAGAGATGTGTGGTAAAGCATAGGGAAGCATTGTAAAGCACAGAGAGGTCTGGTAAAGCATAGGGAAGCATTGTAAAGCACAGAGATGTGTGGTAAAGCATAGGGAAGCATTGTAAAGCACAGAGAGGTGTGGTAAGATAGTGTAAATGGGGGAATAGGTTGAACCGTGATATTGAATGGAATAAAGGAAAACAACTTAACATGAGTTGATGTGTTAAAGATAAATCAGTGGTGCAATCTGCGACCTTATTTCGCATTTATCAGCAATAATCACTGCATCAACAACATTTTATTTTTCAAAATCAAGAACAGACATTAGCTTTTATCAGAAGATCCAATAACTAATAACACTGCTGTGCAGAATAGTTAAACATCAAGGCACAGCTTACATTCAAATAGGAACACTTGATTAAAAAAATATATTCTCTCAAGGTCTCTTGAAAAATACGCTTGTCATAAGTCCATGTAATAATAATAATAATAATAATAATAATAATAATAATAATAATAATAATAATAATAAAAATAATAATAATAATAAATCAATATAATTTTTTTAACAGAAGTCATTTAAATCTGAAATATGCTTGTTAATTTACATTAATGTTAACATTTTACGTCAACACCATTTACTACCTACAGTATATGAAACCCAATACACTGTCAAACATTGCTTTCTCGTCCTCCCTTTCCTTTACATTGCACACATTATTGTTCAATGATTTAACATACTCAGCAGAAGGCATTATCATAGTTTTAGATTCAGCTGTGTCTCACTGTCAAAGACAAGGACCGACAACTCTGCAGGAAAAGGGACCTCAAAGTTGACAAAATCAAACCCCACTTCTCTAAAGCAGTAAGCAAGATAAACCAGGGTAAAACATGGTAAATACATAGAATAACCGTGGGAAAAGCATGGTAAAACTGAAAAAATTACACTGCAAAAATACCCTGGTAAACTCTTATAAGGGAACAACAAAACTGCTCTTTGTCTATTATAAGCCTCTCAGTTGCTTTGATGCAATAAACTGGTACTCGTCTGACCCCACGTAGCAAACAAGCGTAAGGTTCAGGTGGGCTGTTATAACCAGTTACACAGACACTGAACGATTACAAGGACTTGTCATAATAGTCTCTCTCATCTCTCTGCTAATGACAAGTCTCAGTCATGCTGAGGCAGGGCAATGTGTGTACTTTGATAAAACACCTTTGACGTGACTAAGGAGGCTTGGTGGTCCAGTGGTTAAAGAAAGGGGCTTGTTACCAGGAGGTTCCCAGTTCAATCCCAGCTCAGCCACTGACTCACTATGTGTGAACCTGAGCAAGTCACTTAACCTCATTGTGCTCCGTCCTTCGGATAAGACTTAAAATAAACTAGATCTACTGGAAGTGCAGCAGCAGTTGCTAATGATTCATAGTTCTCCCCCTAATCTCTGGATAAAAGCATCTGCTAAATTATTAATTAATTAAACTAAGTAACTACAATGTAAACACACAGTAATTAGAGACACAATGTAAAGTGTTATCGTGCAGTCTTTAGTGCCGTTTACTGTACGACACATTTTTGCTTAGGTTTGAAATCAGACAGGACAGCATAGTGCGGTTCTTCTTTCACCCGGTCAGATTTTCCTTGATACGTGGACCTGAGGAGCTCCAGATCTATCTTATACTTCTCCTCCAGACTTCTCCTCATCTCCAGCGATTTCAACTTCTTGGACTCCTTCAGATACTTGACTTTCAGTTCCTTTTCCTTCTTGCTCAACTCCATTGTGTAATTGACCAATATTTTTTTTCTGTTAATCCAAGTTCTTCTCCAGCGCCCTGGTATATCTCGTTGGTGTAGTAGCCTCCTCCATTGGCCTCCACCATTGTCTCTATTTTCTTGAAGAGCTGTCTCACCTGGGTGCGATCTTGCATGTTCTTGTTGTCAAAGACATGACACCTGTTCCCACACTTCCAAACAAGCTGCTGGAGCTCCTGGTCGCCTTTCAGAATCTCCTCAATCGTCTTGTCTTTCAGATGGTCCCCTAGAGTGAAAAGGACGATCGTGTTGCTCGCAAATTGATCACCAAAAACTTCCTGGATCACCTCCACTGTTACTCTGTCTTCTTCAGTCACTCCTCCAGGATGGAGGACCAGGAGAAAAGCGTGAGGTCCTGGAGAAGACAGATGGATAAACTTCATCATCTCGCATAGAATTTCATCATCGGAGCGGGTGTTATCAAGCATGCCTGACGTGTCGATGACAGAAACCCATCTCCCATCAATAACAGCTTCCCTCTTCATGCACTCCTTATTTGTGGAGGCAGTTCTACATTCAAACTCCTCTCTCCCCAGGATGGTGTTTCCTGAAGCACTCTTCCCTGCTCCAGTCTTCCCCAGCAGCACAATCCTCCACTCGGAGTCACTCACCAGGGTTTGGCTGTCAGCACTGGGAGTCTCTTCACATTTCTTGTCTTTATCTGCGGCTCCAAACACTGCAAGTCAACAAGATTAATGTAATTCAGCCAGATTATTAAAGCTTAGGCTAGACAACATTACTCCATCATACATATTTTATACTAAGTTCTTTGGCCTTGCCTTTCGAGGTACCTCTGCCCATAATTTCTTTCTTACATGTAAAAAGGGGTTACAATTTACAAATATATATATATATATATATATATATATATATATATATATATATATATATATATATATATATATATATTTTTTTTTTTTTTTTTAAACTAACTTCAATATATAAAACATTAACTAACACTTTATTTTGTAAAAAGCAGATTTAAAAGCATGGGGAAGAATTGTAAAGCTGAGAGGGGTCTGGTAAAGCTTAGAGAAGCACTGTAAAGCACAGAGAGGTCTGGTAAAGCATAGGGAAGCATTGTAAAGCATAGAGAGGTCTGGTAAAGCATATGGAAGCATTGTAAAGCATAGAGAGGTCTGGTAAAGCATAGGGAAGCATTGTAAAGTACAGAGAGGTCTGGTAAAGCATAGGGAAGCATTGTAAAGCACAGAGAGGTCTGGTAAAGCATAGGGAAGCATTGTAAAGCACAAAGAGGTCTGGTGAAGCATAGGGAAGCATTGTAAACACAAAGAGGTCTGGTAAAGCATAGGGAAGCACTGTAAAGCACAGAGAGTCATTGTAAAGCACAGGGAAGCTTTGTAAAGCACAGAGAGGCCTGGTAAAGCATAGGAAAGCATTGTAAAGCACAGAGAGGTCTGGTAAATCATAGGGAAGCATTGCAAAAACAGAGAGGTCTGGTAAAGCATAGGGAAGCATTGTAAAGCACAGAGACGTGTGGTAAAGCATAGGGAAGCATTGTAAAGCACAGAGAGGTCTGGTAAAGCATATTAATAAACCTGGCAATTGGTAAACAATGGCGAATGCAGAGTACAAAAATGGGACAAGCATGGGGAAATCTTCTCACCTGGTTGGGTATCAGGGTTTAGGTTGGTTGTTACGTAGTTAGCAGGAATCAGTCCAACTCCTCTGTGAGTCTCTACTGACCACCACCCCAGGTCACTGATGGAGTAAATAAGATATATATTTGCATCAGGTGTATATTGAAGCTTATTTCAGTGGATACAACTTGATCAGGATGGAGAAGACGTCCTACAACTTTAAACTGAAAGCTGTTGAGCTCGCAGATCAGATCAGTGTTTGAATAGGTGAGGACACATACCAGTGTAGCGTCGATAGGGAAATAATAACAAAAGAGCATGACAACACTGAAGAGGTTGGTTTATTTTCCCTTTCTTTTCTTACAGCAGTATCTAAGAGTCGCCGGGCTCAACTCTTTAATATATAGTGTGTTTCTTTCTCTTCAACCAGAAAGACAACTAAACACTCACAGTCTCCTGATCCAGACAGGGCTTTGATGAGTTGATCCCATGGCTATCCCCTAAACAGCATCACCACAGAGAGAGCTACACTAGCTTCTGCTCCCCATTGACACTCCAAAACGCCACACCCCCCACTCTCCAAACTTCCTGTCTGGATCAGATTCTGCAGCGTCTCTTATTAGTCAAAATACAGTGTATACAACCAGAACAGAAATGCATTTAAGAAACTTAAATATAAATAATCATACAGCTCCTGCATTACAACTAAAATGTATTACTTTTCCTGCTAATTCCCAAATATATATATATATATATACAGTACTGTGCAAAAGTTTTAGGCAGGTGTGAAAAAATGCTGTAAAGTAAGAATGCTTTCAAAAATAGACATGTTAATAGATTATATTTATCAATTAACTAAATGTAAAGTGAGTGAACAGAAGAAAAATCTAAATCAAATCCATATTTGGTGTGACCCCCCTTTGCCTTCAAAACAGCATCAAGCATCAATTCTTTGAGGTACACTTGCACACAGTTTTTGAAGGAACTTGGCAGGTAGGTTGGCCCAAACATCTTGGAGAACTAACCACAGTTCTTCTGTGGATTTAGGCAGCCTCAGTTGCTTCTCTCTCTTCATGTAATCCCAGACAGACTCGATGATGTTGAGATCAGGGCTCTGTGGGGCCATACCATCACTTCCAGGACTCATTGTTCTTCTTTACGCTGAAGATAGTTCTTCATGACTTTTGCTGTATGTTTGGGGTCGTTGTCATGCTGCAGAATAAATTTGGGGCCAATCAGATGCCTCCCTGATGGTATTGCATGATGGATAAGTATCTGCCTGTACTTCTCAGCATTGAGGAGACCATTAATTCTGACCAAATCCCCAACTCCATTTGCAGAAATGCAGCCCCAAACTTGCAAGGAACCTCCACCATGCTTCACTGTTGCCTGCAGACACTCATTCGTGTACCGCTCTCAGCCCTTGGCCGAACAAACTGCCTTCTGCTACAGCCAAATATTTCAAATTTTGACTCATCAGTCCAGAGCACCTGGTGCCATTTTTCTGCACCCCAGTTCCTGTGTTTTCGTGCATAGTTGAGTCGCTTGGCCTTATTTCCACGTCGGAGGTATGGCTTTTTGGCCGCAAGTATTCCATGAAGGCCACTTCTGACCAGACTTCTCCGGACAGTAGATGGGTGTACCAGGGTCCCACTGTTTTCTGCCAGTTCTGAGCTGATGGCACTGCTGGACATCTTCCGATTGCGAAGGGAAGTAAGCTTGATGTGTCTTTCATCTGCTGCAGTAAGTTTCCTTGGCCGACCACTGCGTCTACGGTCCTCAACGTTGCCCGTTTCTTTGTGCTTCTTCAAAAGAGCTTGGACAGCACATCTGGAAACCCCTGTCTGCCTTGAAATTTCTGCCTGGGAGAGACCTTGCTGATGCAGTATAACTACCTTGTGTCTTGTTGCTGTGCTCAGTCTTGCCATGGTGTATGACTTTTGACAGTAAACTGTCTTCAGCAACCTCACCTTGTTAGCTGAGTTTGGCTGTTCCTCACCCAGTTTTATTCCTCCTGCACAGCTGTTTCTGTTTCAGTTAATGATCGTGTTTCAACCTACATATTGAATTGATGATCATTAGCACCTGTTTGGTATAATTGTTTAATCATACACCTGACTATATGCCTACAAAATCCCTGACTTTGTGCAAGTGTACCTAGAAGAATTGATGCTGTTTTGAAGGCAAAGGGTGGTCACACCAAATATGGATTTGATTTAGATTTTTCTTCTGTTCACTCACTTGCATTTAGTTAATTGATAAATATAATCTATTAACATGTCTATTTTTGAAAGCATTCTTACTTTACAGCATTTTTCACACCTGCCTAAAACTTTTGCACAGTACTGTATATATATATATATATATATATATATATATATATATATATATATATATATATATATATATATATATATATACACACAGTATTTATTTTAGTGCTGCTGTATTTTCTCCTACACCAGTATCAGTACATTGTCCTGTTTACTTACAGTCTTCTTTTTTTGTTTGGGTTCAATAAACTTTACAGTAAAATATCGGTATGCTCCAGGGTGTAATTGTATTATTTTAAATTCATTTTATTCAAGTTTATTCAATTCATTTTGTTTCTATTTGTAATGTTTTGCCATACTGTGTTTTTTATGTGTTTCTTTATTAAGCTGCCTTTATTTGAGCTTGGGTAGGGAAAAATATGTACGTTGCATTATTGAGAACAGCGTTTATTAGAAATCTGATATCTGAGTGTGATGCTTATTCAAGGGCGGCAGTAATTCAAAGTAATACGGTATGTAGTGACAGAGCAGAGGTGCTTGGTGTGCGGGTGCTGGTGTGCGGGTGCTGCTGTGCTGTGCGCGTGTGCGGGTGTGCGGGTGTGTGGGTCAGTTTGGTGGCTGATTCCCACCTTGGTGAAGGAGGCTGGAACCAAGATGGCCACTGCCCTTTGCACACTCACATGGCATTAGCTTGGGAGTTGGTTTTGTGGTCTGTCTATTTTGAGAGGTTTGTAGGTTTTTGTTTAAACCTTTTGTGTGTTCCTAGGTTGTTATTTGTTTGTTATTATTAAAAGTGTGCCAAGGTGCTTTAAACTGAAGTTTCGTTCGTGGGTTTGATATTTCTGCCGCTGACAAGCCTTGACCGACCGCCACTACTCTACAGTAGTCAGGACATCAAATGGTCTGTAATACATTCTTCTGAGAAACTAGTGTCAAGTTCAACGACATTTAAAGAAAGAGTCAAGCTAATACGGTCTGATTCTTCATTTTACAAAAGGTACCAGGTATGGGTGTGTTTTGTTGTTTGGTTTTGATTTTTCAACATTGGAATCAGGTGTGTTCTGTGCATGGGATGACATCTCTACACAGGTTAAAGAGGTACTGGAATTTTGGCAAATACTTCACTGCGATTGGTTCGTTTCTGATAAGTGATTTATAATATAAAATAGAATCCAATGAGAATATGAGATCAATCATAAATACAGCAGAAGGATGTGAAAGGGGCGGTACCTGTCATCATGAACCGTGATCATTTCTCCTTCTTTAATTGTGAGTTCATCTTCGTCCTCAGCATCATAGTCATAGAGGGCACAGACTTTGAAAGAGGTTTTGCCCTTATGCAAGGGTGCTGGAGGTGTCAAAGGAGAAGTGAAGCGTGGCTGAGTCTCTGACTGCTGCTGACATTCCTGCTGAATAGCTGCACCTGGTGGTGACAGGCACGAGTAAATTAACTGAAAACAATTACATTATTTCGTCCTTATCGTCAAGTCGAATGCAACCTATAAGTAAACTGCACAACAAAAATGCTACCAAGACAACGGTAACCAAAAAACAAAATACCTATGTGTCTCAGGGCCCTGCCCTTGTAAATGTAAATATTCTCTGGGTTTTTTGTTGAAATAAAATGTTGTTTATTGTGAATGGAAGTTTGGCAGGGATGAGGTTAAAATCCCATCCCTGCCAAACCCATGTGCAGAATGTGGCCAGGTCCTAAATGGTTAACTCATGGTTAATCAGACCTGGCCACACGGTATCAAACAGGAATCCAGAGACTTTGTTGTGGGGCTCGTTTAGTTCAGGGGAAGGGCTGAGAGCAGCAGACTGTGCTCTCTGTCCTGCAGTGAGAGAGCTCAGCTTGAGTGTGTTATTTTGGATGTTTTGTTTTGCCTGTTTAAATGTTGTGTTTGTTTCATTATTTAAATAACTTTGTTGTGCTCCGTACTTCAGGTGAGACATTGTTGTAAGTGACTCTGCAGCTGAGGCATAGTTCATACACCCTAGTCTCTGTAAGTTGCCTTGGATAAAAGTGTCTGCTGAATGATTAATTAATAATAATAATAATAATAATTAATTTAAAAAAAACACGGACACAGGAGCTTATCATAAATAATTAAGATGACGTTATCATAAATAATTAAGATGACATTATTTATTTTCAACAGTGCTCATGAGTTTTCACTTTCTATTAACTTTGCAGTAGGTTGATAATGATATGCTGTTGTTTTTTTTTCGAAAATCTGGTTTATTTACTGTAGACTATTAAAGACATGTGCAGTGTGGTACTGACTGTTTGCTTAGTAATGGAGGCAATGAACGAAAAGTAATCTTTAATTTGCTGTCTTACCTTCTAAACGCCCTCCACTCTTCCCAGGTACCAGGGTAAACACTTCTGCTTCACTCACTGAATAACAGAATTAGCATGTCAAAGGAGTTCGCTGGAAATATACACATTGTCCAGCCACATCTGCACTGAGATGAAGCTCAGTTAAAACATTGATCTGAACCATTTATGCAGAAAATTCTACTGTAAATGCAGTTTTACAACAGATTGCTAAAGCTTTAATTGTCAGGTACTGTAAATGAACTGTTATGCCGTAAGTGGCAGTAATTAAATATAGACATTCAGACCAAATTGTCTCTCTAAGATACAACACCAGGAATAACAGAAATGTGTTTCATGCCAACCTGTTCTGGTTATGTTCACCAGTTCCTCCTTGCAAATGTCCTCAATGAGGTGTTTAAGTCCAGACACAGCCTGGTTGGCAATGCTGGCAGGAGTCTCTGTATTCACAGTCAAGCTGGAGAGGTTTTTAAGATCTGGAGGTTCAGGGAGAATCTGGACTTCCTGTAACAAGGAAGAGGGAAAAGGAATCATCAGTAAAAGATGAGTAAATTTCATTCATGTTTTCTATGGTTGGATAATTGCTGTGGGTTATAGACACCATGTTCAAACTGCACCATACAGTTTGTAATGTTGTTGAAGCTGACACCCTGGGATCCTTCAAGAAGCTGCTTGATGAGATTTTGGGATCAATAAGCTACTAACAACCAAACGAGCAAGATGAGCCGAATGGCCTCCTCTCGTTTGTAAACTTTCCTATGTTCTTCTTATGTTCTTCTTATATAAGTTTATCACAGTATCTTTTGCACTGTATTTTGCACTATGCATTTACCATGAGTTGCCATGCTTATTAATATACTTTACCATACCTCTCTATTCTGTACAATGCTTACCTATGTTTGACCATGCTTTCACAGTGCTTCATTACACATTGCTGTGTTTTTACTATGGGAAACTTTTATAAGGGTTAGTTAACCATGGCTTGTTTTTTTAATATGCTTTTCCAGACCTCTCTGTGTTTTACAATGCTTCCCTATGCTTTACCATACCTCTCTATGCTTTACAATGTTTCCCTGTGCTTTACCATACCTCTCTGTGCTTTACAATGCTTCCCTGTGCTTTACCATTCTTTCACTGTGCTTTTAAGAAGGAAAACTTTTATACAGAGAATAGTAGGCCTTAGTGTCAGTGCATTATGGAGAATAACAGATGGGCTGCAGTGAATTACAAGAACATAATTCCACTGAGGGGTTCTTAGACATCAGAAACTATGAGAGCAAGTACTACATACGTTTTGAAATATAACAGATGGATTTGATTTTACATGACATGAAGGTAGGAAAAGGGGAACACAGCTTCAAAAAGAATTTGTGAGAAATATTTTGAACAACATTTTATTGTCAATGTTTTCTAGGAGAATTTAAACTCAAACATGATCTAACCTGTAGAAACTGGATGTGATCCTCTGTCTCTAAAAGCTGTTTCAGCTCCGCGTTTCTCCCTATTAGCTCAGCAATCTCCTGCTCCAGTTTCTTCGCAAGTCCTCCAGCCTGCTTCATGGATGCTCTGCTCTTGGTAGCAATCTCTTTGGTCACCTCAGCCCAGAAAGTCTCAATGGATTGGATTAGCTCAGCTCGGAGCTTCTGGTTCACCTCCATGTCCCTCTGTTCTGATCTCTGAGTGACAGGAAACATCCAGTTTATGAGGGTCACTGGTATCAGTCTTGGAAATCCTAAACATATTAAAAATGTGTTTTAAAGACGTAGTAAAAACAACCAAGGCACAATTAGAACAGAAGAAAGTTTACAAATGAGAGGAGGTCATTCAACCCGGTTCCTAGTAGCTAATTGATCTCAGAACTTTGTGAACTTGGATCTTCAAGGATCCCAGTGATTCTGCCTCAACAACATTACTAGGTAGCCCATTCCATACCCTCAGCACTCTCTATGTGAAGAAGTGTCTCCTACCCTCTGTCCTAAGTTTACCTCCACTTCATTTTCAACTGTGTCCTCTGGTTTCTATTCTGTGCTTGACGTATTCGGGTTAACTATGTCAACACCATTTACGATTTTAAAGACGTCAAATAATGTCCCCTTAATTTTTCTTTGTTCTAGTCTAAATAGATTCAGTTCTTTCAGCCTACTTCCTAACTCAGTCCTTTAAGCCCTGGGTTTAGTCTGGTTGCTCTTTGTTGGACTCTCTCCTTGGACACAGTGTCCCTTTGGTGCTGTGGTGACCAGACTTGGACACAGTCCTGTAAGTGCAGTCTCACCAGTGCATTATACAACCTCCTCATATCCTCTTTGGATTTGTACTCTACATGGTGTACAGAACCCTCCATTGATGGACCCTGATCTTTTAGGGAGCGTTGGCTTGCATAACATCCTTGGATTTGTACTCTACACTTTTGACTGCAAACCACAGCATTCTGTTTGCCTTTTTGATTGCTTCCCCGCACTGGAAACCAAATAATATGAGTGACATGTGGGCAACAGAACCATGCATATTCATGAACTCTATGATTTTTAGATTTAAAAGAGTAATCCTGTAAGGTTTACGTGTGTGTCTTATGCAGGTGTCTGATTAATATAAAAATGAATACATTGTTTTAATACTGCATGTTTTTTTAGGACAGTAACAGTTGTCAATGTAACCCCATACATTGATGCTCTCCACAGCCTGTTTCAGCTCCTCCACTTCGTTCAGTCTCTCCTGGATTCTCTGTTGTATTTCTGTCTGTGTCTCTCCCAGCTGCTTCTGTGTAGATAGAAATACAGCAACACTGTGACATTACTGATGGGACATTAAGTAATTGCCTGTTGCATCCTGCTCTTAAACATACCTGAATAGAATGTTTTTCCAGAGTAATATGTATATATATTTTTCCAGAGTAATATGTATATATGTATGTATATATGTAATATGTATATATGTATATCTAGAGAGGACAATTACAAAACTCTGTAGCAAATTAAGTAATAATAAAGCTTTAACTATCACTTCAACAGGGACGGTTGAGTCATGCAGTCAGGGCAATGCAGGTTTGCATCATGGCAGTGCCAAGTTGTCCATCTTGGTTGAAGATCTGCACAGGGAAGTAAAGTCATCAGGAACCGAGCCACTATACTGTGCTACAGCGGCCCCTACTAGCCAGGAGACTGCTAAGCTTCAGGGCAGGCCTTTGTCCTCCAGGGGCTGGTAGCTCCAATGCAAAGACCGGATTGGCTGTGTGCTGGAATCAGAGCACACGCCCGGACCTTCAATTCCCCTGAGCTAGTGGGAGTTGCTGCAGTGAGGTAACACAGCCGTACATTCGAAATTGGGGAGGAAAATGGGGTGCAATAAAATAACTTTAGATTGTAGGTTACACCCAACATCCTGCTTTTGTAGATAGCATCAGCAGCAAGCCTGCTCACATTAAAGAGTCAAATGAGGCTGTTCAATGGAAACTACCTTTAGTTCATTTAAGCAAAACAGGAGATAAAGTTGCCAAGAAAATAAAACCTCACTGTGGCCCAACCCTGTAGTTCAAACACTGACGTTTCTCTCCTGTATGTTTCCAAGTGTCCGATGACTGCCCCTTATCAAGTTGAGTGTATTTCTTGTGCACTCTTTGCTGTGTCAGTCATACAAAGAGCGCAAGAGAAAGCACACTCTCAATTTGATTACAGGCAGCCACCGAACGCTTAGAAACATTAAATCTATATAAAAGAACACATGAAAATCTGACATTAACATACTAATCTTTTAATATTTAAAGCGTTTCAAATTCTTTGTTGTTGACATTCTGACTATGAGATCTACACTCTCAGTGACAGTGTAAGTGTAGTTATTTCTAATATGTTCCAATGGGGGATGTGACTCAAATCATAAGAAATGGTTCCCACCCATACCTGCTTGTCAGCTCTCTCCTTCTCAGCTGAGACTGTATCATGGCCCCTGTGTTTCTCTTCAGTGCACAGCCAGCAAATAGAAGTCCCATCAGTCCGGCAGTAGACCTCCAAAACCCGTTGGTGCTCCTTGCAGAGTTTCTGCTCCAGATTTCCAGTGGCACTGACCAGTCTGTGTCTCTTCAATGTGACAACCTCATAGTGTGGCCTGACGTGTGTTTCACAGTAAGAGACCAGGCATGTCAAACAGGATTTCACAGCTTTGAACTTTCTCCCAGTGCAGAAATCACATGGCACATCTCCAGGTCCAGCATAGCTTTCTCCTGAACTGCTCCCCTTGGCCTGTCTGAAGTTCTCTGAGATTTCAGCCAAGACTCTGTTAATGCTGAGATCAGGTCTCCTGTAATACTTCCTCTTACAGAGCGGGCATTGGATACAATCACTCTGATCCCAACAGTGTCCGATACACTCTGTGCAGAAGTTGTGTCCGCAGGGAGTGGAGACCGGGCTGGTGAAAATATCCAGACATATCGAACAGATGATCTGCTCTTCTGAGAGCTGACCAGGGGAAGCAGCTGCTGCCATTTCAGAGAAGGAAATTAAACTAAAATAAAAAAAAAGTTGAACCTTGGTATTGAGCAGCATAAAGGGAAACCCCTTTTACTGAGAGATTAGTTAATGTGTTACAAATAACAGTTGAGTTAGCCTGGAATTCCTTGAACAGGCCCTTTGACACACTTACAAAGTGTTTGATCTTTTGGCACTGTTCATGAAAAAGGTTTGTGCATCTCAAATGAAATCTGGAACCTCTAGATTCATTCTGCGTGGTTTGTATGCACACAGCTTCTGATTCTCAGTGTTTTAGTTCTTTTCTGCTCTGCTTTAGAATTCAATTGATACCTGTTAAGCCATTCGTGTATCTCAATCACAAATGAGAAACGCAATAATAGTAACATTGATTTAATTCACGTCCATACGAGATCACAACATGTTAATAAGCGACTACTCTTTATTAGAGCTATCATGAGAAATAAAGTATTTTATGCTGCACCCGCTTTATTACAATAGTTAGGCATAAGTGTATTTACATTAATAGAGTCGCTTCTGCTTTGAAATGAAAAAAGACACGATTTCAAAGCACATTTAGTTGTTTCACAGAAGAAAAAAATGTAAATTAAATTCATTTTACTATTCACACATTTCTCAGTTGTGATTGAGATACACGAATGGGACATGCGTATTACTGCAGGTAGAGGGCAGCAGTCTCGTGGGATCCGCCTGTCGGTCATGGCGATGACACGGAGAGGTGGGGATGAGGGTGTGTGTGCTTTCCCTCTCTCTGAGTAGCTGAGAGGCGGGCCTTGGGAGACCGCTCGGCCCATAAGAACTGGCTTGGTTGTGCACTCGGGCGGCCGTGTTGGGGGAAATACAGTGTCGCTGGCAGAAGAGGCCAGAGTGAAAAAAGGATCAGGCGAGCCCGGCAGAGGGAGACAGCCTTCCTTATAAACTAATTTTCACAGAGCAATATAAATAAACACGTACCCGAGGGG
Source organism: Acipenser oxyrinchus oxyrinchus (assembly GCA_030684275.1). Classification (NCBI taxonomy): domain Eukaryota; kingdom Metazoa; phylum Chordata; class Actinopteri; order Acipenseriformes; family Acipenseridae; genus Acipenser; species Acipenser oxyrinchus. Next base: position 1,547,426 of record JAGXEW010000059.1, read on the forward strand.
AAGTGTGTGGATGTACGGGGAACCCTGGCCACCCCCAGTGTATAGGCACAACTGAGTGTAGGACGGAGCCCGTGCTGACCGGCTTAGCGGCAGTGGGGGCACTGCATAAGCAGCACTTTTGTTTGTAGTTTTATTACTGTGTTTTATTTTCCTTTTTTCTTTCGCCTTCTGTTTTCATTATTATTCGAGCACTTGTAGGTGCACAGAACAGTATACCTGTATTGGTAACCCTGTGGTCCTGTTTTACTGTCGACAGCATACAGGCCACGGACAACAGCGCCCTCTGCGGGCTAAAATAAATTAAAAAAAGAAAATAAATAAAACTGGGCACCTGTGCAGTGTTTGCAAATAAAATCTTCTGTCTCCCGTGTCAGTGAATACCTCCACCCTTCCACAATCTCAAATCCAGTTTCTTTCTTCTTCTTTGATGAATCTGTTGCACAGCTCAGCTCAGGAGCTGCTCTTCAGTTCTAGTTGAATTCACACTCCCGAGGCACCAGGAGATTGCTTTTCAGAAAAATAAATGAATTATCCAAATTTTTAATTTTACAAACACCTGTTACCCAAGCAGCCCCCTAGTAAGCCATCCTGTTGTGTGCACAGTGTACCCCGTTTTTTGAAAATGCACCAACCTCTCTGTGCTTTACAAAGCTTCCCTATGCTTTACCATACCCCTCTGTGCTTTACAATGCTTACCTATGCTTTACCACACCTCTCTGTGCTTTACAATGCGTCCCTATGCTTTACAACACCTCTCTGTGCTTTACAATGCTACCCTATGCTTTACTAGACCTCTCTGTGCTTTACAATGCTTCCCTATGCTTTACAACACCTCTCTGTGCTTTACAATGCTTCCCTATGCTTTACCAGACCTCTCTGTGCTTTACAATGCTTCCCTATGCTTTACCAGACCTCTCTGTGCTTTACAATGCTTCCCTATGCTTTACCACACCTCTGTGCTTTACAATGCTTCCTATGCTTTACCAGACCTCTGTCCTTACAATGCTTCCCTATGCTTTACCAGACCTCTCTGTGCTTTACAATGCTTCCCTATGCTTTACAACACCTCTCTGTGCTTCCCAATGCTTCCCTATGCTTTACCAGACCTCTCTGTGCTTTACAATGCTTACCTATGCTTTACCACACCTCTCTGTGCTTTACAATGCGTCCCTATGCTTTACAACACCTCTCTGTGCTTTACAATGCTACCCTATGCTTTACTAGACCTCTCTGTGCTTTACAATGCTTCCGTATGCTTTACAACACCTCTCTGTGCTTTACAATTCTTCCCTATGCTTTACCAGACCTCTCTGTGCTTTACAATTCTTCCCTATGCTTTACCAGACCTCTCTGTGCTTTACAATGCTTCCCTATGCTTTTACCAGACCTCTCTGTGCTTTACAATGCTTCCTTTGCTTTACAACCCCTCTCTGTGCTTTACAATGCTTCCCTATGCTTTACCAGACCTCTCTGTGCTTTACAATGCTTCCCTATGCTTTACAACCCTCTCTGTGCTTTTACAATGCTTCCCTATGCTTTACCAGACCTCTCTGTGCTTTACAATGCTTACCTATGCTTTACCACACCTCTCTGTGCTTTACAATGAGTCCCTATGCTTTACCAGACCTCTCTGTGCTTTACAATGCTTCCCTATGCTTTACCAGACCTCTCTGTGCTTTACAATGCTTCCCTATGCTTTACCAGACCGCTCTGTGCTTTACAATGCTTCCCTATGCTTTACCAGACCTCTCTGTGCTTTACAATGCTTCCCTAAGCTTTACCAGACCTCTGTGTGCTTTACAATGCTTCCCTATGCTTTACCAGACCTCTGTGCTTTACAACGCCTACCTAGGCTTTAGCTTTCACTGTGCTGTATTACACTTTGCTGTGCTTTTACTGTGGGGAAACATCTATAAGGGTTGGATCAGACCTGGGCTCAATTATAATTGTCATTACAATTACATAATAATTGTTTGCTGAAATTGAAATTACAATTACAATGCTGTCTTGTGCAATTAGTTACAATCATGCTGCAGTAATTGAAATTATAATTAGAACGGCACTATAAAAGTAACACAAACAACTACCCACGTTAACATGTTTACTCTGTTTATTCTAGCAAGCGGTCATCATCACAGGTACAAATACAGAAACAAGCTATGGAACGCTTATACAAACAAACAGGGGGCACTGAAAGTGGTTAAAAATACGAATGTTCGCTCAATGGAAAAACCCAACATGGAACGGAGAATGACTGAGCTTGGAAAGGCTTGTAATTGAACTGGAAATGATTCATTATATGATCAATACAATTGTGCCAAGGTTCAATTACAATGACATTGTAATTACAATTACAAATGACACAAGTACAGTTGCAACTGGACTTCCCCAGTTCTGGTTTGGAATAGAGAGTCCACTGTATCTCTTTAAAGGGGGGGTGCGGCGGTCTCTTGCTGGGGGGGGGGTTGCTGTATGGGGGGTTGCTGGTTGGCAGTGTGGCTGGTTCATCGGTTGAAGTGTGCTGTGAGGGTGTCGATCAGCTCCTGTTTCTTGGTGCCGGTGACCCGCATGCCCAGCTGCTTGCAAGCTTCCTTCAGCAGAGGCACGGTCAGCTTTCCCAGGGTGCCGTTCTTCACGTGGGCCCGCAGCTCCTCCTCCGGAACCTCCGCACAAGGCTTCTTTTCAGCGCCGCCACCATTGCCCCCTGCTGGACAGGAGAGGAACTGCGTCAGTCTTTACAATTAACAGGAAGGGAGTTTAAAACCGTTAAAATCCACTCTCTCACTTATTAGCTTTAATAACAGTATCACTGGTCCTCCCTTTAAAGGAGTGCTGACCATCTTTAAAATCCACTGTACTGTTTCAGTGTGCATGTGTACTGACCAGACTTGCGTTTCACTTGGGCTCCCTTGCCCTCGGGATTGTAGCCTGGTGGATAGACCAGCTCCTTGAACTGAGAGACCAGTGAACCCAGTCTGTGGTCCATCATCTCTGCTTTGGCACTGAAACAAACACACACACACACACACACAATTAAAAGGAAAAACAGCTGATAGGTTTACATGTGCAAGAATACAGAGAGGAGAGAATGTATTATTTGTCTCTCAAGGGTGAGGTGCTCTATCTGCTTGGGGAGAGGAGAGGACAAAAGAGGAGGGAGGTGAGAAAGGAGGTATTATCTGTGTGTCTATCATAGGTGAAATCCTCTATCTGTTCGGGGAGAGGAGAAGAGAGGAGGAGAGAGGAGGTATTATCTGTGTGTCTCTCACAGGTGAGGTCCTCTATCTGCTCGGGGGAGAGGAGGGGAGAGGAGAGGAGGAGACAGGTGGTATTATCTGTGTGTCTCTCACAGGTGAGGTCTTCTATGTGCTCGGGGGAGAGGAGGGGAGAGGAGTGGAGTGGAGGGGAGAGGAGGAGAGAGGAGGTATTATCTGTGTGTCTCTCACAGGTGAGGTCCTCTATCTGCTCGGGGAGAGGAGGGAGAGGAGGGAGTGGAGGGGAGAGGAGGAGAGAGGAGGTATTATCTGTGTGTCTCTCACGGGTGAGGTCCTCTATCTGCTCGGGGAGAGGAGGGAGAGGAGGGAGTGGAGGGAGAGGAGGAGAGAGGAGGTATTATCTGTGTGTCTCTCACGGGTGAGGTCCTCTATCTGCTCGGGGAGAGGAGGGGAGTGGAGGGAGAGGAGGGAGAGGAGGTATTATCTGTGTGTCTCTCACGGGTGAGGTCCTCTATCTGCTCGGGGAGAGGAGGGAGGAGAGGAGGGGAGTGGAGGGAGGGAGTGGAGGGAGAGGAGGTATTATCTGTGTGTCTCTCACGGGTGAGGTCCTCTATCTGCTCGGGAGAGGAGGAGAGGAGGGGAGGGAGGAGGGAGGGAGGGAGAGGAGGGGAGAGGAGGTATTATCTGTGTGTCTCTCACAGGTGAGGTCCTCTATCTGCTCGGGGAGAGGAGGGAGTGGAGGGGAGGGGAGGGAGAGGAGGTATTATCTGTGTGTCTCTCACAGGTGAGGTCCTCTATCTGCTCGGGGAGAGGAGGGGAGTGGAGGGGAGAGGAGGGAGAGGAGGTATTATCTGTGTGTCTCTCACAGGTGAGGTCCTCTATCTGCTCGGGGAGAGGAGGGGAGTGGAGGGGGGGGGAGGGGAGAGGAGGTATTATCTGTGTGTCTCTCACAGGTGAGGTCCTCTATCTGCTCGGGGAGAGGAGGGGAGTGGAGGGAGGGAGGGGAGAGGAGGTATTATCTGTGTGTCTCTCACAGGTGAGGTCCTCTATCTGCTCGGGGAGAGGAGGGAGTGGAGGGGAGGGGAGGGGAGAGGAGGTATTATCTGTGTGTCTCTCACGGGTGAGGTCCTCTATCTGCTCGGGCTCCAGCAGGTCCAGGGCCAGCGCCTCCAGGTTTCGATAGTGCTGCTGGATCACAGGGTTCTCAAAGGCCTCGCTCCTGCAACACACGAGACACCAGAAACGTCACACATACCTAGACACACACACATAAACATACATATATACATACACACAGACACATGTACACACACAGACACATACACATAAACATACATACACGAGACACATCACACACAGACACATACACACACGAGAGGCTGAGGACACCCACTGAATCCACAGAAATGAGTGACATATAGACAAAACACAAAAGTATGTCGACACATTAATAAATACTAAAAGAAACTTAAATTCATTGACAAATGTTTTGACTAAGTTTTTTTTAATGTCTTTATATTAAGACATTTTATATTAAGACATTGAGAAACAAAAACAATTCATTTGCCGTTGAATTTACACTGAAGACAATGAGAAAGGCTTCTAGTGGAAACGTTTGCCGTTGAATTTACACTGAAGACGCTGAGAAAGACTTCTAGCTGAAACGTTTGCCATTGAATTTACACTAAAGACACTGAGAAAGACTTCTAGCGGAAACGTTTGCCATTGAATTGAGAAAGGCTTCTAGTGGAAGCGTCCCTCATTGAGTTGATCAGGTTTCTGTTGGGGCGCTGTGGAGTGTTTTACAGTGTGGATGCTGTGTGGAGGAGGCAGTGCTGTCAGGGCTCTCACTGGTATTTGAAGCGCAGTTTGTGCACGATCTCCTTCATCTTGTCGATCTGCTCTGGTTTGGCGGACGTCTTCTCAGGATAATCCAGGGAGCGGATATCATCAGCGTAGGGCAGGAAGATCACATGGAAACCTGCCAGGGACAAGAACAGAGGCTGAATCACACCAGGGGCTAGATTGCATAGAATTACCGCTATGGCCAAAAGTTTAGCATCATCAACCTATAGAACTGACTCATTTTGCTTCCTAAAGTCGAATGAAACCTGCTGAATAATGTTACGTTGTGCCGTATTGAATTTAGCACTAGCCTCTTTGGCTGTCAATCATTTTTTAAATTGCATAAAGACGTCTGGTTCAGGTCGAGAGGAGAGAGGTATGGTCACAGGAAGTGACATAACAGTCAAAGGAACAAGAGAGAAGTGGCAGTATGGCAATGAGTCGCAAGAGGTGGGGTTTTTTTTTGTGTCTAAGCCGAAAGTTAAAAAAATATATATATATATATTTTTTTTTTTCAAACATTTGAAGCTGCGGGTAGTGGTCTGCTGCATGAGTTTGTTAAAGCAACGTGGATTATTTTTGTTTTTTTTAAACTAGCAAGGCTGAAAACTGGAGTTTTCTTCATACTGCTGTATGACTAGCGAGACTGAAACCTGGATTTTGTCTATATATATATATATATTCTTTGTTTTGTTGGCTGCGGTAAATCGTTATGGAGCTATCATATGCATTTATTTGTTTAAGGAGGACTGCTGACAATTGTAGCAGGACTTAAAACAGTACTTTTGTACTATGGAAGACCACGTTTCACATTTGTTTTTTTTGGGGGACTGATTGTTTAGTTACTACCATTGTTATTTACCTTGGTATTATAGCCTCTCAGTCATTATTGCTGATACTTACCTTGATGCGAAAAGCTTTGCTCACTATTCGTATGTTTGTCCTTGGGTTGTTTGGTTTCACAGTCTGTCTGTCTGTGTGTAATTGTGGTGGTGTGTCCCGCCCCTATGTATTATTATTTGTATTTTTATTTGCGGCGCGGGTAAAAGCTACCGCCTTTTATTACTTATTATTTAAAAACCTCGTGAGGATGCATGACTGATCAGCTACTGATTATTTAACTAGCTGACAGTCATGCATCCTTACCAAACGCGGCAGACTCTGGCGAGGGGTAATAAGATAATTAACAACTAGTTAACCCCTCGGCCAGAGTATAAGAACCAGCAGTTGTCCGCTCTGGAGGTGGAGTGTACGGAGGAGAGTACGGGAGAGAGCAGAGCGAGAGCGAGAAAACATAACATTTAAAAACGACTGCTAAACAGGGTTTGTTTATTCGCTTGGCCCTTGTGCCTTTTTGTTTTGTGTTTTGTTTAAATCTTTTGTTTTTGTTTAATTATTATTAAATACGCTGAATGCCATAGCATTCAGCTTCACCCTCACCATCCACTGTTTGTGATTCAGTTACTTCCTGGTCCGTGACGCCACCACTGCGAGCCAGCCTGTCACAGTAATGTTTCAGTGTTTTGAAAAGCTTTATTGCCTGTTTGAAAATAACTTTGCACAGATTTAAAGAAAGACAGTGTTTGAATATTTATCATGCTAATGTATTTCCTTCTCTTTATAAAATATAAATTGCTCCTTTGCATATGAACAACTTAAACTTATAATTGCTATTTGCACAAGTTTAGTTGAACATGTGATATGGTTACTGTTTATGAATGTGGATGCATTATTTAAATATAGTATTACCTATTTGCAGAAGTATTCATTTGTTAAACCCTTTTTGCTGATTAACTTATTATTTACATGTGAAATGTTTGGTTGCATTTGGCAATTGAAATGTTTTTTATTTTGACTATGCGTGGTACAGAGGAATGTACCTGAGCAAAAATTAAAGTCAATCGTTTGGGGGTCAGTATGATTGATCTAATTACTTATCCCTTTAACTACTCAAATCTTATTGGCTATTGTTGATCAGTTGAATTCCTTGTGCTAAGAATAATGATGTCAATTTAAGAAATGTAAAATTGTTATTGCTATAGATATATTGGTAATAGTAATTTGAATCTAACGGAGGAAACGAAATGTGTTTAGTAAGAATACTTTAAAAAAAATATATGTTTTGTGTGAACAAATAATTAACAGTATGTAATAAATGTCAATTAGCTTCTGTAAGCCGTGTTCTCTATTAAGTTAACGTAAGTCAGTTGTAATTTCTATATTGTATGGTCGCGTAGGTACAAACCTAGTTTTGCTACGCGGTCCGAGTAACAATTTGTGTTTATATTTTATTGGGAAGTTTCTATATACTTTCTTGGCACCCAAATTTTATTATTAGACAAATTCCGTTACAAGGTTAATATTATTTTACATCCCGCTTTGTAGTTTTCCATATACTCTCTTATATTCTTTCAGTATTTCTAAACCCTGCAGACAAGTCTAAGATGAACAACAAACTGTATTCTGTTTCTTTCAGGAAAAGAAAGGTGAAATGCTATTGTATAGCAGTTTAATCCAGGTTTCACTAGGAGTTTAATAATAAGACACACCTGAGCTTGTTACCTAGACACACTGGGGCTAAGCTGGTAGCAGTAAACCCTGGAATGGATCACACTGCTGTGCAACAGGAGTCTTCTTTCCATCCCTGTAGGAATGGTAAATCGGCCCCAGTGTGTCTGTGTCACTGACCTGGAGGGCTGAGCTGCACTCTGTTCTTGTCGAGCTCCTCTGACTGAGCAACCAGGGCTGCAAATCGAGGAGGGGTGTTCCTGCGGGCGGTGTACCGGCAAAGAGCAAAGACTTTCCTCTCCAAACACCTCATCAACAGAGCAGTGAAGAGCTTAGAGCTGCCTGGGAGAGAGAGAGGGGGAGAGAGTGAGTGTACCAGCACAGGGCAAACACCTTCCTCTCCAAACACCTCATCAACAGAGCAGTGAAGAGCTTAGAGCTGCCTGGGAGAGAGAGGGGGAGAGAGTGAGTGTACCGGCAAAGAGCAAAGACTTTCCTCTCCAAACACCTCATCAACAGAGCAGTGAAGAGCTTAGAGCTGCCTGGGAGAGAGAGAAGGGGAGAGAGTGAGTGTACCAGCACAGGGCAAACACCTTCCTCTCCAAACACCTCATCAACAGAGCAGTGAAGAGCTTAGAGCTGCCTGGGAGAGAGAGGGGGAGAGAGAGGGGAGAGAGTGAGTGTACCAGCACAGGGCAAACACCTTCCTCTCCAAACACCTCATCAACAGAGCAGTGAAGAGCTTAGAGCTGCCTGGGAGAGAGAGGGGAGAGAGAGGGAGAGAGTGAGTGTACCAGCACAGGGCAAACACCTTCCTCTCCAAACACCTCATCAACAGAGCAGTGAAGAGCTTAGAGCTGCCTGGGAGAGAGGGGAGAGAGGGGAGAGAGTGAGTGTACCGGCAAAGAGCAAAGACTTTCCTCTCCAAACACCTCATCAACAGAGCAGTGAAGAGCTTAGAGCTGCCTGGGAGAGAGAGAGGGGGAGAGAGTGAGTGTACCAGCACAGGGCAAACACCTTCCTCTCCAAACACCTCATCATCAGAGCAGTGAAGAGCTTAGAGCTGCCTGGGAGAGAGAGAGGGAGGAGAGATGAGTGTACCAGCACAGGGCAAACACCTTCCTCTCCAAACACCTCATCAACAGAGCAGTGAAGAGCTTAGAGCTACCTGGGAGAGAGAGGGAGAGAGGGGGAGAGTGGAGTGTACCAGCACAGGGCAAACACCTTCCTCTCCAAACACCTCATCAACAGAGCAGTGAAGAGCTTAGAGCTGCCTGGGGAGAGAGAGGGGAGAGAGTGAGTGTACTGGCAAAGAGCAAAGACTTTCCTCTCCAAACACCTCATCAACAGAGCAGTGAAGAGCTTAGAGCTGCCTGGGAGAGAGAGAGGGGAGAGAGTGAGTGTACCGGCACAGGGCAAACACCTTCCTCTCCAAACACCTCATCAACAGAGCAGTGAAGAGCTTAGAGCTGCCTGGGAGAGAGAGAGGGGGAGAGAGTGAGTGTACCAGCACAGGGCAAACACCTTCCTCTCCAAACACCTCATCAACAGAGCAGTGAAGAGCTTAGAGCTGCCTGGGAGAGAGAGAGGGGGAGAGAGTGAGTGTACCAGCACAGGGCAAACACCTTCCTCTCCAAACACCTCATCAACAGAGCAGTGAAGAGCTCAGAGCTGCCTGGGAGAGAGAGAGGGAGAAAGGGGGGGGGGAAGAAGGAGTATACCAGCTGTACCTTATGGAGCTGTGACTTGGATGTCCTCGGGTAGATGAACTGGGCCGGTCTCTTACCTGTGACCTGGCTCTCCTCGGGGTAGATGACTGGGCGGTCTCTACCTGTGACCTGGCTCTCCTCGGGTAGATGACTGGGCGGTCTCTTACCTGTGACCTGGCTCTCCTCGGGTAGATGACTGGGCGGTCTCTTACCTGTGACCTGGCTCTCCTCGGGTAGATGAACTGGGCCGGTCTCTTACCTGTGACCTGGCTCTCCTCGGGGTAGATGAACTGGGCCGGTCTCTTACCTGTGACCTGGCTCTCCTCGGGGTAGATGAAATGGGCCGGTCTCAGGTGATGGTGCCTCCGAGCCGCTCCAGGGGTTTGAACCCAATCAGAACCAGCCCCGCTCGTCGAACTTCTTTACTTCTTCCGTCTCTTCCTTCTCCAGCACGATCTGCCTGCTCCCGTAGGGTCTGTGGGTCAGAAAGCATAATCACAACCCTGCACAGCAGTCTGTCTAGGCCCAGGGGTTGTGGGGCCTGTAGTTTGGGCCCAGGGATTGTGGGGCCTGTAGTTTGGGCCCAGGGATTGTGGGGCCTGTAGTTTGGGCCCAGGGGATTGTGGGGCCTGTAGTTCTCCTGTTACCTGCGCTTTCTTGGTGTCGCTGGGCAGCAGCAGGCTCCCGGTCTCCGCGTGGAACCAGCGAGTCTTGGTCTTGACCTGCTCGTTGGACTCCGGTACAGCCTGACAGGGTAGGGCTTGGTGGCGCCATGGACCAGAACATAAACCCCAACTGCCAGGGAGACCCCATTCCCCAGAGTCAGGGACAGCCTGCCCAACAGAGAGAGAGTCAGAAAGAGAAAGAGTCAGACAGACAGGAGAGTCAGACAAAGAGTGACAGAAAGACAGAGTCAGAAAGACAGACAGGCAGAGAGACAGACAGACTGAGAGAGAGCCAGAAAGAGAGAGACATACAGTCAGAGAGACAGACAGTCAGATAGACAGCGCCAGAGAGACAGACAGACAGACAGAGAGTCAGACAAACACAGTCAGAGAGACAGATAGACAGAGACCTGGCAGTTAGAGTTACAGAGACAGACAGACCAAACATACTGGTAACTACACCCCCAGCAACAATTCAACTGCAAGTTAGCAACACATATCGAATGCATTAACTTATGATCTCCCTATTTCATATTCTCCTCTCCTCTCCTCACCTGGCCTGCGCTCTCTTCTTTGTCTCCCTGGCCCGCACCCTCCTTTGCAGGTCTTCCAGTTTCTCAGAAGCCCCTGCTGCAGGCTCCAGGTCGTCCTCGCCCTCGCCCACGGTGATGATGTCACGGTAGAAGAGCGAGACATCGAACCCGCCTGGCTTTGCAGGATCATGAGGTCCAGAACCACGTCTGCACACAGACAAGAGAGAGGAGTGAGAGAGAGAGAGAGTGAGGTCCAGAACCACGCCTGCACACAGACGAGAGGAGAGAGAGAGAGAGAGAGAGAGTGAGATCCTGAACCACGCCTTCACACAGACAAGAGAGAGGACAGAGAGAGAGTGAGGTCCTGAACCACGCCTGCACACAGACAAGAGAGAGAGAGAGAGAGAGTGAGGTCCTGAACCACGCCTGCACACAGACAAGAGAGAGGAGAGAGAGAGAGAGAGGTCCTGAACCACGCCTGCACACAGACAAGAGAGAGGAGAGGAGAGAGAGAGAGAGTGAGGTCCTGAATCACGCCTGCACACAGACAAGAGAGAGAGAGAGAGTGAGGTCCTGAACCACGCCTGCACACAGACAAGAGAGGAGAGAGAGAGAGAGAGTGAGGTCCTGAACCACGCCTGCACACAGACGAGAGGAGAGAGAGGTCCTGAACCACGCCTTCACACAGACAAGAGAGAGAGAGAGAGAGAGTGAGATCCTGAATCACGCCTTCACACAGACAAGAGAGAGAGAGAGTGAGGTCCTGAACCACGCCTGCACACAGACAAGAGAGAGGAGAGAGAGAGAGAGTGAGGTCCTGAACCACGCCTTCACACAGACAAGGGAGAGGAGAGAGAGAGTGAGGTCCTGACCCACGTCTGCACACATACCCACACAGACACACAAAGACAGACCTTGGCTCAACCTGCATAATTGTAATTATACCATATAATTGCCTGATTACAGTTCAATTACATTTTTATTTGTCATTCGATCATAATTCTTTGATTTTCAACCACTTTTGGGGACCCCCATTGTTTGAAAACAAGTTCTCTAGTATGTGTGTGTATTTGCAGCAGTGATTATTACTGCTGGTTATTCAGAGGAAAACATGTAACATGTAATGTGGGGAGTTGTTTCATGTTACTGATTAGTGTAATTGTAATTATAACGACTGCAGCATAACTGTACAGCCATGGCCAAAAGTTTTGCATCCCCCTATACAATGAACTAATTTTGCTTCATAAAGTGGAATGAAAGCGGCTGAATAATGTTACGTGAACATATTGAATTACACACCAGCGCTTTGTACTTTTCCATATATTTCATGAAAAAAAGACAAAAATGGACACTTCAAAATCTAACATGAAATACCGCTGTACTATTACTATGGCTTTCTGTAGACTGCTGCAATATGATTGTGTAGTTTCTATGATGTTAAATACAAGATCTCAATTATGTACATATAGTTATTTTTTTTTTTAATTATGTCTCAATCCTAAAACTGTAGGTGTCACAAAACTTTTGTCCATCGCTGTAAGTGAACAAAACAGCCGCTGTATTAGTAATTGCCCCCGGGGTGGTCTGGTGTGGGTACCAGTGTCTCGGAGGTCGCTGGCCTTGCTGCGCGCCAGCCTGGCCTTGCCGCTGTCCTCCGCGTGAGGGTTGTCCTGATTGGTGAACAGCATGACCCGCTTGTGGCTCAGCCTCGTCTTGACGTCGCTGAACAGGTTGGAGCACACCCACAGAGCCTCCTGCAGGGAGAAGTCGGCGCTGCAGCCCAGCGTCTCCTGGAACAGGGTCTGCCCCTTCTCCCCCTGGAAACTGTGCAGGTCTAACACACGACGGGCCCCTGCAGGGGAGAGGAAAGGAGTTTAGAAAGAGAAAACAAGGAATAAACTGGGATAAAAACAGGGAAAATCAAGGAACAAATTAAAAAAAAAAAAAAAAAACAGGGACGAGACCAGGAGAAACCTGGAGGTACCACTGGTGAGATCTTCAATGGTTTTTTTTTTTTTTTAGCGATGATTAGCTATTAATCATTCTGGTGACACCAAGACCACCAGCATATCATTTAATTACACATAGAAGGCATGGAAGTTTATCCAGACCAGTCTGCAGTAAGGCTGCAAAGCCTGTGCACTATGCACTGGCCTGACCTAAGCACCATGTTACTGGATCCTATTATTGCACCACTATGTCATTGTAGATATAACTTGCTGTAATCCTAACTTGTTGCGTCCTAGTTCATATTGTATTCTAGTAGTTTTATTTGCACTTGCTGTAAACAACACTGTATTTAAATATGAATCTTGCATTGTAACCCTGTACTGCCCTGTAACACCTGTATGTCGCGTTGGATAATAATAATAATAATAATAATAATAATAATAATAATAATAATAATGCCGCTGTAATTGAAATTGTAATGGTAATTGAGCCCACCTGGAGTGTCCAGATCGTGGAACACGTAGACGTGCTTGAAGGGGACGGAGTTCTTGTGCTCGGCTGTCCCAAAGAACACCAGGGCCAGCAGGTCTCTGTCACTGCTGATGATCTTGCTGGTGTACACATTGCGAATGCACTGAGGAAACACAACAGGGGAGGAGGGAGTCAGCAATCAGGAATAGAGGGGGAGACACTGAGGCACAGCACAGGAGGAGTCAGCAATCAGGAATAGAGGGGAGACACTGCGGACGACTGAGGAAACACAACACAGCAGAGAGGAGTCAGCAATCAGGAATAGAGGGGGAGACACTGCGAACGCACTGAGGAAACACAACACAGCAGAGAGGAGTCAGCAATCAGGAATAGAGGGGGAGACACTGCGAACGCACTGAGGAAACACAACACAGCAGAGAGGAGTCAGCAATCAGGAATAGAGGGGGGGACACTGTGAACGCACTGAGGAAACACAACACAGCAGAGAGGAGTCAGCAATCAGGAATAGAGGGGGGGAGGCACTGTGAACGCACTGAGGAAACACAACACAGCAGAGAGGAGTCAGCAATCAGGAATAGAGGGGGGGACACTGTGAACGCACTGAGGAAACACAACACAGCAGAGAGAAGTCAAGCTGAAATACATGTACAGCAGGGCTTCTCAAACTCGGTCCTGGGGACCCCGTGTCTTCTGGTTTTCATTCCAACCGAGCTCTCAATTACTGAACTTGACCCTTAATTGAACTGATAATTTGCTTAATTAGACATTTTTTACTTGTTTTCAGCTCTTGAACAGTTGCATATTTCAAGTTAGCTATAGCATTTGATAAGTAACTTTAACTGCAACTGTTTAACCCTTTGCGGTCCTATGTCAGACCAGGTCCGACATTACAATTTTCCTTTCGGTCCGATATCGGACCTTGTCCGACATCATCAAAAAGACGTAAAACACAGGTCTCTAGTTGTTTTTCTCTGGAAAAGCAGAGAAAACCATTCAATGGCAGAGTGAGACCGATAGGAGTCGAGAGAAGCCGAAAAAGGGGTGGATCTGAGCAATACACATCGCCCGCACCACAGAGATAACACGGACATAAACAAACAAGATAGCTGCTTCTGCATCCAGCCAAAGAACATCACAGACATTTGCAGAGCTTTTTGAGATGTTATAGTAATAAAATAATGACTTGGATCGCATTATTGAGGAGTTTGGTGATAAAACGAAAGTGATCAGGAGATGATTTATCGGTATGCACGACTATGAAGAGGTATGTGAAAATACAGCTTAACAAGGGGTGGGCGGGCTTGAGATGCAGTACTGAGTGTCCTGTTGATATGCAGTGCCTTTTAAACCTGTTTTACTTTGAAAAAATACTTTTAAACAGCGTGTCTAAAATAAACTGTGCATGTGAAAATAAATTGGACCTGATGCTCTGAGACGTGCTGAATAAATGGACAGCAAAGGGTTAAGAGCTGAACAAGTAAAAGGTCTAATTAAGCAAATTATCAGTTCAATTAAGGGTCTAGTTCAGTAATTGAGAGCTCGGTTGGAATGAAAACCAGCAGCCACAGAGGGTCCCCAGGACCGAGTTTGAGAACCCCTGCTGTACAGGGATGGAAATAAGCCTCCTAGTGCACAGCAGTGTCACCCATTCCAGGTTTTACTAACAGCTTGATTAGCCCCAGTGTGTCTAGGTGTGTCTTATTATTAAACTCACACTGAAACCAGGAATGGATCAAACTGCTGTGCAATGGGAGTCTTATTTCCATTCCTGTAGATATAGGTAACACAAAAACTGCAGGGACAGCTGTAAGAATCCTATTGCAAAGCAGTTTCACCCATTCCAGGTTTTAATACAAGCTTGATTAGGTAAAGTGTATAGGTAACAAGATCAGGTGTGTCTTATTAAACTCATCAGGTGAGGGTCGCTGGTGTCGATCAGGCTAATTTACCTTTCAGAGTGAACGAGTGAAGAAACAGCTGCTTGGGTTTGTGTGGATCGCTGTCCTACACAGAGTCTAAGAAAAGCAAGCAACAATCCCAAGCAACTGTTTCACTCTGAATGGTAAATCAGCTGGATCGACACAAACAACCTCGCCTGATTGTCAGCACCTGATTTCTGCAGAGAGCTTGTTCCCAATAATCGATTAATCGAGTAATCGGTCCGCAGCGCTAATCGATGCTCTCGCCGGTCACCTGCAGAGTCATGTCAAAGGGGCTCATCTCGTCGTCCTCCCTGCGCTTGAACATCGATTGAGACGATCGACCAGGAAGATCAGACTGTCCCGGCCGGAGTACCGGACATCCGCTGTAAGAGACAAAAACAATGGTAAGAGAGACAGGAAGACAGAGCAATCAGGAGACACAGTGGAACACAGAGCAATCAGGAGGCACGGTGGAACACAGAGCAATCAATCGATCAATCAATCAATCAATATTTATTTTATATAGCGCCTTTCATAGTGGACCACCATCACAAAGCGCTTTACAAGATAGTGAGGAACAATGTATAATAATTAAAATACAAAATGCATTGAAATACAGGGCATAGTACATTAAATACAAAGAGTAAAACAATACATTACATACAGGCATAATACATTAAATAAAAGGCTAGGATGTGAATTCTAAACACTGTGGATGCGTGTGCCATACAGAATCATACGAATAAGATGGAGGAAAAAACCTGAAATAGCAATTTAGACAACAGCTAATAACAGATATCAGGCTTAAAGAGCACTGAAAGCAAGACAGAGCAAGTGGGTCTTGAGAGTTGATTTGAAGCGAGTGATTGTGGGAGCTGCACGCACTAAACCTGGGAGAGGGTTCCAGAGAGTCGGGGCCATGAAGCTAAAAGAGTGCTTTCCAAGCGTGGTGTACTTAAGCTTGGGTATAACAAGCAAGCGTGAGTCAGAGGACCTCAGCTTGCGTGCAGGGACATAGCGGGTCAGCAGGTTGGAGAGATACTCTGGACCTGTGTGATGAAGGGCCTTGTAGGCAAGCAGGAGAATTTTGAAAGTAATCCTGAACTTTACAGGTAGCCAGTGCAGCTGGGCAAGACAGGAGGTAATGTGATCATGTTTTTTACATCTGGTAAGAATCCTAGCAGTGGCATTTTGAACCAGCTGCAATTGGTTTATGGTGCTTGAAGGAAGACAGCCATAGAGAGAGTTGCAGTAGTCAAGTCGAGAGGAGATGAATGCATGACAGAGTATCTCTGCATCCTTGAGGGAAAGGTAGGGACGGACCTCTGAGATGTTTCGGAGATGTTCAGGAGATACAGTGGAACACAGAGCAATCAGGAGACACAATGGAACACAGAGCAATCAGGAGTCACACAAGAACACAGAGCAATCAGGAGACACACAGGAACACAGAGCAATCAGGAGACACACAAGAACACAGAGCAATCAGGAGACACACAAGACCACCTCCTCCAAGCTCACCATTTGCCCTGACTAAGAGGATCTAGTTTAATAGGGCAGAATCCGATTTTTTTAAAACATTTTTGATAATTCCAAGAAGTCAATTAAAACCCGACGGGTCGAGAGCTTTTAGTTTCCAAGCTCCTTCACTTCAGAACTCACTTCCAGGTTGTATCCGGAATGCTGCCAGTATGTTAAAATCTAAGCTCAAAACATCTTTGATTTGGAAGCTGCATCCCAATACGATGCCCTTACCTTCACCCTCCTCCCCTTCCTCCCCCTCGACCTCATCTTCATTCTGATAGTAGGTGTTCCACTCTGCCATGACTGAAACCAAAGGGCAGACACACAGAGAGAGAGAGAGAGAGAGAGAGAGAGAGAGAGAGAGAGAGAGAGAGAGAGATTATTTAACTGTCAAGCTTCTTCGTCTGGGATTGTGATCTGCTCTTGCCACTTTATTATGATTAACACAAGTTGACAGTCCAGTTTGTTTATACCCCCCAAACGGGCAAGTGCCTAATTATCTTGCAGCATCAGGAGGTTATGTGACACATCCACAAAACAGTTTTCAACATTAGGTGAGGCAATTTCTGAATGTAAAAACAATATTTTTACAAGCCGTATGTGACACAAAATATTTTAATATGTACCGGCTAAGAAATTATTCTTTTTTTAATATGATACCTTTACTCATACATGTGATTTCATGTCTAAGTATAGTCAGTCATCAATATATATATATATATATATATATATATATATATATATATATATATATATATATATATATATAAATCAGATGCTTTTATACAAAGCAACTTACAGAGACTAGGGGTGAACTATGAATCATCAACAACAACTGCTGAAAAAGTTACTAGGAGCTCGTTTTTTACGTCCCATCTCATCCAAAGGACGACGCACAAGGAGTTTAAGTAACTTGCTCAGGGTCACGCATAGTGAGTCAGTGGCAGAGCTGGGATTTGAACCGCCTGGTATCAAGACCCTTTTATTTAACCACCGGACCACCAAGCCTACAAAACACTGATATCATATATATATATATATATATATATATATATATATATATATATATATATATATATATATATATATAGTTTGTTGCCAAAGCAACGACCACAAACCATTAATTATTTCCAATAACCAGCCCGTTTGTCCCCAATTAATTAAGCGTTTTACAAACACCATAGCACATAAAACCTGAAAATAATTTTAAAACTTTTTTAAAAAATCCATCATACCACTTAAAACTATTTTCTTTCACTGAAGTCCACGTTCCCTGCAGTCTGTATTTACAACGGAAACTCGGGGCGCGCCTTTGCGCCAAATACTGTGACAGACAACTGACAGAACCCAATCGGGGCACAAACTCAGCAGTCCGTCTACCAATCAGGACACAACAAGGGCGTGGCTATCGTGAACCTCCAAAAATCTAAGTTGTCACAGTAATAACCAACATTGTATGTGAACTGTACTTAAGCGTTTGCGCGATCCAACACTTTTTTTTTAAACCCCGGTATATTATACCTTCGTTAAATGAACTGTAAATCAGAACTTTATTGAGTTTCGCGGTTTCAGGCACAGTTCCTGGTCTCTGTTCCAAGCAAGCAGAGGCGCGTCCCGGCTAAATGACTGAGACACGTGGGCGCGCACGTTCTTTATTGACAGGCAGACAGCCATTCACAGTGCATTCTTTCTCACAAATCCCGACCCACTAGTGACGCGTAGAACGGAACACTGGCTAAGATGGAGTGAGTTTGGGCGTTCTCGAAAGCTTTTAACCCTTTCGTGCATGGTGACGTCATATGGGGACGAATAGAAAAGCAAAAAAAGAATCTCTTCTAGCCTTTATGGGGACGTATAGAAGATGCAAATACTTAACAGCAACATTGTGAGTGGAGTAATAGTTAGGACTCTTGACCAGAGGGTTGTGGGTTCAATTCCAGGTGGGGGCACACTGCTGCTGTACCCTTGAGTAAGGTACTTTACCTAGATTGCGCCAATAAAAACAACTGTATAAATGGGGAATTGTATGTCAAATTAATGTGTAAAAAAATAAATAATAATAAAATTGTATGTAAAAATAATGTGATATCTTGCAACAATTGTAAAGTCGCCCTGGATAAGGGCGTCTGTTAAGAAATGAATAATAATAGCCATATGCAAGAAAATATATTTACTGTCCAAAACTCTTTTTTTTTTTTTTTGGTGGTTGTTTTGAAAATTTGAAATAAATAAATAAATAAATACATTTTTTTTTTTTTTTTAAAAATGACGGTTTCATACTTGTAACCTTTATTCTAAATGACTTTGGAGCGGTGTAATCACTTAATAACACGCTAAGATACTGTCTGATTTTATATTGTGATGGAACAAAATTAAAATAGCCAGTGGCCTAATTTATAAACCTTGCAATGACACAGCCAAAAAAAAAAACAGCTGGTCGCGTAAACACAGTCAGAGCGGCCGGTTAACATGTCAACACATGCAGTGCAGTGCAGGCTACACTGTGACACTGTAACACATTGAAACTGTCTCTATAAGACAGCTGCGTCCCAGTGGACACCGCTCTGCGTTTTTCATCTCCGTCTCTGTCTGAAATTCTTATTTTTGACTGGTCGTCGCTGTTTGTTTGTTAGTTAATTTATTTAATCGTTAAATCTTAATTATTAATAAGTTCTGTAGCGATGGATCAGTCAGCCGTCTACCCTGTGAAACTGTACGTTTACGACATGTCTAAAGGAATGGCCCGTCAGCTCAGCCCCATAATGTTGGGTAAGTACGGCGACGGCAGTCTTTGCGATTCCCCCCGCGCAGAGGGAGGCGAGAGCGGCTTGCGGGGAATAGGCGAGACCGGGGATTCAAGAAAATGAGCATAAGAAAGGGCTGCGTTATTAGTGAATTGCCGACTGAAACTACTGCATATGGACAAAATAGAGCATGTGTTATATTTGTTAAAACGGGGTATTCATTTATTTTTGTAGCGAACATTTGACAGAATGTCCACCGGTTTTTTCCCCCCATTAAAACTATAATAGTCATTCATACGTATTGCATTTTGATGTGCCGAGGGTTCCACCTGCTATATATATATATATATATATATATATATATATATATATGTATGTATGTATGTATGTATGTATGTATGTATGTATGTATGTTTGTGTGTGTGTGAGGTAGGACTCGGTCGTTTGTGGTCAAAAAAGGTCAAACAAATACTGAAATAGGTCAAACTTTTAATATCACAATATAAAATCTCAAAGTTGGCATCTCTCCAAACTGGATTCCAGTGGGTAGTCATTTATTGAAACAGCTTGTTTGTTTGTTTGTTTTCATCTTCCTTTGCTGTTTCATAACATCAGTTGCATAAGGAAGTTAAGCGTTCTAGAAAAAGCGTTCTAGAAATTTCTCGACTTGGATTTTTTTTTTTCAAAAGAGGTAGGGGAAAACTACAGTAGTAAGTTACGAAATAGATTTTTAAACCAGCAGTCTGGTAAGGCGCTGTGACATGTGTTTCTTTCACAACTGCAAATCATTTGAGACTTGTGTAATGAGCAGATGTGCCTGGCAGACACATTGTATGGACTAGTTTGTTACCTTCAAGTATTTTAAGTTCCATTTCTGGTGTTGTCTAGTAAAGTCTTCACCACTACCTTTTAAATTCGTGGCCATATTAACCCATTCATTAATTACCAAATTAATTGTTCTTTGGGGAAAAAAATCAGAACTAAAGCTGTATTTATCTAATTTGATACATTACATTTAGACTTAACTTTTAAGTCATCATAACAATACAGTTAAAGAGAAAATGAAAGTAGACAGCCTCGGATGAGGACAAGGGCTCTAATGGGTTAACTGTGTACAGTTCATTGTAGCCATTATACTACATGTTGACACACCATTCAATCAGAAATCATGTATTTATTTGACAGACTTCTTTATCCCAGGTGACTTTATCCCATGTGTTGCAGGGCAGTACAGGGTGACAATGCAAACTTTGTATTTAAATACAGTGTAGTTTACAGTAAGTGCAACTAATAACACTACTAAAATACAATGTGAACTAGTGCAAGGCTAGTGGATTAGCTGAGATGCTTTGTATATCGTCACAAAAAGATAAACAACATTCCTAGTTATAATGAGTTTCTTATTTCTTTACAGGAAACAGCTTGATGGCATATGGTAAGTCTATTATTATTATTATTATTATTATTACAACTGAGTTTTCAATTAGGGCTGTTACGATACACTACTGTCACGATATGCAAGTCGCGATGCGATATGCATCACGATACTTGACTGTCCTGATTGGCTTCTTGTAAGATGCATAATAAGATCAAATGATCATTTAATGATGGACGAACAATGCAATGAGATAGTAAGAGTGTAATGTATCCACACCAGCTATAAAGCACACTCACTTTTCATTCGGGACAACGTGGTAATCGTTGGAACACTTGAAATACCACCGAGAGCAATTTAAAAATAATAATATTAAACAATATTACTCGCACTAGTTTACAGCTACAACCCACCAAAACAAATTCAAATAAATGAATGATGTGGATTAAATGCTTGTACATTTCATCCAGGTGCTGACCAAGCCCGCTCGTGTTTAGCTTCCGAGATTCTTCTTCTTATTATTAATTAGTCATTTAGCAGACGCTTTTATCCAAAGCGACTTACAGAGACTAGGGGGTGAACTATGAATCATCAGCAACTGCTGCAGAGTCACTTCCAATAGGACCGCGTTTGTTTTACGCCTCATCCGAAGGGCAGAGCACAAGGAGGTTAAGTGACTTGCTCAGGGTCACACACACACAGCGAGTCGGTGGCTGAGCTGGAATTGAACCGGGAACCTCCTGGTAACAAGACCCTTTCTCTAACCACGAGCCTCCGAGATCGGAGGAGATCGGGCTTACTCAAGGCAGTGTGGCTGCAGGCAGTGTGGTGTATTTCAAAGTGGCTCTCTCTCACAGGCACACTGCCATCGTGGTTCATGGCGATGAGTTTTTCTACGGAGGAGAAGGTATTTCCAGCTGTCAGCCGGTAAGCATTGCATCTCATTAATTAACACAGTCCTTCCGTTTTTAGATATGAGGGACTTGGAGACACAAGTAAAAGGCTTGGGTGAGAATTTTCACCTCGTGCTTCACAAATCTCTATGGGTCCATTGCAGAGTCCAAGTGGGACTGAAAAATCCACAGGAACTGAACAAAATGAGCCCGGATGGCGGCGTACTAATGAGACGATCCAGTTAATTAGATTGATCTGAGCAAGTGGACCAAGCTAGACTACTCCTGGGAACACATAGACTTATATAGAAAATCTTTAGAGGATTTTAAACATTAGTTGTGCCTGCAGTGAACAGTTGTTGTAGGAGTTGTAGGCTACTGTTAATGGTGTAACGATGCAGTAATGTCTTGATACAAACGTATTGCGACATGCAGGTAGCGGTAAGATCTGCGTTTGACACGCACTCTGCTAATAAGATATATATCACTGCAAGAGATTACAAGACACAGACATCCTTCATATAGCATACCCAGATAAGAACTGTGTTCTTCTCAGTAACTTCCACAAGCTTGCCTTTACATTGAGTTGAAGGAAATACACAGACAAAGCACAGCACCATATGAAGCATTTTTCTCTTAATACGAAGCTTAGGTGGTTGCCCCCACCCCGGTCCTTGGGGACCCTCGTCTTCTGGCTGTCATTCCAACTGAGCTCTCAATTACTTAACCTAAATGAACTAACAATTTGCTTAATTAAACCTTTTTAATTACTCACAGCTCCTAGCAAGTTGCAGATTTCATGTTACTTACACAATTTCACAGCTAACTTGAAACTGTTTTAGAGCCAAAAACAATTAAGAAAGCCTAATTAAACTAATTGTTAGTTCAGTTAAGGGTTTAGTTAAGTAATTGAGAGCTCGGTTGGAATGAAAGTCAGAAGACACAGGGGGTCCCGGAGGACCGGGTTGAGAACCACTGATCTAATGAACACTTTGAATAGGTTTTATTTGAGAGGGTAAGTTTGAATGAAGACGTGTGTTTCAGGGTGGAACGATGCTTGGCGCCCCCAACACAGTGGTGGATCTGGGAACTACAGAGGTGACGGAGGAGATCTTCATGGATTACCTCACCTCGCTGGGAGAGTCCACCTACAGGTGAGGAGGACTAACTGCAGCACCGCACGTCAACCCAAAAAGGAGCAGGCGGGATTTTTGATTTATATAGAAACATGATGGAAATAAGACTTCTATTGCACAGCAGTGTCACCCATTCCAGGTTTTATTACCAGCTTGGTTAGCACCAGTGTGTCTAGGTAACAAGCTCAGGTGTGTCTTATTATTAATCTCCTAGTGAACCCAGGCTTGGAGCTATGGAAGAGGAGTCTTGTTTCCATCACTGTAGGACCCCTAAGTCTAGCAGAAGAAACAAAATGCTTAAATATTTAGACTCGCTTCTAAATTGTGCCCACAGACGGTTACGTTCCAGAACCTCCTGCATTGTTTATAAGAAACTCATTATTTTACCTTTGCTGTATCCCGTGTTGTACACATCACAGCGTTGAGCATTTCAACATAATCCCGATTGTTTTTATTTTATATTTTTTATTCACGTCGTAGGTAAATCAACTAGGGAAGGATGTTTTTCAACTTTTTACTCGGGACCGTTGGTCAGGAGAAAGAGAGATTTTTTTTTATTCTTTATTATTATTATTATTTGTTTATTTAGCAGACGCCTTTATCCAAGGCGACTTACAGAGACTAGGGTGTGTGAACTATGCATCAGCTGCAGAGTCACTTACAATTACGTCTCACCTGAAAGACAGAGCACAAGGAGGTGAAGTGACTTGCTCAGGGTCACACAATGAGTCAGTGGCTGAGGTGGGATTTGAAC
Source organism: Acipenser oxyrinchus oxyrinchus (assembly GCA_030684275.1). Classification (NCBI taxonomy): domain Eukaryota; kingdom Metazoa; phylum Chordata; class Actinopteri; order Acipenseriformes; family Acipenseridae; genus Acipenser; species Acipenser oxyrinchus. The sequence continues at coordinate 1,570,691 of JAGXEW010000059.1, forward strand.
CGGGGACCTTCTGGTTACAAGCCCTTTTCTTTAACCACTGGACCACTGGATTTTTTTTTATTCTTCACATCATAGTGTGTCCGGTTCACACTCCCTCCTACAACAACGCTGGTGACTGAAATGAGAGGCGTATTGTGGGAAGAGAACACCAGGAGTGAGTGTGATCTGGATACACTGCCATCCTTGCAGGAGAAATCCTCTTTCACCTGGCGAGTAAGCGTTGAGAAACGCATCTCCCAGTTGATTTATAACTAGGGCTTGAAGTTTTCAGGTTTTATTTTCGATCACTTGACGTCCCTTTTAACTTATTTTGAGCCGATTCTGTTTCCTAATTAAACTCAGAAAATAGCTGTTATTTACAAAACGAGTCACTTCATGTCTTAACTGAGCCTGATTCTGTTTCGCTTAATTTTTATTTCAAACAGACGTGACAAAATTGCCTTAATCGCTCATTGCTGATCCTAATTGCATTTCATTCTTGCAGTCGGCGAGTTTATCGTTGTGCTTTTGTGATTTTCACTCTAACAGAGCTGTCCTGACAGGTCTCAGATTTTCTCAGCATTAAATCCCCGGTCCGGACTGTACGCTGATAGCAAGTCCAGCATTCAAAATCGCCATGATTTGTAGCAAAGAAAAAAATGATCTAAAACCCAGTCTTTAATTAGTAGTTTTCTCTTTATTAGGATACAGAGACAGCTTAATGATGACTAATTAACATTTAAAGGGAGGTAGAGATTCTGAAAATAAAAACCTAATAGTTCAAGCCTTATTTATAACCCATGATATGTAATGGCAAAGTTAAAAAAAAAAAAAAAAAAAGTCGGCAATATGTTTAAAAATGTAATGCTGGATACGGAATGTAACACATTTATTGATTCATTTACAACATTTTTCAAAGTTTAAACGTTTAGGGAGTTTAATGCAATCTGTCACCCTGAGTAATTATATTGGCTTGGTCTCCCTCGCTATACCTGCCTGTTGCTTTGCAGTACTTGTTGTGTTGCTAGCTCACCACCTGATGGCAGTGTTACTGTTCATTGAGTCTGTTTTACAGGTCTTTTATACAAAGTGCCAGTTGTCCTTTTTTTTTTGTTGGTGAAAGGGGATTCTAATGATCAAACTAATTAAAGTCCAGTTTTCTCGAAACTGATGGTAACGTAACAAGACATTTGACATTTACTAGAGAAAAGTGTAGAAAAGTGTAAAGTATTGCACACAGGCAATACAAATGTGCATTATAAATATCATATGGGAGATACTGAAATTGAAGAAGGGATCTATGAAAAAGACCTAGGAGTTTATGTTGACTCAGAAATGTCTTCATCTAGACAATGGGGGGAAGCTATAAAAGGCCAACAAGATGCTCGGATATATTGTGAGAAGTGTTGAATTTAAATCAAGGGAAGTAATGTTAAAACTTTACAATGCATTAGTAAGACCTCACCTAGAATATTGTGTTCAGCTCTGGTCACCTTGTTACAAAAAGGATTTTGCTGCTCTAGAAAGAGTGCAAAGAAGAGCAACCAGAATTATCCCGGGTTTAAAAGGCATGTCGTATGCAGACAGGCTAAAAGAATTGACTCTATTCAGTCTTGAACAAAGAAGACTATGCGGTGATCTGATTCAAGCATTCAAAATCCTAAAAGGTATAGACAATGTCGACCCAGGGACTTTTGACCTGAAAAAAGAAACAAGGACCAGGGGTCACAAATGGAGATTAGATAAAGGGGCATTCAGAACAGAAAATAGGAGGCACTTTTTTACACAGAGAATTGTGAGGGTCTGGAACCAACTCCCCAGTAATGTTGAAGCTGACACCCTGGGATCCTTCAAGAAGCTGTTTGATTAGATTATGGGATCAATAAGCTACGAACAACCAAACGAGCAAGATGGGCTGAATGGCCTCCTCTCGTTTGTAAACTTTCTTATGCTCTTAAGACATAAAAAAGAGAGCGATTAATCTGCGTTCATTTTTTAATATAATAATCTTCTGAATGACAAATGCGTTAATTAATTTACTGCCCTGGTATAAACAGGTTCAAACACAATGCAGCAACCTTTACAGCTGTAGCGAAACGTTTTGCATCACCCTCTATATAGAATGAACTCATTTTGCTTCATAAAGTCGAATGAAAGCTGCTGAATAATGTTAACTTGTTTGTAAACTTTCATATGTTGAATTACACACCACTTTGTAGTTTTCCCATATACTTACTGTAAGGAAAAACTGACCAATTGAAAAATGTGACATTTCGAAATCTAACATGAAATGTCACTGTAATGCTGTTGTAGCTTCTGGAAGACTTTTGCGATATCACTTTGTAGTTTCTTTATTTACATGATGTTATATAAAAGCTCTAAATTACGTTAATTTTTTTTTTTTTTTGGTTAAATGATGCTCAATCCTAAAATTGTAGGAGATGCAAAACTTTTGCCCTTTGCTCTGGTTGTATATTGCTGTGGTCTCCCCTCACTGTCCCTTCCTTGTTGCTTTGATCTCGTTGTATATTGCTGTGGTCTCCCTCACTCTCCCTACCTGTTGCTTTGCTCTGGTTGTATATTGCTGTGGTCTCCCCTCACTGTCCCTGCCTGTTGCTTTGCTCTGGTTGTATATTGCTGTGGTCTCCCTCACTCTCCCTACCTGTTGCTTTGCTCTGGTTGTATATTGCTGTGGTCTCCCTCACTCTCCCTGCCTGTTGATTTGCTCTGGTTGTATATTGCTGTGGTCTCCCCTCACTGTCCCTGCCTGTTGCTTTGCTCTGGTTGTATATTGTGTGGTCTCCCTCACTCTCCCTGCCTGTTGCTTTGCTCTGGTTGTATATTGCTGTGGTCTCCCCTCACTCTCCCTGCCTGTTGCTTTGCTCTGGTTGTATATTGCTGTGGTCTCCCTCACTGTCCCTGCCTGTTGATTTGCTCTGGTTGTATATTGCTGTGGTCTCCCCTCATTGTACCTGCCTGTTGATTTGCTCTAGGGGGGATCGGTATCGTCTGTTTGAACACAATTGCAACACGTTCAGTAACGAGGTGGCCCAGTTCCTGACGGGGCAAAGATCCCAGCCTACATCACTGACCTCCCCTCCGAGGTGCTCTCCACGTGAGTACAGCCGAATACAGCCAGGGAAGCGGGACTCCCACTGCATAGCAGTGTCACCCATTCCAGGTTTTACGGCTACCAGCTTGATTAGCCCCAGTGTGTCTAGATAACAAACTCAGGCGTGTCTTATTATTAAACTCGTAAAACCAGGACTGGATCAGACCACTATGCAATAGGAGTCTTTTATATCCCTCTATGTGTGTGTGTGTGTGTGTGTGTGTGTGTATACAGTACTGTGCAAAAGTTTTAGGCAGGTGTGAAAAAATGCTGTAAAGTAAGAATGCTTTCAAAAATAGACATGTTAATAGATTATATTTATCAAAGTGAGTGAACGGATGAAAAATCTACATCAAATCCATATTTGGTGTGACAACCCTTTGCCTTCAAAACAGCATCAATTCTTCTAGGTACACTTGCACAAAGTCAAGGATTTTGTAGGCATATAGTCAGGTGTATGATTAAACAATTATACCAAACAGGTGCTAATGATCATCAATTCAATATGTAGATTGAAACACAATCATTAACTGAAACAGAAACAGCTGTGTAGGAGGAATAAAACTGGGTGAGGAACAGCCAAACTCAGCTAACAAGGTGAGGTTGCTGAAGACAGTTTACTGTCAAAGGTCATACACCATGGCAAGACTGAGCACAGCAACAAGACACAAGGTAGTTATACTGCATCAGCAAGGTCTCTCCCAGGCAGAAATTTCAAGGCAGACAGGGGTTTCCAGATGTGCTGTCCAAGCTCTTTTGAAGAAGCACAAAGAAAAGGGCAACGTTGAGGACCGTAGAGCGCAGTGGTCGGCCAAGGAAACTTACTGCAGCAGATGAAAGACACATCATGCTTACTTCCCTTCGCAATCGGAAGATGTCCAGCAGTGCCATCAGCTCAGAACTGGCAGAAAACAGTGGGACCCTGGTACACCCATCTACTGTCCGGAGAAGTCTGGTCAGAAGTGGCCTTCATGGAAGACTTGCGGCCAAAAGCCATACCTCCGGCGTGGAAACAAGGCCAGGCGACTCAACTATGCACAAAAACACAGGAACTGGGGTGCAGAAAAATGGCAGCAGGTGCTCTGGACTGATGAGTCAAAATTTGAAATATTTGGCTGTAGCAGAAGGCAGTTTGTTCGCGAAGGGCTGGAGAGCGACACGAATGAGTGTCTGCAGGCAACAGTGAAGCATGGTGGAGGTTCCTTGCAAGTTTGGGGCTGCATTTCTGCAAATGGAGTTGGGGATTTGGTCAGAATTAATGGTCTCCTCAATGCTGAGAAGTACAGGCAGATACTTATCCATCATGCAATACCATCAGGGAGGCATCTGATTGGCCCCAAATTTATTCTGCAGCATGACAACGACCCCAAACATACAGCGAAAGTCATTAAGAACTATCTTCAGCGTAAAGAAGAACAAGGAGTCCTGGAAGTGATGGTATGGCCCCACAGAGCCCTGATCTCAACATCATCGAGTCTGTCTGGGATTACATGAAGAGAGAGAAGCAACTGAGGCTGCCTAAATCCACAGAAGAACTGTGGTTAGTTCTCCAAGATGTTTGGGCCAACCTACCTGCCGAGTTCCTTCAAAAACTATGTGCAAGTGTACCTAGAAGAATTGATGCTTGATGCTGTTTTGAAGGCAAAGGGTGGTCACACCAAATATGGATTTGATTTAGATTTTTCTTCTGTTCACTCACTTTGCATTTAGTTAATTGATAAATATAATCTATTAACATGTCTATTTTTGAAAGCATTCTTACTTTACAGCATTTTTTCACACCTGCCTAAAACTTTTGCACAGTACTGTATATATATATATATATATATATATATATATATATATATATATATATATATATATATATATATATATATATATATATATATATAAATTACACACACACACAGACAGACACACCAGAGATGGAAATAAGACTCTTATCGCATCATGTTTTAAAATAAAAAATACAGAAAGCACCATTTTCTTTTTGTCAAAAAGAAAAGCCCATCAATTTGGTTCAGAATTTCCGTTTAGAATTTGAATGCAAGGGCTGTTGCATATTCCTATATATTATTTCTAGCTTTGTAGTATATGCATTTTTTATAGGCTTCGGGATCAATTTGAACAGCATTTACCGCACTGGGGAATCTGTGGTTATTCGGGATTATCCCTAACAATAGATGCCTGCTGTTCTCCAGTGCTGTAAACGCTCCAATGAAATCCATCCATGTTCTATCCTGGTGGGCTATGGGTTCATTAAATTGACCCCTGTTGTGAATTCACTCCTCTTTAAAGTAGCTAACAAAGTGGTACATCTTACCTGCCATGCAGTGATAGGGCTCAAAGGTGCAGTTTTGTAAGAAATGTAACAAGCTGCTTGTATTTCATTTTGAATCATGAGTCTATAATGTTTAATTACAACCAAGCTTATTCATTTTCAACACTCGCCTTTTAAACAAATGCATTTGTTTTTGACTCCAGTTCTTTCTTGAAACAACATGACCCCTGTTAACTGTGCACTGGGTTGCAGGGGCTTGGCTGCTCAAGGCGATCAATGTATTCTTGGCTGTAGCAGCCGACCAAACCTAGAGCTATCCAAGCTGAGGAAACTCAAATGAAAAGGGTGTCAATCAAACCCTGATGCTTTCCTATTGGCTTTGGATAGCCCCGCCCTCTTGATCACAGCAGGTCAGAAACGACGTTAACATGATGTTCCAATGAAGGACCTCAGTACAATTCTGCTGTTTTGAGAGGATGGTGTAGTCAAGGTTAAGCATGGGTAAACTTACCCACTTCTCATTGAGCTCTTTCATGCACAGCTACCTCATATAGGGATGGATAAAGAAAAACTCTTCTAGTCTTTATCTATCTATCTATCTATCTATCTATCTATCTATCTATCTATCTATCTATCTATCTATGAGTACATGTGGAAGACTAGCAAGCAAATGCATGATAGCCTCATATGCCATCCCCACCCCATATAAAGCAATAGAACAAAAATTGAAAACCTTCGATGAAAAATATATTTATTATGTGTCCAAAACCATTCACATATTTTCTATATTTCATGCATGAAAGAGTTGCAGAATAAAACGTTTACTTGCTTCCTACTCTCCTGTGATAAGCACGTCCTGGCTGTACCAAGACCAAAAGCGAATGCATAGTCCAGTTTAATATTTAAAGCAACTCTGCATTTAATGATGGGCAGAATCTCTTCTGATTCCCCACAATTCTGCACAACCACTGCAACCGACAACCTCAGTCTACTGAGGTCATCTCTGCACAGCCTTCATGCTTACCATGAACACCAAAAATGTTACCACTATAGTACCGCTTAGAGAGCCCTTGTCAATAAAGGAACAAGCCTGCTTCTAATTGTCGGATTCTCCGACTGTTTTTTCCCAGGCCGTTCGGACAGGCTTTGCGACCGATCCTGGACTCGATTCACATCCAGCCTCCCGGAGGAAACCACTTCAACGGACACTACGGACAGCGATAGAGGAGCCAGACCCCCGCAGACAAGATCAGAGGAATAGAAATATATACATTTTAAATAAAGAGAATTATATATATATATATCGTGTACTGTACCACTCCCTACGTGCAGGATTTTTATGGACTTATCTCATCAGGGTTTTTAAGCCTTTTCAAAACCCTTCTTATTCTCTCTCTATCCGGCCATTCATTTTGTAATATTAGCTAGAGCAGGGTGTGAAACTCCTGGTGGGCCCCAGGAGTCTTCTGGCTTTAGTCCTGTGAATCCTCTTGATTCACGGGACAAATCTAACACTTTTCTCCCAGGCCTCACAATGTTTCACAGGTCTTGTACCTTGAATCAAGAGCATTTCTATAAATCATCATCAGCTGTAAAAATATCAAACACGTCCAATTGAACAAATAAGAGATTGATGAAGTTAATTGAGAGCTGAAGTTGTAATGAAAACCAGAAGACCCTTCAGAGGCCCTTGAGGTCTGGAGTCTCACCCAGTCCTGGGGTTCAGAACTCCCTCCCCCTGTTCAGACCATGAAACATGCAAAGCTGAAAGTATTTGCAGTGCAGTAATCATTGAGAGTCAAACACTAGCCCTGCTGCTGCACCCAGTCCTGGGCTTCAGAACGCCCCTAAACAGAGTATATTATTATTATTATTATTATTATTATTATTATTATTATTATTATTATTATTATTATTATTATTATTATTACTATTATTATTATTATTATTATTATTATTGAAATGATCAGGAGCCAGGAGTTTGAGCAGGGTTAGAAAATCACACTAGCCCTGCTGCTGCTGCTGCACCCAGTCCTGGGGTTAAGAGCTCCCTCCCCTTGTTCAGGTATAGCATTGAACTGATCCTCATCACAGCCTGAATACATGTCACCTGTCAGTCTGCAGGTTTACTAACAGGAGCTGTTCATGCAGCTACAAGGGAGGAATGATATGTTTAACATTAAATTCCTGATCATTTCAGAAACAGACTTCATTGAGGGGAGTTCTGAACCCCAGGTTAAAATCAAGCACTTTGTAAACCCCACCGATCAATATCACCAAAACATTTGTAACCGTCCGAGTGTTAAATTGAGAAATCAAATGAGCGGTGATTGTGACGAGCAGAAGCTTTTTCCTCTGTGTGATATTGATAGACTGGTCTGAAACTCACGAAGGGGATGGGAGAGAAAAGCAGGGATGATCATTTGCACTGTATCTGTTTATTTTTATCCTCTATCTGTAATGAAGTTGGAGTCTCTTTTGTCATGTTCCAAACCTCATTTTGTTGTAATACAGCTATGGGCAAACGTTTAGCATCCCCTCTATATAGAATGAATTAATTTAGCTTCATAAGGTTGAATTAAACCTGCTTAATAATGTTATGTTAGCACTGAATTGCACACACTGCTTTGCAGTTTTTCCAGATACTTAACAAAAGAAAAACTTGACATTGAAAAATGTAACATTTCAAAATCTAACATGAAATACTACTGTACTACTATTATGGCTTCCGGTAGACTCTTGCAATATCATTTTGTTTCTTTAATTACATGATGTTAATTAATAAAACATCTGAGTTCTGTCTCAATCCTAAAATTCTAGGTGATGCAAAACTTTTGGCCAGAGCTGTGCAGTCTTCGAAACAAGACTCACGACAGCCAATATAGGAAAGATTAAATCTGTCTTCACTGACCAATCAGAGTCAGCTTTACCAAATTTCTTCCAACCACAACTTGTTGCAAGTCAGTTTTTTATTTATTTTTGTGGTTTCATTTTATTTATTATTATTATTATTTTTTTTTTTTACAACTTGTCAACTTTGTTCTGCAGTGACGTTTCTCATTTTAAGTTTCTTTTAAATTAACGATGGTGAATATTTTGTTTTTATTGATTCGATTCGAACCCTGTGCCATTGAGGTTTGGTGTTTCCTGGTCTTTTGTAATAAACTTACACTTAACTGTATACTTAATGCAGTCGGCAGTAATGTTGTCAACTCCTCAGTAATGTTGTTGAAGCTGACACCCTGGGATCCTTCAAGAAGCTGCTTGACAAGATTCTGGGATCAATAAGCTACTAACAACCAAGCGTGCAAGATGGGCTGAATGGCCTCCTCTCGTTTGTGAACTTTCTTATGTTCTTATGTACACCAGTCACACTCAATAGCAATCTCACCTTTTAGAATGTCATTGCTCAGTCAGGTTTATTAAGTCCATGTCATTAAATCCCATATCGTGCACTTCCTGTCTTGATTGTATTGTAAGACTACAGTGTTTCTTATTGGATGTTATGCTGGAATGTTGTTCAGCATGGTCTGTATTCAAAGTGCAAGCTAAATCCTATTAAGTTTTTATGCAAGGGTTTCTATTTTTTGGCCCCACCTATGTGCTAATGTCATGTAAATCTGAAAACGGAGCCTGGATAAATCTAATTGAGTATTAATGGTTTACACTGTAGGGAATTGTAGTAACTTTATTATATATTATCATGAATTAGACAATTCTACTTTGATAGAATATTCATAATGACACGGTTTATTGATTAATAATAATAATTAAAAAAAAAATCTTAACAAATAAACCCCACTGCCTTCCACACTGCAGCCCAGTGCGTTCTTTATCTAACCACTGAGCTTCTCAAACCCACTGCCTTCCACACTGCAGCCCAGCGCTTTCTTTATCTAACCACTGAGCTCCTCAAACCCCACTGCCTTCCACACTGCAGCCCAGCGCTTTCTTTATCTAACCACTGAGCTCCTCAAACCCACTGCCTTCCACACTGCAGCCCAGCGCTTTCTTTATCTAACCACTGAGCTCCTCAAACCCCCTGCCTTCCACACTGCAGCCCAGCGCTTTCTTTATCTAACCACTGAGTTCCTCAAACCCCACTGCCTTCCACACTGCAGCCCAGCGCTTTCTTTATCTAACCACTGAGCTCCTCAAACCCACTGCCTTCCACACTGCAGCCCAGCGCTTTCTTTATCTAACCACTGAGCTCCTCAAACCCCCTGCCTTCCACACTGCAGCCCAGCGCTTTCTTTCTGTCTTGCTCTAAATTGTCACAAAGTCTCTACATCTCGAGTTATGAGAAGGTGTGATCTCACTTAGATCCCTGTACAGCTTTCAAATCAGCAGGAATTCTCTATAAAAAGATCCTAGGATGCGTGTGAACACTTCATCCACCAACACTCCCGCAGATGTTGCTGAGAGGAAGGAAGGAGCTAAAAATACCAGCAAGTCTGTTCTTCTGTGCCATAGCAACGAAAACAAATGTATTTCAAATTGAATATTCATTGTTTATTTGTTTATATATGTGAGATATTATTTAGTACATCTTAGACGCAGTTTCTTCTAGTTTCAATAACACTGATGGCTAAATTAGCCCAAACATTTGTCTGCTTGACCATTTTTTTCTTGTTTCAATAATACCGATGAAGGCACAAGCTGAAACGCTGGTCTGCTTGACTCAGTTTAGTTTCAATAACACTGATGAAGGCACGAGCTGAAACGCTGGTCTGCTTGACTCAGGTTAGTTTCAATAACACTGATGAAGGCACAAGCTGAAACGCTGGTCTGCTTGACTCAGGTTAGTTTCAATAACACTGATGAAGGCACAAGCTGAAACGCTGGTCTGCTTGACTCAGGTTAGTTTCAATAACACTGATGAAGGCACAAGCTGAAACGCTTGTCTGCTTGACTCAGGTTAGTTTCAATAACACTGATGAAGGCATGAGCTGAAACGCTGGTCTGCTTGACTCAGTTTAGTTTCAATAACACTGATGAAGGCACTAGATCCAGAACGCTTGTCTGCTTGACTCAGGTTAGTTTCAATAACACTGATGAAGGCACTAGATCCAGAACGCTTGTCTGCTTGACTCAGGTTAGTTTCAGTAACACTGATGAAGGCACTAGATCCAGAACGCTTGTCTGCTTGACTCAGGTTAGTTTCAATAACACTGATGAAGGCACGAGATGAAACGCTTGTCTGCTTGACTCAGTTTAGTTTCAATAACACTGATGAAGGCACTAGATCCAGAACGCTTGTCTGCTTGACTTAGCTTCCTCTAGTTTCACTGCAATACCACTGATGAAGGCAAAACCTAGTGAGTCACCTCATCGCGCTACAGCGGCCCCTATTGGCCAGGCGAGCTTAAAACAGACACCTGCAGGGCTGGCCTTTGTCCTCCAGGGGCCGCTGTGGAGCTCCTAGGTATAAGGAGGTAATTGGATCAGGGATCGGGGATCGGAGGATGCCCACTGAGCTGTTGTGAGCAATTGCTGCCCTGGGGGAACATAACTGAACAGGCTAAATTGGGGAGAAAATCTGGGGTAGAACAAACTGGGCACTCAAAATTTAAAAATACATCAAAAACAAAATACGTTGCCTCACCTCTGCTCTCCTTCCTGTGTTAAATGTATATATTTTCAGAGGGTGTAGCCGATGCAAAAAAGATTATGATTTTTTTCATAGATAGGCCCACAATGTGTCATCCAGTCATCCGACATGCCATAATTAACTTCTCACTAATGGTTATAATTAGCAGCGTTTGATGCATAAGACCATCTGCATTCTGTTTCACCCGTTACGTACCAGATCCTCTACCATTGTCACACACACATCTTTGCAGTGTCCATGAGGACTTTGCATTGACTCCCATATAGTGTACAGCTCTGGCCAAAGGTTTTGCATCACCCTATAGAATGAACTCATTTTGCTTCATATGTTACGCTGTCGGTGTCAGGGGTCGGGGGTCGGGGGTCAGGGTCAGGGTCGAGGTTGTACAAAACAGTATTTCAGCCAAGCTGAGGCTATCACAGTGAACTAAGAACAGCAACAGCCGACCCCTGCCTTTGCATACATAACAGAACTGAGGAGTTCTCTATCAGATCCTCTTGTATATGTTACCTGGTCAAATTGGCAAGGAGTTACCCCATTTGGCCTGACCACATTATCACATGTTTTTCTGGTCAGTCTAACCAGTCCAGCCACATTCACACATGGCTGGCCCTGCACTACTCTGACTGCTTTATCCTTATTAGTTTATTTGGCAGACACCTTTCCCCAAAGCGACTTACAGGTGTTACAGGACAGTAGAGGGTTACAATGCAAAATCAATATTTAAATAGAGTCTACAGTAAATGATACTACTAAAGTACAACATGCCACAATTTAGGATTACAAGAAGTTATATCAACAGTGAAATATTACTAGTGCAATCGGGCAAGGATAGTGCTTCAGTTGAGGATCCAGAAACGTGGTGCTGAGATCAGGCAAGTCCAGTGCATTGTAGTTTTGAGGAGGCGGCGGAAGGCAGGGAGAGATGACTCACCCTGACGCAACACATTAATAAGATATGAAACATTAGGAAAATGTTATAGAAAGTAGTTAGTTTTAGGGTATTTTAAGTATTCATCATCTTTAAGAAGATTTATAGCACTGAAGAAAGCCACTGCGAGAAAATAATTAGCTGCAAATCCACCGGATGAGAAAACACAAGACAGGCACACGATAGCCTTTCTCTGAGCAGCCAAGGTGTCTCAAGAAATACATGGCCTTATTGTGTCTCTATGAAAACAGAGACATTTTCTAGCGAGCAGATTGTTATCATTTCGCTTCTTCAGAGTGGACTGCAAGAAATCTACTGTCCTGAAACGGCCGTGTGGTGTGCAGGGGGAGTCACACAGTCAGGGGAGCGCAGGGGTCCCCGAGGGTCTCCCCTGGTAAAAGCACGGCCGTGTGGTGTGCAGGGGGAGTCACACAGTCAGGGGAGTGCAGGGGTCCCCTAGGGTCTCCCCTGGTAAAGGCACGGCAGCGTGGTGTGCAGGGGGAGTCACACAGTCAGGAGAGCGCAGGGGTCCCCGAGGGTCTCCCCTGGTAAAGGCACGGCAGCGTGGTGTGCAGGTAGTCACAGTCAAGGGAACGCAGGGGTCCCCGAGGGTCTCCCCTGGTAAAGGCATGGCAGCGTGGTGTGCAGGTAGTCACAGTCAGGGGAGCGCAGGGGTCCCCGAGGGTCTCCCCTGGTAAAGGCATGGCCGCATGGTGTGCAGGGGGGAGTCAGGCAAAACCAGCAGGGACTGTTTCTCCTCCTCACGCTACAGCAGACCCCACCAGCCAGGCACCTGGTACGCTCAAGAGCCTTTTAACTTGTGTCGAGAAAAACTTCCAAACAGCTGACTAAGCGAAACTTCTGTTTTGAATCTTTCAAATAACAAGAAACAATCTTTTCTGCGGTTGATTTCCTTCTGCAATGATAAGAAATGAAACCTAGAATTAAAAAGAAAAAAACAAGCCTGTCAGTGACATCCATCCCCCATCGGCACGGCTGTCAATTCACAATCAGAGCTCTCAGTGTGAAGCTGAGGACCCTGATATATGTGCAGAGCAGTATAGAAAATGAATTAGTTCTGCACGCGCCCTCCCAGTGTTAATAATGAATATGCTTGTGTGTCACTGTCACAAGTGACTGATGAGGTCTGTCACAGCCAGGTCCTGTTCCCCAGACTCCACATATGCTCCCTCATTTCCAGCATCAATATTATATCCATGCATTAACATAACTGCAAGCTTTCTCAACGGGATTAAGCAATTGCAAAGTAAGCAATCTTTATTATCAATTCCAGTTCACAGCAAAAAATTCTCAAGCGTACTGCCGAAAATAGAGCCTTGGTCTATTCTAGCAACTCGATTGCAACTCAGTTTGAGTTGCCAAGAAAAGATTGCTTACAAATATGTACAACCTAAATTGGGCAGGTGTTTCAGCAAAACATTTTCAATAGGTACAGCTATGGCCAAAAGTTTTGCATCACCTAGAATTTTAGGATTGAGACATCATTTAAAAAAAATTATATATATATATATGAACAATTTTAAGATATTTTATGTAACATCATGTAATCCAAAAACTACAAAATGATTTTAAAAAAAAGTCTACCGTAAGCCATAAAAGTAGTACAGTAATATTTCATGCTACATTTCACATTTTTCAGTTGTTGTCAGTTTAAGAATATGGAAAACTACATAGCTTATGTGTTATCTAAGATAAGTAAATATAAATAGCCATTTAAAATACTTGCCGTGTCACAAGCATTGGTTTAATCTAAGAAACTTCATTTTGAAGCAAGCACAAATCCAAAGATTATTATTCTTTTTTTATCTGAATAAAACCATTTTAACCGTATCCAGCTATGCCAAAAATTATTTTTTAAAAATTATGTCTCAATCCTAAACTTCGAGGTGATGCCATTTAATAGTATAAACTTAGTTGCGGGACAGAGCAGTTAAGATCTGTGTCTTGTTTTATACAATTAAAAGGGTTTTATTTCTCTGAGAAGTTGTGTCTTTGACTTTGTGCTTGCTCGTGTATCAATCAGTATTAAACATGAAACTTGTTTAGGGTATGAAATATGAAGATCTTAAAAAATTATTGCAGCTAACACAATAACTATTTAATCTTCTGTGCAGTGTTGACAGAAACACACATGTTGAAGCACACAATTTATTTTAAAACATGACACCTGGTTAACTTGGTTAGGAAATCTCTGTTTGCAAGCCTTGTTTTCAGATAGTGCTGCACTTCCTAGGTCATCTGGAGGGTGAAATTGTCCCCACCCTTTTCAACGGCTTCTTTCCTGTCATTAACCAATCAGCTGCCTCTCCTATTGACCGACACGTTTTCAACCACTTAGAAGACACTGCTGACCGAAGAAGTGCAACAGATAATTCGAAAACAAGGCATAGAAACTGAGAAATTTCTTTCATAAAGTATTACCGGAGATCACGTTTCAAAATGAAAATACATGTTTGCTATAAAAAGATGTATGTTATTTTATTTGCTTGAACCTCCTTCATCTGGTAAAGCTTATTAAAAAAATAAACTTCTCTGTTCCAGTTTTTGTGCAGCTATGCTGGTGAGGAGCAGAGTCCACAGTTGTCAGACTCTGCCACAGTTCCTCTCCCGTGAAAAACAGCTGGTCCATTTTTCCGGCAGAAACCACAGGCAGAAACCACAACAGAATTCATCAATCATAGAAAATTAACCATCTTTAAAATCCATTCTCTTACCTCTTATTAGCTTTATTAACAGTATCACTGGCCCTCCCTTTAAAGGAGTGCTGACCATCTTTAAAATCCATTCTCCTACCTCTTATTAGCTTTATTATGTCGCTGGCCCTCCCTTTAAAGGAGTGCTGACTATCTTTAAAATCCATTCTCTCACCTCTTATTAGCTTTATTAACAGTATCTCTGGCCCCTCCCTTTAAAGGAGCTGACTATCTTTAAAATCCATTCTCTTACCTCTTATTAGCTTTATTAACTTTAAGTTGATGTAAATCCATATGTATCTCTTAGTTAAATAAAGATAATTAAACTAAGAGCTAATTTTAATGTGACGCCATTTACATCTGAAACAAATACATTTCAGATGGCTGTATCTCTGTTACTGATGGACCTGGTTGTGACTCCACAGCCTTCACAGTCAGGGGGATGGATGTCGCTGGCATGTTTGTTAGCACTAGAGGCATTAGTGCAGTCCAGTGGTCCCCTTCTGTTGACCCCCCTTACACGGCGCTGTGACTGTGCTGTTAGTCAGTGAGTTTCACCAGGTTTACTTTAATTTCTCTTGACAGATGGAGGCTGCAGCCTGGGATGTAATGGCTATTTAATGAGCAGAGTTAGAAAATAGAAGGAGAGTAAGAGAGAGAGAGGGGGAGAGGGTGGGGTTGGGTGGGGTGGGGGCTAGAGAAGAGGGGAGTGAGAGAGGTAAGAGAGAGGCAGTGAGGGAGAAGGAGAGAGAGTGGAGATGGAGGAGAGAGGAGACTAAAGAGAGAGGGGTTGAAAGTGTGGAAGGGGAGAAGGAGAGGGAGGGGTGAAGCAGAGAGAGGGAGGAGAAGGAGACTATAGAGAGGGGTGGGAGACAGGGGTGGGAAAGGAGGACTAGAGAGGGTGAAGAAGGATAGAGGGAGACTAAAGAGGGAGGGAAGATAGAGGAGTGAGAGGCAAGAATGAGGGGCTAGTGAATTAGTTCACTGTCTGTCTGTCTGTCTGTCTGTCTGCCACCTATTTTCAGACCAGAGATTTCCTGAAATGATAACTGACTAATATAACTGTCAAAAGCTATCGGAGTGCAGATTTGGAGGGAGAGAGGTGGGGGAGCGTTGCTGTCTGTTTTGTCTTCACACTGGCCTCCTGCCTGCTCGAACAGCGCCCCCGGCTGGCTGGGCTGTCAAACTGCATTAGGAGCAGTGAGAACTCCACGCAGGGTGGGGGGATCAGAGACCACGAAACACCATTCAGATGTCAGCCCGGGCTGGTCACAGACAAATCTGCAGAGACAAGTTGCAGTGAAACTACAAAAAATCAGCCCACAGGAGCTAAACACGTCTCTGTTTACATTGCGAGTAAGAGAGGCTTCAGCAGGCTCACAAAACACTACAATAAACAGCTCACCTTCTATCTAGAGTATGTAACTGGGGTCGCTCATTGTGTTGTGTGATACTCTGCCGTTGAAGATTCTGTCCCCTGTCGGTGTGATGAGATGAGGTTAAAGGCTCTAGAACCATGAATGCTCTTTCGCACAGCGGTTAAGGAGCTAGCGTGCGGCGGGCGGGGTCGCTGGTTCGCGCCCAGACTCTGCCCTGTTACAATTGGCACACCTTGTTAATAACACTTCGGTTTATGAGTCGTTTCTGACTGGCTGTGAACGAGAGGGTGGAGCTATCCATAGCCAATAGGAAAGCGCCAGGGTTTGATTGACACCCGTTTCATTTGAGTTTCCTCAGCTTGGATATCTCTGTGTTTGGTCGGCTGCTACAGCCAAGAATACATTGAGTAGCCAAACCTGTGCAACCCAGTGCAGAGTTAACAGGTTGCAGCCTGACCCTGTTTAGCTGACCGACATTGACCTGCTGAGAAGATACTTTAAGGGTCACATTGCCACTTTAAACATGGTACAAAATCATAACCTTTAGATTTATGTTTGCCAGAGGTTAGCTTTGAAGTCCCCACTCCCCCACCCCTCCTCCCTTGAAATCTGCTTATCACTACATGTGTGTCAGTCTGTGAACCAAATAGAATAGGATAGAATAGAACAGAATAGAACAAAGTCGAATGGAATAGATTAGAACAAAATAGAATAGAAATGAATTGAATGAATGGAATTATAATTTTATGTGAAAAAAACGTCAAGGGCTGTTTCTCCTCATTGCTCTACAGCGGCCCCTACTGGCCAAAAAGACACCTGCAGAGCCTGCCTTTGTCCTCCAGGGGGTGGTAGCTCACATCCGCGGTGGCGCATGGAAAGGATTGGCTTGATGAGCGGAGGATGCACACTGACCTTCAGTTCTGCTGTTGGGGCGAGCGGTGTGGGAGAGTGATTGGACAGGCCAAAAGGGGGAGAAAATCAAGGTTAAAAAAATAGGGCACTCAAGTTTGTTTTTTTTATAATATTATCATTTGAAGAACGTCCACACAATAAGCAACAACGTGTATTTGCAATGTCAGTTTGGTATTTGGAACATGCTTTTGGGGCATGTTTTAAATATGCATGCAGTGTTTCATATACCTGTAGGGGTTTTGTATCCTAGTTAACCTGCTGTGTGTGTGTGTGTCTATGTGCTGCTGCAACTCCAGCGCTCAATGTAGGTCAGAAATGTCTTTGTTGTGCCTCAAACCAAGAGTAAGGGCTGTACGAAACTGGGCCACCAAAGACAGCAGCACAATGTGCCCTTTTCAAAGGTGAGAGAGAGAGAGAGAGAGAGAGAGAGAGAGAGAGAGAGAGAGAGAGAGAGAGCAGTAGAAAATGAGCTCTTAAACATTACGGTTTTAAAAGTAGTAAAAGTCATAAATTTTGATTTTTGTTTACATAAAATACTAAATGAAGGTTTACTGAAGACAAGGAGAACATTTTGAAGAAAAATAATGAAAATAAAAAGAAAATAAAAACTAAAGAAAGAAACCAAGTAGAAGACAGCAGAAATACTGAGAACAGAGAGACAGGCAGCCAGAATAGAGCAGAGAGACAGGAGGTAAGAATCTATATAATCAGCAAGATAGATAAAACAACAAATACCAATCAAAAAATAATAATAATAATCAACAGCATCTGTAATCTGTAAGAAATCAGTATAGTTCCATACAAACTGCTGTGAGAAATTTAAAAAATGCAGAGTGAAGTGACAGTTGAAGAGGGCCTCCCAACTGCCAGTGAAATGGATACATTTGAAAATGTAACAGTTTTGACACTCTGAGCAGCAACGGCTGCTGCAGCATGGAGATTAAATACCCAGAGGAGCTGAGATCTGCAAAGGCAAGAAAAATTACAAAGACAGAGTGCTGAGGGAGTCCCCAGAGACTCTAATAGCAAACTACTCCACAGTGGACAACTGCAGGGTCAAGTGTAACCTGCTGCTCTACACCGAGCACCCCAGCGCCTGGCACTCTGCGCTGTGCAGCACCTACTGCAACATCCGCAAGGGAGGCATCGGCAAAGGCAGGCAGCTGACCGTGTTCGAGGACAGTGATGCTGACAGCATCATGCTCACTGTCAATGTCTACAACAATGGTACTGTCATGGTGCAGGGCAGAGAGAGCAGCCTGGACCTGTTTGAACACAGCTTCCCAGCATTGAGAGAGCGTGTGAGAGAGAGAAGACAACACCAGAGCTTGCAAACACCCAGCCTCTCCCCCACCCCCAGCACAACCCAGCAGCCAGCCTCCCCACCCCAGTACAGCCCTGTCACTGACTCCCCAGACAGGTCAACAACATCAGAGCCCTGAAGGAGTGCCTGTCAGTGCTGGAGCTGCAGTTCACGGAGTTCAGGGAACACACTGAGCACAAGCTGGCCACCCTGAGCCAGGCCAGCACATCAGAGCAGCTCAGGGATGAGGTGCACAGGCTGAAGACAGAACACAGGGCCGAGGTGCAGGAGCTAAGAGCGGCGATGAGAGGACTGGAGGAAGAAAACCAGGCCATGAAGACAGAGCTGCGGAGACTGCGAGAGGAGACGAGCAAGACAGCGCAGCAGCACAGCCTGCTGAGGGGCCTGCAGAGAGAGCTGGAGGAACTGAGAGGCAGCAAGCTCCGCACACCAGCAGCACAAGAGCAACAAAGCACCCGCACGGCCTGCACCGACACACACACAACACCAGCCACACAGGCAGACACACAGACAGCCCCAAACACACACACAACACCAACCACACAGGCAGACACACAGACAGCCCCAAACACACACACAACACCAGCCACACAGGCAGACACACAGACAGCCCCAAACACACACACAACACCAGCCACACAGGCAGACACACAGACAGCTCCAAACATACAGTCGGAGCAGCAGGGCAGTGCGGAGGTGCTCATCCTAATAGATTCGAATGGGAGGTACCTGGACGAAAGACGGCTTTTCCCTGGCGAAGTGTCGACAAGATCAAGTGCCCAACGACACAGAGCCCTGCAAATCCTGTCCAAAACAGGCAGAGGAGCCCGAAATACATTGTGATCCACACCGGCACCAACAACCTGCGGCGCAGACAGAGGAGATGTGGCCAAATCCCTGCAGCAGGTGGCAGAAACAGCAGCCAGAGAATACCCCAGCGCCAAAATCATTGTGTCCACCCTGCTGCCCCGAGCAGACGTGCCCTTCCACATCATCCACAGCATCAACGCAGAGGTGTCCCGGGCTGCACCCTACTACCCAACGTGCACCTGGCACACCACCACTACATCCGGCCCCACCACATGTACGACCAGGTGCACCTCAACAGGGAGGGCATGAAGCTTTTGCTAAATCCCTCAAGGACATCGCCCTGGGCCGAGAGCTCACCAGCCCACCCTACACCGAGACCAGGAGCACGCCCAGCCGCCCCAAGCTCCTAGGATCCCCAGCCCCCAAGGCCACGCCCCCACCACAGAGCTGGCAGTCAGCAGGAGCAGCGCCAGGGACCCCCACGCCCCCGCATTCCCTCCAGCCCCCAGGCCACGCCCCCACCACAGAGCTGCAAGTCAACAGGAGCGACGCCAGGGACCCCACGCCCCGCATTCCCCAGCCCCGCAGCACAGCTATGCTGCAGCCATGTCTTGTCAGCCAGGAAACCCCACCAGCACGGAGCTGAACGAGATAAGACATCTCTTAAACCTTATCTGCACTAAGCTAATTAGATAATGTATCACCTGTATGCCACAAAATTAAAGAAAATAACAATAATATAGTATAAATAGATAAATCAAAACTAATTAATATAGTAGGTATACATAACCAAATTTAAATATGAATATGTAAAACTTAGTCACTTCTTATTTCTTTTACTACTATAAACCATAGATTTTTTGTTAATAAAAACGGCATCATTTAGAATAAGTAGCTGGAATATCCAGGGTCTGTGCTCCTCAACCTTTGGAATGAAGAGCACAGACCCAGACTTTGTAAATAGTATAAATAACATGGAGATAATAATCCTCCATGAAACATGGAGTCGTCATGGACGTGTCCACACACTGTCCCAATGGATACAGGGAACTGATAGTCCCTCCCTAAAGAACCCCCACATCAAACGTGGCAGGGACTCGGGGCATCATTGTGTGGTACAAAGAGGAACTTAAAAACACTGTCTCTCCCATTAAAAGAGGAGAGACACATTTATGGCTCAAAATTGAAAAAAATCATCCAATCCCAATCTGACACATTCCTGTGCGCAGTTTACATGCCACCAATTGACTCCCCTACCACCGAGAGGGGTGCTTCCAAAATTTACAATCAGAAATTACCCATTTCCAATCCCTGGGCTCTGTGCTGCTGTGTGGAGATCTCAATGCCAGGACCGGCAGAGAGGTCGACTACATCAGCACAGAGGGGAACAGCCATGTGATTGGACAGCAGACCTCTTTGTACCACACACCCATCACCACACAGAGGAATAGTTTTGACAGTGTGGTGAACAAGAGTGGGAAGCAGGTCCTGCATATCTGTAAAGGCCTGGGTCTGTACATCGTTAATGGCAGGATCAGAGGGGATTCTCAGGGCAGATATACATACAGCTCTGCTTTAGGAAATAGTGTAGTAGACTACGCTATCACAGACATGGACCCAGAATCTATTAATGCATTTATAGTCCGGCAACAAACCCCTTATCAGACCACTGCCAAACAGTCCTGTATCTAAAAACAAACCCAAAACTAAATAATTCAAACCCGACCCCACCCGCCAAATTATACGGTCTTAAACCAGCCTATAAGTGGACACCAAGCAGTGCTGAGGAATATAAACAAACAATTTATAGTGCAGAAATAGAAAGTATGCTAAACAGCTTTCTAACTAAATTTTTAAATTAGACAAAAATGGAATCAATTTGGCCATCAAAGAAATGAATTTTATATTCGAAACAACAGCAACAAAATCAAAACTCAAGAAAACAAACAAGAAAAAACTAATTCTAAAAAGAAATCAAATGAAAAATGGTTTGACATTGAGTGTAAAACAAACAGAAAAGAATTAAGAAAATTGTCAAACCAGAAACACAGAGAGCCAAACAATATCGAACTGAGACTCAGCTACTGCAAGGCTCTGAAACAATACAAACACCTTCTCAATAAAAAAGAGAAGAACACGTGTCCAAACAATTATCCCAAATTGAAGAATCCATAGAGCAAAATTCCTTTTGGGAACTATGGAACAAATTAAACACATCCAAAACCAGTCACGAATTGGCAATCAAAAATGGTAACATTTGGAAAAATTACTTTGATAAACTTTATCAAGAATTAGATGAAAATGAATTAAATCCAGACCAAAATTCTATTTTAAAAAAACTAAACGAATTGGAAACCATAATCAAGGACAATCAGAACCCACTGGACTTCCCAATAACAGGACCAGAGCTAAAAGAGAAGCTCCAAGCCCTCAAGCCCAGGAAAGCCTGCGGGCCCGACAGCATCATAAACGAGATGCTGAAACACAGCAGCCCCAAGATGCAAGAGGCCCTGCTCAAACTATTCAACCTCATCCTGGCTGCTGGCTGTTTCCCTGACATCTGGAACCAAGGGCTAATAACACCAATTCACAAAAGTGGAGACAAATTCGACCCCAATAATTACCGAGGCATCTGTGTGAGCAGTAATCTGGGGAAGGTGTTCTGCAGTATCATTAACGCCGGATACTGGCCTTCCTTACCGAACACAATGTCTTGAGTAAGAGTCAGATTGGATTTTTACCAAATTACCGCACCTCTGACCATGTTTACACCCTACACACCCTAATAAACAAACATGTCCACCAAAAAATAAAGGGAAAATCTTTGCTTGTTTTATAGATTTTAAAAAGCATTCGACTCAATTTGGCATCCAGGTCTATTCCTTAGAATTCTTGAAAGCGGTGTAGGGGTAAAATTTATGACACCATTAAGTCAATGTATACAGAGAATAAGTGTGGTGTCAAAATTGGAAACCAAAGAACAGGGTTTTTCACCCAAGGGTGGAGTGAGACAGGGTTGCAGTCTGAGCCCAACACTGTTCAACATCTATATCAACGAGTTGGCCACAGTGTTGGAGCAGTCGGCAGCCCCTGGCCTCACTCTACACGACAAAGAAATCAAATTCCTGCTCTATGCAGATGACCTGGTCCTGCTGTCACCCACAGAGCAGGGGCTGCAGCAGAGCCTGGCACTGCTAGAGCAGTACTGTCAGAAATGGGCACTGACAGTAAACCTGGACAAGACCAGAGTTATGGTATTCCAGAAGAAAGCCAGATCTCAGGGAAACAGGTACCACTTCACCCTGGGAAACAACATCCTGGAGCACAGCACCAGCTACAATTACCTGGGTCTAAAAATCAGTGCGTCTGGGAACTTCAACCTGGCTATAAATGCATTAAGAGATAAAGCGCGCAGGGCTTTTTATGCAATAAAGAATCGGCTATACAAAATTAAACCACCAATAAAAATTTGGCTAAAAATTTTCGACAGCATAATAAAGCCAATCCTTCTGTATGGTAGTGAAGTATGGGGTCCCCTTATGAACCCTGATTATAAAAAATGGGATCAAAGCCCCATAGAAATTTTCCATTTGGAATTTTGTAAACACCTCCTGCAGGTTCACAGGAGTGCAGCAAATAGCGCTTGCAGGGCTGAATTGGGCCGGTTCCCCTTACTCCACTCCATACAGAAACGAAGGCTCAACTACTGGGTCCATCTACAGCAGGCTGATCCGCAGTCCTACCACCACACTGCACTGCGGAGCTGCACACAGCCCCCACAAGAGAATCCCCTCAGTAGAATGGTACTGAAGCTCAGTCAATTGAGCCAAATTAACACCAGCGAGCTTCAGAACACCACCAACAAAAACTCCCTGCACAAAAATGAAACAAATTAATCTAAATCTGGAAAACAATTATAAAGTACATTGGAATAACGAAATTGAATCACACAATAAATTACAATGCTATCTGGCCCTAAAAAGAATTTACCCTGGCAGAATATCTGATCAGGGTCAAAAACACAAAACATAGACAGATCCTGACCAAGTACAGACTCAGTGACCACAGCCTGGCCATCGAAACTGGCCGGCACAAAAACCTGGATTGCCAAAGAAAAAGGCTGTGCTGTCACTGTGATCTGGGAGAGGTAGAGACAGAAATGCACTTCCTGTTACACTGTCCCCAGTATAAGGAAATCAGGGACACGTACTTCCCCAAACTGGCCAATCAGGCCACAACATTCCAGCTGCTCTCTGACTTAGACAAACTGCCAGTTCTGTTAGGAGAGGAGCAGCAGACAGCAGAGCTAGCTGCCCAGTATGTAGCTGCCTGCCACAGCCAGAGAGACAGAGAGACAGACAGACAGTCCCTGGTGTAGACACCCTGGAGCACAGGGACCAGGCACTCATGTGCACCCATGTACACTGTAAATACAGAGAGGGAGGGAGGGAAATGGGAGGGTTGTTGTTGTATTGTATTGTCTGGGTTGTTATGTGATAATGTTCATTGTTGAATTGCTTTGGCAAAACTCAATTCCATTTTGTCATGCCAATAAAGCATTTTTTGAATTTGAATTTGAATTTGAATTTGAATTTGAGAGAGAGAGAGAGAGAGAGAGAGAGAGAGAGTCAACCAGACAACCTCCTTCTCCCTCCCAATGTGATTTTCCTGCCCTATGTTCAGGGCAGGGTGGTCCACAAATGTATTCTTCTCTCTCTCTCTCTCTCTCTCTCTCTCTCTCTCTCTCTCTCTCTCTCTCTCTCTCTCTCTCTCTCTCTCTCTCTCTCTCTCTCTCTCTCTCTCTCTCTCTCTCTCTCTCTCTCTCTCTCTCTCTCTCTCTCTCTCTCTCTCTCAGTTTAAATAAGCTATAATGGCCTGACAAGAGTATTCGCTTTTTTTTTATTTTCCAAAACAAGAAGCACGTCAGTAACATTCATCCCGCATCGCCATGGCTGTGCATTCACAGTCAGAGCTATCAGTGTGAGGTGGATGACTGTGACGTATTTCAGCAGCATGCACACAACGGAGCACTATAAGAATTAACAATGACATGTTTGATCATATTTTATGTGCAAAAAACAGACACCCTCAATGACTTATACTAAATCATTTGAACATGTTTTTTGACAAATGTTAAGTTGTCTGCAATCACCCCATGGGTGATGGAGCCCCCTGCTGGTGGAGGGGATGGAGTGCAGGCGGGCGTACACATGCATGTCACACTTCAATCAATCAATCAATATTTATTTTATATAGAGCCTTTCATAGCGGACCAGCATCACAAAGCGCTTTACAAGATAGTGAGGAACAATGCATAATATATTAAATACGGTGAAATACAGGGCATAGTACATTAAATAGAAACAGTAAAAAAATTAAAAAAGTTTCAACATGTATCTGGATCCAATTGTCATGAAACTTGGTATTAATATTCTTTAGCACAAGCTATTGAGAATATTAGATCTGTCCATTTGTAGGTCACATTTGTGCATTTATCTAGAGAATTGTTATTCTATAATACTCTATACATTGTCATATTAAATTTACAGCAATGGTGTGGGGGTGGTACAGTAGCCTATGTTACTGACATGCTTCATTATTTGTCACATACAGCTGCAGCCAAACATTTTTCATCACCAAGAATTTTAGGATTGAGACATGATTAAAAAAAAAACTGTATGAACATATGACAATGATATCGCAAAAAAAAAAAAAAAAAGTCTGCCGGAAGCCATAATAGCAGTACAGTAGTATTTCATGCTAGGTTTCGAAAATGTCACATTTTTCAATGTCAGTTTTTTGTGAAGTATTTGGAAAACTACAAAGCGCCGGTGTATGTTAAGATAACATTATTCAGCAGGTTTCATTCGACTTTATGAAGCAAAATGTGTTCATTCTATAAGGGGGGGGATGCAACACTTTTGGTCATAGTTGTATAGTAGATGAAAACCTATGCTGGGGTCATGAGTTTGTTTTACAAATTGGCTTCAGGGTAGCAGTGTGGCGTGGTTTTCTTTCTGCATCACATCACTCAAACTAGGTCATGTAAGACAACCCACTGATCAATCATCAGGGTTATAGTATGCTGTGGTCTGTAGGTCAAACATATTGATTTAGGTCTTATTATCATTTACTAGAAATATATAGATACTATGAATATGTACAGAGCTGTGGTTAATCCAGGATTCAGGATGAGACTCAATAACCCAGATGAGCTCCCAGAATGGCCCATTCATCCTCCTGAGTGAAATAACCACGGGACTCAATGAACGTCAGGCAGTGTTTATACAACAAGGATAATTATGGAAAGATAGGACAGTTAAAGCTGTGTTTAACAGCTGCTTTTGGAGAATTGCTTTCATTAGATCAAGCTCTGTGAATCTGCTTAGTAATTTGGATTTGAAAGAACACAAGATTCTAAAATGAGAAAGAATATTCACTCAAGGCCACCGAATATGAAAAAGTTGTAATGCTTGTTGTAGCAAAGCTAATCTAATATGCTCAAATGGCATTTTAATTGCTTTTATAATAGTTCACCTTTCTGTTTTGTGGTGTTTTGCAATCATTCAGAGTGGCTTTATCCTTTTGGTCTTAATTAATCATTCTTTCTTTCTTTCTTTCTTTCTTTCTTTCTTTCTTTCTTTCTCTAACCACTGAGCTCCTCAAACCCACTGCCTTCCACTCTGCAGCCCAGCGCTTTCTTTATCTAAACACTGAGCTCTGATTTCTTTTTCTTTCTTTCTTTTTTTCTTTTGAACCCTGCCCTTTCTATTTACACTCTCTCTATTCAATCCGCTCAAGGGATTTCGTTGTTTTTTTTCTGTTCTGTTTCGCGATAGAAATGTAACCTACTTCACTGAATGATATTGTTCCTAGAATTCTTGTTATTCGGATACTCAGAAAAGCTGCAAAAAAACAAGCTTTTCATCTGAGAGGCCTGAATACGCAAGCAGGGGCAACGAGAGTCTAAATTTAGAGATAAAAACGCAGGTATTAAATCGCAAAGCATGTCCTAGTATTTAAAACCATATCATTAATTTAAAAAAGTGTTTGGAAAGGTTTATGAGACTAGAGGCAACATTGGTTCAAGAGATCTAAATTAGATTTTTTTTTAATCTGTTTGACGTATTGTAGCCTTTTCAGCACCTTAGAAGAGGTTACATCATACCTATATTAATAGACATAAACTAGCCTGTTGGGAAGATCAATCCCCTGTTCAAAATCAGAGTTAGTTGCTGACCATGAAATATATCTACAGCTGTGGCCAAAAGTTTTGTTAACAAGGGAATATTGTTCAGCTGCTTTCATTGGACTCTATGAAGCTGAGTGAGTTCATTCTATATAGAGGGTGTGGAATTCAGTATGTTAACAAGGGAACATTATTCAGCAGCTTTCATTGGACTCTATGAAGCTGAGTGAGTTCATTCTATATAGAGGGTGTGGAATTCAGTATGTTAACAAGGGAACATTATTCAGCAGCTTTCATTGGACTCTATGAAGCTGAGTGAGTTCATTCTATATAGAGGGGGTGTAATTCAATATGTTAACAAGGGAACATTATTCAGCAGCTTTCATTGGACTCTATGAAGCTGAGGGAGTTCATTCTATATAGAGGGGGTGGAATTCAATATGTTAACAAGGGAACATTATTCAGCAGCTTTCATTGGACTCTATGAAGCTGAGGGAGTTCATTCTATATAGAGGTGGTGGAATTCAATATGTTAACAAGGGAACATTATTCAGCAGCTTTCATTGGACTCTATGAAGCTGAGGGAGTTCATTCTATATAGAGGTGGTGGAATTCAATATGTTAACAAGGGAACATTATTCAGCAGCTTTCATTGGACTCTATGAAGCTGAGGAAGTTCATTCTATATAGAGGGTGTGGAATTCAATATGTTAACAAGGGAACATTATTCAGCAGCTTTCATTGGACTCTATGAAGCTGAGGGAGTTCATTCTATATAGAGGGTGTGGAATTCAATATGTTAACAAGGGAACATTATTCAGCAGCTTTCATTGGACTCTATGAAGCTGAGGGAGTTCATTCTATATAGAGGGGTGGAATTCAATATGTTAACAAGGGAACATTATTCAGCAGCTTTCATTGGACTCTATGAAGCTGAGGGAGTTCATTCTATATAGAGGGTGTGGAATTCAATATGTTAACAAGGGAACATTATTCAGCAGCTTTCATTGGACTCTATGAAGCTGAGGGAGTTCATTCTATATAGAGGGTGCGAATTCAATATGTTAACAAGGGAACATTATTCAGCAGCTTTCATTGGACTCTATGAAGCTGAGGGAGTTCATTCTATATAGAAGGGGTGGAATTCAATATGTTAACAAGGGAACATTATTCAGCAGCTTTCATTGGACTCTATGAAGCTGAGGGAGTTCATTCTATATAGAGGGTTTGGAATTCAATATGTTAACAAGGGAACATTATTCAGCAGCTTTCATTGGACTCTATGAAGCTGAGGGAGTTCATTCTATATAGAGGGTGTGGAATTCAATATGTTAACAAGGGAACATTATTCAGCAGCTTTCATTGGACTCTATGAAGCTGAGGGAGTTCATTCTATATAGAGGGTTTGGAATTCAATATGTTAACAAGGGAACATTATTCAGCAGCTTTCATTGGACTCTATGAAGCTGAGGGAGTTCATTCTATATAGAGGGGTGGAATTCAATATGTTAACAAAGGGAACATTATTCAGCAGCTTTCATTGGACTCTATGAAGCTGAGGCAGTTCATTCTATATAGAGGGGTGGAATTCAATATGTTAACAAGGGAACATTATTCAGCAGCTTTCATTGGACTCTATGAAGCTGAGGGAGTTCATTCTATATAGAGGGGTGGAATTCAATATGTTAACAAGGGAACATTATTCAGCAGCTTTCATTGGACTCTATGAAGCTGAGGGAGTTCATTCTATATAGAGGGGTGGAATTCAATATGTTAACAAGGGAACATTATTCAGCAGCTTTCATTGGACTCTATGAAGCTGAGGGAGTTCATTCTATATAGAGGGGTGGAATTCAATATGTTAACAAGGGAACATTATTCAGCAGCTTTCATTGGACTCTATGAAGCTGAGTGAGTTCATTCTATATAGAGGGTGGAATTCAATATGTTAACAAGGGAACATTATTCAGCAGCTTTCATTGGACTCTATGAAGCTGAGGGAGTTCATTCTATATAGAGGGGTGGAATTCAATATGTTAACAAGGGAACATTATTCAGCAGCTTTCATTGGACTCTATGAAGCTGAGGGAGTTCATTCTATATAGAGGGTGTGGAATTCAATATGTTAACAAGGGAACATTATTCAGCAGCTTTCATTGGACTCTATGAAGCTGAGGGAGTTCATTCTATATAGAGGGGTGGAATTCAATATGTTAACAAGGAACATTATTCAGCAGCTTTCATTGGACTCTATGAAGCTGAGGGAGTTCATTCTATATAGAGGGTGGAATTCAATATGTTAACAAGGGAACATTATTCAGCAGCTTTCATTGGACTCTATGAAGCTGAGGGAGTTCATTCTATATAGAGGGGTGGAATTCAATATGTTAACAAGGGAACATTATTCAGCAGCTTTCATTGGACTCTATGAAGCTGAGTGAGTTCATTCTATATAGAGGGGTGGAATTCAATATGTTAACAAGGGAACATTATTCAGCAGCTTTCATTGGACTCTATGAAGCTGAGGGAGTTCATTCTATATAGAGGGGTGGAATTCAATATGTTAACAAGGAACATTATTCAGCAGCTTTCATTGGACTCTATGAAGCTGAGGGAGTTCATTCTATATAGAGGGGTGGAATTCAATATGTTAACAAGGGAACATTATTCAGCAGCTTTCATTGGACTCTATGAAGCTGAGGGAGTTCATTCTATATAGAGGGGTGGAATTCAATATGTTAACAAGGGAACATTATTCAGCAGCTTTCATTGGACTCTATGAAGCTGAGGGAGTTCATTCTATATAGAGGGGTGGAATTCAATATGTTAACAAGGGAACATTATTCAGCAGCTTTCATTGGACTCTATGAAGCTGAGGAGTTCATTCTATATAGAGGGGTGGAATTCAATATGTTAACAAGGGAACATTATTCAGCAGCTTTCATTGGACTCTATGAAGCTGAGGGAGTTCATTCTATATAGAGGGTGTGGAATTCAATATGTTAACAAGGGAACATTATTCAGCAGCTTTCATTGGACTCTATGAAGCTGAGGGAGTTCATTCTATATAGAGGGTGTGGAATTCAATATGTTAACAAGGGAACATTATTCAGCAGCTTTCATTGGACTCTATGAAGCTGAGTGAGTTCATTCTATATAGAGGGTGTGGAATTCAATATGTTAACAAGGGAACATTATTCAGCAGCTTTCATTGGACTCTATGAAGCTGAGGAGTTCATTCTATATAGAGGGTGGAATTCAATATGTTAACAAGGAACATTATTCAGCAGCTTTCATTGGACTCTATGAAGCTGAGGGAGTTCATTCTATATAGAGGGGTGGAATTCAATATGTTAACAAGGGAACATTATTCAGCAGCTTTCATTGGACTCTATGAAGCTGAGGGAGTTCATTCTATATAGAGGGTGGAATTCAATATGTTAACAAGGGAACATTATTCAGCAGCTTTCATTGGACTCTATGAAGCTGAGGGAGTTCATTCTATATAGAGGGTGGAATTCAATATGTTAACAAGGGAACATTATTCAGCAGCTTTCATTGGACTCTATGAAGCTGAGGGAGTTCATTCTATATAGAGGGTGTGGAATTCAATATGTTAACAAGGGAACATTATTCAGCAGCTTTCATTGGACTCTATGAAGCTGAGTGAGTTCATTCTATATAGAGGTGTGGAATTCAATATGTTAACAAGGGAACATTATTCAGCAGCTTTCATTGGACTCTATGAAGCTGAGGGAGTTCATTCTATATAGAGGGTTTGGAATTCAATATGTTAACAAGGGAACATTATTCAGCAGCTTTCATTGGACTCTATGAAGCTGAGGGAGTTCATTCTATATAGAGGGTGTGGAATTCAATATGTTAACAAGGAACATTATTCAGCAGCTTTCATTGGACTCTATGAAGCTGAGGGAGTTCATTCTATATAGAGGGGGTGGAATTCAATATGTTAACAAGGGAACGTTATTCAGCAGCTTTCATTGGACTCTATGAAGCTGAATCAGTTCATTCTATATAGAGGGGGTGGAATTCAATATGTTAACAAGGGAACATTATTCAGCAGCTTTCATTGGACTCTATGAAGCTGAGGGAGTTCATTCTATATAGAGGGTGTGGAATTCAATATGTTAACAAGGGAACATTATTCAGCAGCTTTCACTCCACTTTATGAAGCTTAATTAGTTCATTCAATAGGATGATGCAAAACCTTTTGCCATACCTGTAGAGTATGTACAGAGTACTATAGAATAAGACTAAAGAGGTCGCAAATGTGCAGTTTTGAAAGAAACACATGCATTTCATTTTAAAACAGGCTCTCTGGTACTACTTTAGGTTAAAGGAAGCTTCCAGTTTCTATGCCTTATTTTCAAATATCTGTTACACTTCCTAGGTCAACAGGGAAGAAGGGAAGAAGCAGCTGATTTGTTAATGACAGGAAAGAAGCTCTTGAAGGGCTGAGGACAATTCACCCTCTAGTTGACCAAGGAAGTGCAGCGCTAACTAAAAGCATGACTTGTCATTTTTAACACATACATCACAATACAAGTTTACTAAACAAGAGTGCCTTTCAAAACTGGACTCTTTATCATATATTTAACACATCTGACTGCATGAGAAAACTTTATTTTTTTCTTTAGAGCTAAGAAGCCACATTCAAATCTAGATGTAAGTACATTTCAATGAACGCCAGTTCCAGCGCTCATACTAGAAAGCTAATTGCTCTGCATGATCCCAAACTCTATTGTTATTCCATCATGCAGAAAAGCGACAAAACGAAATCTTTTTAATCTGAGAGCCCCAAACACACAAACAGGAGCCTGGGAGTCTATATTTAGAGATAAAAGCTGCCATTCAGTAACACTTTTCCCCATCACTGAAAATCAAATCATTAATTATAACAGTTTATGGAGCAGTTCCCTATAGCCTAGTTAAATATCCAGCCTTTTTATACAGTATTAAAGTGTGCAAAATATAAGTAGCTTTTATTCCGTCTTTTACCTGTCTTTCATTACAGTATATTACAGCTTTCGTGGCCATTACCTAGTGTGTACTAATGTTCATCTACTACAGGAGGGTGGCCAGAGCTGCTCCTTCCAACCCTATTCTAAATGGTTCAGGTGAGCTAGTTCAACTGACCCTGAAATAGTTCATTTTCCCATTTTACCTGTAAAGCCCTCCTGGACCGTGATTGATTGAACACCCCTGGTCTACTAAAAACGTCACTTTCATTGTAACAAAATGCATATGGTGGGAAAAAGTGAAAAATGCCTATGGTGAAAAAAGAAATTTCCTATTGGATTTACCATTCCAAATCATTCATCTTATTTAGTGTTCTGATCTCTCTATATATATATATATATATATATATATATATATATATATATATATATATATATATATATCCTGTTCACCAAAGCGCTGTCTCTTAATAAATTAAGTATAACAGAATTTAACACTAGAGAGCACTTGGCTGTTGTGTTTTAAACATACAGTACGAGATGTCACGTGTGAAATTGAAAATCTTTGATCTGTGATTAACCAGACCTGTCATGCATCCCTGCAGACTTCACTTAAACACGGCAGTTAAACACGACAGCTTCTATAAAGGGTACATTAGCCACCACTAGAGTTATCTTACTGAATAATGTATATATATATATATATATATAATGTGATGTGGCTTTACACTTTAAGACTAATGCACAACTTCCCTTGCCATGGTTGTTTCTGGGAAAAAATCTCAGCTCTATTAAAAAAAAAATGGTTTAACTTTCAATTATTGATGGAAAAATGTAGAAATCAGACACCAGTTGAAGCTTGAGAGATTCAGTCAGTCTTATATCTTCAGTTTCAGAAACCCTTTCACTGACTTCTAAGTTTCGAATATTCAATTATTCATTTATTCAGTTATTCGATTATTCGATTATTGAGATCGCGCTCTCCACAGGTGAGGGTCGCTGGTTTCGATTCGGCTGATTTGCCATTCAGAATGAAACGAGTGAAGAAACAGCTGCTGGGGTTTGTGTGGTCTTCTACAGAGTCTAAGGAAAGCAGCAATCCTCACAAACCCAAGCAGCTGTTTCCTCACTCGTTTCTCTCTGAATGGCAAATCAGCCCGATCGACACCAATGACCCTCACATGATTGTTAGCACCTGATTTCTGTGGAGAACTCCATTCCAATCATGAAGTAATCAGTTTGTGTAGCACTGACTGCACAGAGACTTTATTAGGACGTGTCTGTCTCCCCGATTGGGGTTGGCATCGCCCTGGTGTGGGGCGTGTTCCCCTGGCACACCCTGCCCTGGGTCCCTCCATTACTCTGGAAGGCTGACAGTTTCTTTAAGCATCAAGTCAGCCATGCTGAGCCCTGACGGCTCAATAATGCACCCCATCCACCATGCCAGAATAGAGACTTCTCCCACGGACACCGCGGGGATCTGAACCCCTCTGTCTGAACGATTCGTCATCACGATCCTCTGCCTGCCTCTCTGTGCTGAATATGACAGAACAACAGAGACACCTTCCAGCACCTTGTGGAGTCAAGACCACGTCAAAGCTGTGATCAGAGCAAACCCTATCAGGGACAGGTTCCTAATAAAGTGGCCAGACAATGTCTATAACTAATGATCTTGTATGAAAGGGCTATACTCGCTGTCATCAATGATTTATGAAGCAGACATTGCAGATCCCTTGTGCATCTGTATTATAAACCTGCTTCCATTTACCTCGATTTGATTGGATCTCCCAATAGGATAAAAAATATGGTTAAGAAAGTCATCACAGCAGGTTCCACAACAGCCTAGAAATGAATCACATATACATCAGATTAACGGAATACCTTAGACACTCTGATATTGCATGTTTTATCTGCATGGCTGAATCTGTGTTCGTATATGCATTGGTAAGCAGTGCAGAGCTTGATCTAAGGACAGTAATCACCCGAATATCAGTTATTAAATATAGCTTTATCATTCCTTATTTCTATAACTGTACCTGGCATAAAAAAACTCCATGAAGTCCTGCGGTTATTTCAAACTGGGGGCTCGTCCGGGCTGTTCAGCCTCATCCTGATTTGCGGAACAGCTCCAGGACTCTATGAACATTCAGGGTGTATCCTGCACTGTGCATTTCACACATGATGTGTTTGGGAACACAGCTATCAGGTTCAAATCTAGGAGAAATGATCTCCCAACTTAACCTGAGCCCCTGTGGAAGATCCTTTCTGCTCTGGGGCTCCAGGGGTTTCCCAGGATAATCTGAACGTTTGGAATTCCACACTAGCTGTCCAGGATTTGGGAACAGTGTAAAAGCCCCAGAGGGAGCTGCGCTAAAGGGACTGCAGAATTTGGTCCCATTATTTTATTGTTTTACAATGATCTCTGCTATATTTTTTCACAGTAAAAAAAATTGTTTATTTTGCAGCACATCACTAAAAAATAGATCCTTCACGATGAAGATCCTTCATGATGTTATCAAAGCAGAAACAAACAGCTCTGTTTCTGAATATTTAACATTCCTAAATATTTAAATGCTTACCCGAACAACAGCGAATGCTGAATTCCAAAATATTTCTTTTTTTATGTCCACCTTTTAAACACATTCTATTTTCACTGTCAGTGAATTATCAAACAAAATAAAACCAAAGTAAAAATAACTACAGCCACGTGAAATGCCCCTCTTCTTCTACTGGACAGAGCGATCTTTAGAGAAATATTTCTGATCCACTAAAAGCACAGCAAAGTGTAATAAAGCACAGTGAAAGCTAAAGCATAGGGAAGCATTGTAAAGCACAGAGAGGTCTGGTAAAGCATAGGGAAGCATTGTAAAGCACAGAGAGGTGTGGTAAAGCATAGGGAAGCAATGTAAAGCACAGAGAGGTCTGGTAAAGCATGGGGAAGCATTGTAAAGCACAGAGGTGTGGTAAAGCATATGGAAGCATTGTAAAGCACAGAGAGGTCTGGTAAAGCATGGGGAAGCATTGTAAAGCACAGAGAGGTCTGGTAAAGCATAGGGAAGCATTGTAAAGCACAGAGAGGTCTGGTAAAGCATGGGGAAGCATTGTAAAGCACAGAGAGGTCTGGTAAAGCATAGGGAAGCATTGTAAAGCACAGAGAGGTGTGGTAAAGCATAGGGAAGCATTGTAAAGCACAGAGAGGTCTGGTAAAGCATAGGGAAGCATTGTAAAGCACAGAGAGGTCTGGTAAAAGCATAGGGAAGCATTGTAAAAGCACAGAGAGGTCTGGTAAAGCATAGGGAAGCATTGCAAAGCACAGAGAGGTGTAGAAAAGCTTATTAAAAACATGGTAAGCCAGGGTAAACTATGGTAAAAATAGAGTGGTAAACCTTTAAAAGGGTTCTGATAATATCATTCACATGTGTTAGTTCTATATCTGATTTCCAGCCCTCTCCTTTTGGGTAACACAAGCACAAGATTAGAAGGTTTATTCTGGCAGCAATCTGCAGTTTAATTGTGTAGGGAAATAAGCTATTGAGGTCTGAAGGAGATGCTGTGTAAAGCCAGACAGGAGGGTCGAACAACTGTGCCAGATTTAAAACAGCTCTTGAGAGGCAAGTTCTAAAACAGGTTTTAAAAAAATGCATATTACACATACCATCTGTTCAAAATGTTACCACTCACAAGAGAATAGGTACGACTGGATAATGAGAGAAAGAAAAAAGAAAGAAAGAAAGCACTGGGCTGCAGTGTGGAAGGTAGTGGGTTTGAGGAGCTCAGTGGTTAGATAAAGAAAGCGCTGGGCTGCAGTGTGGAAGGCAGTGGGGTTGAGGAGCTCAGTGGTTAGATAAAGAAAGCGCTGGGCTGCAGTGTGGAAGGTAGTGGGGTTTGAGGAGCTCACTGGTTAGATAAAGAAAGCACTGGGCTGCAGTGTGGAAGGCAGTGGGGTTTGAGGAGCTCAGTGGTTAGATAAAGAAAGCACTGGGATACAGTGTGGAAGGTAGTGGGGTTTGAGGAGCTCAGTGGTTAGATAAAGAAAGTGCTGGGCTGCAGTGTGGAAGGCAGTGGGGTTTGAGTAGCTCAGTGGTTAGATAAAGAATGAGCTGGGCTGCAGTGTGGAAGGCAGTGCGGTTTGAGGAGCTCAGTGGTTAGATAAAGAAAGAGCTGGGCTGCAGTGTGGAAGGCAGTGGGGTTTGAGGAGCTCAGTGGTTAGATAAAAGAAAGCACTGGGCTGCAGTGTGGAAGGCAGTGGGGTTTGAGGAGCTCAGCGGTTAGATAAAGAAAGCGCTGGGCTGCAGTGTGGAAGGCAGTGGGGTTTGAGGAGCTCAGTGGTTAGATAAAGAAAGCGCTGGGCTGCAGTGTGGAAGGCAGTGGGTTTGAGGAACTCAGTGGTTAGATAAAGAAAGCGCTGGGCTGCAGTGTGGAAGGCAGTGTGTTTGAGGAACTCAGTGGTTAGATAAAGAAAGCGCTGGGCTGCAGTGTGGAAGGCAGTGGGTTTGAGGAACTCAGTGTTTAGATAAAGAAAGCGCTGGGCTGCAGTGTGGAAGGCAGTGGGGTTTGAG
The DNA here is from genome assembly GCA_030684275.1 of Acipenser oxyrinchus oxyrinchus. Taxonomy (NCBI): domain Eukaryota; kingdom Metazoa; phylum Chordata; class Actinopteri; order Acipenseriformes; family Acipenseridae; genus Acipenser; species Acipenser oxyrinchus. The sequence goes on from JAGXEW010000059.1 coordinate 1,606,471, forward strand.
GAGCTCAGTGGTTAAATAAAGAAAGCGCTGGGCTGCAGTGTGGAAGGCAGTGGGTTTGAGCAGTTCAGTGGTTATTATGGCAGGCAGAAGCCTTGCTGCTGTAAATAGAGTGTGTGTAGGGATCTAAGGTTGGCAGGGATGGGAATAAATCTATCCCTGCCAGCAATCACAGGTGTGGCCATTCCCCAGTTAGGTAACTGGCGCCAATTGAGGAGTGGCCACATGTATAAAAGGAGCCAGAAATCCTTTGTTTGGGAGAGGAGTGAGTGAGTGAGTGAGTGAGCGAGCTGTGATTTTTGTATTGTTTTGTGTCTGTAGTGAAGGCTAATGCCCAGTGGGTTATTCTTTTGTTTGAACCTTTTATTTTGGCCCTCACGCTGTGTTTATTTTATTCCCGTGTTTTGTGTTTTATTAATACACCTGCGCACCAGCGCTTACACTGCAGCTTTCTGTCTCTCGCGCTAATTCCTCCCGGGAGCCAGTCTGGGCCGTGATGCTACCCTGCTGTCACAGTCAGAGAAAGAAAAAAAGAAAGAAAGAAAGAAAGAAAGAAAGAAAGAAAGAAAGAAAGAAAGGTGCTGGGCTGTAGTGTATATTCCAACAACAAAATTGTACAGGGCGATTATCACTCGCTCAATGCTACAGCTTGTATCATATGCAATATTCAATCTATGCAACTGTGGTCCAGATGAAAGGCTGTGTGTCTAAAAGGCATCACTGGCAGCATGCCCCAGTAAACTACTAGGCTAAGTCAATAACTAGAATATTATCGCTACTCTCTTCAGTAACCCCCTCCAGGGATCTGCCAAAATAAATCTCCTGTGAGTGACATCGCCCTGCAAGAGCACACACTCCATCCTTTTACTGCACGTTCAGAGCAGGGGAGAGAGTGGAGGTGGGGAGGGAGAGTAAAGGATGCTTCTCATCCACCACTGGAACCAGAACAATGAAGCAAAAAGAAATGCTCACCCAGGCAGACTGCTTGACTCACTAATAGTTTTTTTGCTGCAAGGTGATTTTCGGACCCGATGAACATTTTCAATATATTTTACACGCTCCCCATTGCCTCATCTCCTGTGCTGTATAAGCAAAAAAGTGTAGTATTCCCCTATAGAATTAACACATCTTGCTTCATAAAGTCGAATGAA
>JAGXEW010000059.1:1613118-1623118 GCA_030684275.1 Acipenser oxyrinchus oxyrinchus
ATTACTTCCCTTGATTTAAATTCAACACAATATATCCGAGCATCTCGCTGGCCTTTTTTATAGCTTTGTCTAGATGAAGACATTTCTGAGTCAACATAAACTCCTAGATCTTTATCATAGATCTTCAATTTCAGTATCTCCCATATGATATTTATAATGCACGTTTTTATTGCCTGCGTGCAATACTTTACACTTTCCTCTATTAAATGTCATTTGCCTTGTGTCTGCACAGTTCTGAATGCTTGTTGATACCGTTGTTAATCTCTCTCTCTCTCTCTCTCTCTCTCTCTCTCTCTCACACAGCGTTCTGGTCCTTCATGTGGTTCGTGGGCTTCTGTCTCCTGACCAATCAGTGGCAGGTGTCAGAGCCAGAGGACAACCCCCTGAAGGAAGGTGCAGGCATGCGAGAGCCTCCATCACCTTAAGCCTTCTTCTCCATCTTCACCTGGGTGAGCCCCCATTTCCATGGGCCTTCTAGAGCTGTGCTGTGTCCAATAGGGACTCGCTATTAAAGGGGTTGGGCCTTGTGGAGCAGTGCTGTGTCCAATAAGGACTCTCGATTTAAAGGGGTTGCGACTTCTGGAGTAAATGCCACATTTTGAGGTTGAGAATTTTCCCTCTGCAAATCTCTGTTAAGTTAACCTCTCGTCTGCATGGCTTTGTTTTCACAGGGAGCCCAAGCTTTGCTGTCTCTCGAGAGGCTTAAGAGCATCTCGTTTGAAGAAGAGTACAATAAACTCTTTATACCTCAACCCACTCAGGCCTAACCACCCCTCCTTCCAGAGATTCTCACACCTTGGTACAGTCCAAGTCTTAGGAACTCAACCTGAGCTGGACCAACCCAAATTCTGTTGTTGTTGTGTGGGGGTGTCAGAAGTCTTGGGACACCAGCAATCGTTCAGTCAATTCTAGCCCATTCTAGTATTTGTTACATCCATTATTATTATTATTATTTGTTTATTTAGCAGAAGCCTTTATCCAAGGCGACTTACAGAGACTAGGGTGTGTGAACTATGCATCAGCTGCAGAGTCACTTACAACTACGTCTCACCCGAAAGACGGAGCACAAGGAGGTGAAGTGACTTGCTCAGGGTCACACAATGAGTCAGTGGCTGAGGTGGGATTTGAACCGGGGACCTCCTGGTTACAAGCCCTTTTCTTTAACCACTGGACCACACAGCCTCCAGTTTAATGAGCGAGACTGTGTGGGAGAGGAGAGACTGAGCGTGGTTTAGATTTATCAAGTAATCAAAGAAACTACATAAGGGTGTAGCAAAGTCTACCAGATAATAGTACAGTATTATTATTATTATTAATTTCTTAGCAGACTTCCTTATCCAGGGCGACTTACAATTCTTACAAGATATCACATTATTTTTACATACAATTCCCATTTATACAGTTGAGTTTTTACTGGAGCAATCTAGGTAAAGCACCTTGCTCAAGGGTACAGCAGCAGTGTCCCCACCTGGGATTGAACCCATGACCCTCCGGTCAAGAGTCCAGAGCCTAACCACTACTCCACACTGCTGTCGTTAATCCATGAACCTTGCTGAATCCACGTCATGGGAGTTCTGAAGGCATTCGTTTTGAATTCAGCCCTGCTCGTTTCATGAGCCTAAAGGGAGCCTAAATGTTTTCAGATCATGACAGATTAACAGGGGCAGTAGTGTGGAGTAGTGGTTAGGGGCTCTGGACTCTTGACCGGGTCGTGGGTTCAATCCCAGGTGGGGGACACTGCTGCTGTACCCTTGAGCAAGGTACTTTACCTAGATTGCTCCAGTAAAACCCAACTGTATAAATGGGGAATTGTATGTAAAATAATGTGATATCTTGTAACAATGTAAATCGCCCTGGATAAGGCGTCTGCTAAGAAATAAATAATAATAACAGGGCTGAGTTTGAAGTGATTTCAGAACTTCAGGATGATCTGCAGGTGTTCTTCCTGTTTGGGATTTGTTTTGCGATGATTATTGTGAAGTGTTCTGCCGTGGCGGTACCCAGTTACGAGCGGACCGCTTTCGTGGGTCTCGGACTCCATTCTCACAGCGGAGCAGGACCGTGTCCTGTGTGGTTGTGACTCTTCAGCTGGCGTGTCTCTCGGGACGAGGTCGAGACCCTGATCTGGGGTTTGGGTTGAGAAGCTGCTTGGCTGGCTGATGCCTTGGCGGCTGAATAACGTGATGTGTTAACCTCACTAATCAAACTGCTTTTCTCTTTTCTTCATTACCCTTCTGCTCCCCGCATAACCTCCCCTCCTCCTCCCTCCCCTCTCCTCCCTCTCTCCCCTCCCCTCTCCCTCCCTCTCTCCTCCCCTCTCTCCCCTCCCTCTCCCTCTCCATCTCCTCTCCCCTCCTCTCCATCCCCCCCTCCCTCCTCTCTCCCCTCCTCTCTCCCTCCCTCTCTCTCCTCCCTCCCTCTCCCTCCCTCTCCCTCCCCTCCTCTCTCTCCTCTCCCTCTCCTCTCCCCTCCCTCTCTCCCTCTCTCCCCTCCTCTCTCCCCTCCTCTCTCCCCTCCCTCCTCTCCTCCTCTCCTCCTCTCCTCTCCCCTCTCCCTCTCTCTCCCTCCTCTCTCTCCCCTCCTCTCCTCTCCCTCTCCTCTCCTCTCCCCTCCTCTCCTCTCCCCCTCCCCTCCTCTCTCCCCTCCTCTCCCCTCCTCCTCTCTCCCCTCCCTCCCTCTCCCCTCTCTCCTCCTCCCCTCCCTCCTCCTCTCCCTCTCCCTCTCCTCTCCTCCCTCCTCTCCCCCTCCTCTCCTCCTCTCTCCTCTCTCTCCTCCTCTCCTCCTCCCTCTCCTCTCCTCCCTCTCCTCTCCTCTCCTCTCCCTCTCTCTCCTCTCCTCTCTCTCCCCTCTCCCTCCCTCTCCTCCTCTCTCTCCTCCTCTCCCTCCTCCCTCTCTCTCTCCTCTCCCCCTCCCTCTCCTCTCCCCCTCCCTCTCCTCTCCTCCCTCTCCTCCTCCCTCTCTCCTCCCTCTCCTCTCCCTCCCTCCCTCTCCCCCCTCCCTCTCCTCTCTCCTCTCCTCTCCCTCTCCTCTCCTCTCCCTCTCTCTCTCCTCTCTCCCTCTCCCCCTCCTCTCCTCTCCCCCTCTCTCTCCTCCCTCTCTCTCTCTCCTCTCCTCTCCTCTCCCTCTCCCTCTCCCTCTCTCCCTCCCTCTCCTCTCTCCCCTCCCTCTCCCTCTCCCCTCCTCCCTCTCCTCTCCCCGCCTCCCTCTCTCTCTCTGGTCTGTCTCTCTCTCTCTCTCTCTCTCTGTCCCTCTTCTCTCTCCTTTCTCTCTCTCTTCTCTCTGTCTCTCTCTCTCTCTCTCTCTCTCTCCACCACACACACCCCTATCCTGAATGCTAACCCTAATCGCACATTCCCCAATTCTTCCTTATCCAAACCTAACCCTACAATCCCATTCCTGCCCTTTCCCTGTACCTGCAACTCCGTTTCCAAATCTGACCTCGATCCCTTAAACCCCAAACCTATCCCTTAAACAATTCCACCTTCCCTAAACCTCCTCTTCTAAACACCACTGGCTTCCACCAACCCATCCCCGATCCTCCACACACCCTACCTCCTCTTCCCAAACTCTGTCGCATACCCTTGTTATTGTACCCTGACCCTGACCCTGACCCGTGTCCCATCCTCCCTGCACCCTGACCCTCGACCCCCTCTGACCTCCCTTGAGAAGGCTGCCCAGTCCGTCCTGGCGTTCCAGAGGTACCGGATAGGGGCCGACTCGGCTCTCTTCTCCCAGGACTACACGGATCCCAGCCAGGACGGCTCGCTGCCCTACAGCTCTTACACTGGAGGAGACGACCTGGGCAGCCCACCCACGGCCGCCCCCTACCAGCAGCCCTCCAACGAAGCCTTCGAAGGGACCCCCGGCTACCAGAGCCAGGACTACTGACCTCACTGAGGGGGAGGGGCCAGGGCTACTGACCTCACTCAAGGGGAGGGGCCAGGGCTACTGACCTCACTCAAGGGGAGGGGCCAGGGCTACTGACCTCACTCAAGGGGAGGGGCCAGGGCTACTGACCTCACTCAAGGGGAGGGGCCAGGGCTACTGACCTCACTCAAGGGGAGGGGCATGCAGGCATCGTTTCCATCAACCATCTAGCAGGGCAGTCATTTGAATGGACGGGGGTTACACCAGTCTCCGTTGACTGGGTCGTTAGACCTCACACTGACGATAGGAATACCCACAGGTTTAGTTGTTTAGACAAAGAGGCGTCTCCCTTAACTTTTAGTAATGCTTTGTATTACCCAACAGGAAGCAAAGTCAAGGACAGGTAGCGTGCAAGTGATTCTGATTTCTAAAACAGTTGCTCCACAAAAGTTTCTAGGTCGGAGATTTGGCGGCGAGAGACAGCCCTTTGTTTGGAGCGATTGGAGATTTAAGAAAAGTCAATTACGTCTCACCGGAAAGACGGAGCACAAGGAGGTGAAGCGACTTGCTCAGGGTCACACAATGAGTCAGTGGCTGTGGTGGGATTTGAACCGGGGACCTCCTGGTTACAAGCCCCTTTTCTTTAACCACTGGACCACACAGCCTCCTTTTGTTTTTATCCCTGTTGAAAGGGTTCTACTGCCCCTGGAGGTGGTGAGATGGAAGCGATGCACTAGAATTAGTTTCAACCCATAAGGGCACTGTCCTATGCAGAATACCCCATGTGGTGTCTCTCTGAATAGAGCAATGAACCTGACTGGGTTAAAGGGGCGGGGCTTGTGGCTGGGGGCGGGGCTTGGGGGCGGGGCTTGGGGCTTGGGGGCGGGGCTGGAACAGAACACACTCCCCTAATAAGCATCACATTGTATTGGACAGCACTGCCCTGTTTATAGATTGACTAGGAGCAGCATAGAGCTGCTGTATTGATGCAACTGAGACTTATTTAATTTTACTTATTTTATCTTAGTAACCATGGGAACACACTATGTAAAAGAAGAAAAAGATCTCATCTCTTTTGCCATCAAGCTGAAACACAATGGGCTGGAGTTCTCTATTTACTGCAGCTTGAGATTACCCACAAGCCCAACATTGACCCTTTAAGGGACACGCATGATCCCACAAATCAAAAAACGATGCTAACTTTCCCGATTTCCCGACAGGGTTTTGAAATGCACCGATGTTCCAAACGGTCCGTTTCCTCCTCGCGATGCCCGAGTCGCTCTCTCCGTGTGTTTTAAGGAGAAACCGTTTGTCCGGCCGCCTAAGGCAAGAACAGTCAGATACTGTATTTCCACAGATCCATCACGCACTTAGCTGAGAGAAAGTTTTAATGAGCTCGTATCCAGCTCGCTTCTGACTCAGTTTGACAGCAGTGTGACCTGAATCCAGCTCTCCTGTGTTTATTCAGCACGTTACAGGACTCTGCACAGTCCTGCAGCAGCATCACCCTTCAAACGTCTTTACAATGGAGCTGCAAATGGACAAGAGGCTGCCGTTGAAGCTGTAACTGCTGTAAAAACACAGATTTAAGCATCCAATTCAGCAGGGTGTTGGGATGGGCGGTTAGTTTTTAACTCTGAGGGTCTTCGGTGCTTCTTTTATAGCTTTGCTGTCCAATACAAATGAAAAACACAGAGTCTGTAATATATTCAGTCCTTCAAAAGTGTAAATCGCTGTATTGCATAACATTTAAAAATTATATAGAACTTATTATCGGTGTATAAATATATATATTATATTAAGTATGGTGTGGTGTCCTGTTCTGAACCAAGCTTGGTTTATTTTTTATTTATTTTTTCTCTTTTGGAAATCTATTCCTAAAAACTACAATGTTGTGACCAAAGCAGACTAGATAGACTCACGAGAAACTCTCTTCAATGTTTTAAATGTGTGTTTTTTTTGTAGGTTTGTCGGCTTTTTATTGTAGTTTTTTTTCTTTCTTCTGAGCGATCAAAGGGCAAAATGAGGAACGTGTGGGAAAAACGCAAAACTGACATCTTAAAGGTTTTGGGCCCTCCTGGCCACCGTACCTTATGGCCTGCCAATCGGGTAAGGACTGGTGGGTGGGGCTAAATGACAACAAGCTGGCGATTCATTACTGATGCTCCATAGGGCAGGCTTGAGGCACGGAGACTGAACTGCTCCCTCCCTCCCTGAGAGAAAGGGGGCTCCCTCCAGTCCAGGGCAGGCTTGAGGCACGGAGACTGAACTGCTCCCTCCCTCCCTGAGAGAAAGGGGGCTCCCTCCAGTCCAGGGCAGGCTTGAGGCACGGAGACCGAACTGCTCCCTCCCTCCCTGAGAGAAAGGGGGCTCCCTCCAGTCCAGGGCAGGCTTGAGGCACGGAGACTGAACTGCTCCCTCCCTCCCTAAGAGAAGGGGCTCCCTCCAGTCCAGGGCAGGCTTGAGGCATGGAGACTGAACTGCTCCCTCCCTCCCTCCCTCACCCAAAGAAAGGGGCTCCCTCCAGTCCAGGGCAGGCTTGAGGCACGGAGACTGAACTGCTCCCTCCCTCCCTCACCCCCTAAGAGAAAGGGGCTCCCTCCAGTCCAGGGCAGGCTTGAGGCATGGAGACTGAACTGCTCCCTCCCTCCCTAAGAGAAAGGGGCTCCCTCCAGTCCAGGGCAGGCTTGAGGCACGGAGACTGAACTGCTCCATCCCTCCCTCACCCCCTAAGAGAAAGGGGCTCCCTCCAGTCCAGGGCAGGCTTGAGGCACGGAGACTGAACTGCTCCCTCCCTCCCTCCCTCACCCCTAAGAGAAGGGGCTCCCTCCAGTCCAGGGCAGGCTTGAGGCACGGAGACTGAACTGCTCCATCCCTCCCTCACCCCCTAAGAGAAGGGGCTCCCTCCAGTCCAGGGCAGGCTTGAGGCATGGAGACTGAACTGCTCCCTCCTCCCCTAAGAGAAGGGCTCCCTCCAGTCCAGGGCAGGCTTGAGGCACGGAGACTGAACTGCTCCATCCCTCCCTCACCCCCTAAGAGAAGGGGCTCCCTCCAGTCCAGGGCAGGCTTGAGGCACGGAGACTGAACTGCTCCCTCCCTCCCTCCCTCACCCCTAAGAGAAAGGGGCTCCCTCCAGTCCAGGGCAGGCTTGAGGCACGGAGACTGAACTGCTCCATCCCTCCCTCACCCCCCTAAGAGAAAGGGGGCTCCCTCCAGTCCAGGGCAGGCTTGAGGCACGGAGACTGAACTGCTCCCTCCCTCCCTAAGAGAAAGGGGGCTCCCTCCAGTCCAGGGCAGGCTTGAGGCACGGAGACCGAACTGCTCCCTCCCTCCCTGAGAGAAAGGGGGCTCCCTCCAGTCCAGGGCAGGCTTGAGGCACGGAGACTGAACTGCTCCCTCCCTCCCTAAGAGAAAGGGGCTCCCTCCAGTCCAGGGCAGGCTTGAGGCACGGAGACTGAACTGCTCCCTCCCTCCCTGAGAGAAAGGGTGCTCCCTCCAGTCCAGGGCAGGCTTGAGGCACAGAGACTGAACTGCTCCCTCCCTCCCTCCCTGAGAGTAAAGGGGCTCCCTCCAGTCCAGGGCAGGCTTGAGGCACGGAGACTGAACTGCTCCCTCCATCCCTCGCTCGCCTCCTTAAAGAAGGGGAGAGCAGAATTCTTGTCACTCAGTGGTTGTCAATGTTTCAAATGCCATCAGACTCTTTCTTTGTTGTCAGTTGAGTAGATCTGTGACAAACGTGTGTGTGTGTGTGTGTGTGTGTGTGTGTGAGGGTTATGTACTGTACTAGATGGGGTTTTGTCTTTAGTTAAAGCACAAAATGTATCTACAGATCTAATGATGCAATATCCTGTTTGCGTGCATGTTCATGACATCTTGTTGGCACATCCTAACACTTTCAGGTACTTTCAATGAGACGTCAATACTGTAACAATACGAAGTTAGTATTTGTGTGTGTATATAGAGGTAGTGGGCAAAACAATGGAAACCCCGATGTAAAGTCACTTCACAGGGCGTTGGGCCGCTATGCTATCCCGCTCTGTGGAGTTCTCGTCGGACCGTTTCTTGATGAAACTGGCCGCTCGCGCCCCAGGTTGAAATTCACAGTCGGTTGATCTGCAGTCGCTCGCCTGTTTTGCCTCTGCGCTTGGAATGAACGCACGGGTATCACGATCCTGGAGTATGCGATTCCGCCCGCTGCTGCCCTTTGCTGATGATGTCATTCCCTCGGAGTTCCATGCCACACCTTAGACACGGTCGCTCGTGAAACATCAGCAAGTTGAGCTGTCTGGGTCACTGAAGCTCCTGCCAAACGCGCCCCGACAATCACCCCTCTTTCAAAGTCGCTGAGGTCTCCTCTTGCAGCCATGCTAGCCAGAATCCTAGGCAACCAGGCCTGCCCAGCATTTGTATACATGCCCCTAAGCATGCTGGGATGTTATTTGCTTAATTAGCGCAGGAGCCACACCTGTGTGGAAGCCCTTGCTTTCAATATACTCGGTGTCCCTCATTTACCCAGGGGTGTCCATTTTTTGTCCACTACCTGTACGTGCTTGAAAGATCAACAACGACTCCATCCCCACTTCAGCAATATTTAGTGCAGTAACCTTTTCAATCTGTAACAGAAAATGCCCGCAAGAACTCATGCATGTCGCTCGCTCTCTCTCTCTCTCTCTCTCTCTCTCTCTCTCTCTCTCTCTCTCTCTCTCTCTCTCTCTCTCTCTCTCTCTCTCTCTCTCTCTCTCTCTCTCTCTGCTCTCTCTCTCTCTCTCTCTCTCTCTCTCTCTCTCTCTCTCTCTCTCTCTCTCTCTCTCTCTCTCTCTCTCTCTCTCTCTCTCTCTCTCTCTCTCTCTCTCTCTCTCTCTCTCTCTCTCTCTCTCTCTCTCTCTCTCTCTCTCTCTCTCTCTCTCTCTCTCTGTGCAGAATTGTTTTCCTGGATTTTTAAATGCTGTTCGGGTTTCTAATCACGGTTCTTGCTGATGTGAATCCTGACAGCTGGGATGACGCATCTACAGTTTTTAAACAGTCTGTCCGTTTTAGAACAGTCTCTAGATTCTTCAAATTTTATTTTTCTTTTTTATGATGTGATGTCAGTGGCATAAATAATTATCGTTAAAAAATAATATATATATATTGTAAAATATTGTTATTGTGTGTTTTCCAGTTCAGTGCAATATGAATTCTGTATAAAAAATGAATAAATATTATCCAGATATGTGTGGAGCTCTGAGTCTGTTAATTATCTCTTTCAGAAAACGATTTAGTAGCCAATTAGCTATATATATATAAATAATCTATCTATAGAGATATCTCTTTTTATATTATATACAGTACTGTGCAAAAGTTTTAGGCAGGTGTGAAAAAATGCTGTAAAGTAAGAATGCTTTCAAAAATAGACATGTTAATAGATTATATTTATCAATTAACTAAATGCAAAGTGAGTGAACAGAAGAAAAATCTAAATCAAATCCATATTTGGTGTGACCACCCTTTGCCTTCAAAACAGCTGTTTCTGTTTCAGTTAATGATTGTGTTTCAACCTACATATTGAATTGATGATCATTAGCACCTGTTTGGTATAATTGTTTAATCATACACCTGACTATATGCCTACAAAATCCCTGACTTTGTGCAAGTGTACCTAGAAGAATTGATGCTGTTTTGAAGGCAAAGGGTGGTCACACCAAATATGGATTTGATTTAGATTTTTCTTCTGTTCACTCACTTTGCATTTAGTTAATTGATAAATATAATCTATTAACATGTCTATTTTTGAAAGCATTCTTACTTTACAGCATTTTTTCACACCTGCCTAAAACTTTTGCACAGTACTGTATATATATATATATATAAATATATATATAATCTATCTATAGAGATATCTCTCTTTATATTATATATATATATATATATATATATATAGAGAGAGATATCTCTATAGATAGATATCTCTCTCTCTATATAGATAGATATATATATATATCGATCTATATATATATATATATAATCTCTATATTATTTTTAATTTCTTAGCAGACGCCCTTATCCGGAGCGACTTACAATTGTTACAAGATATCACATTATTTTTACATACAATTCCCCATTTATTCAGTTGGGTTTTTACTGGAGCAATCTA
>JAGXEW010000059.1:1634330-1675040 GCA_030684275.1 Acipenser oxyrinchus oxyrinchus
ATGTTTTTGTTTGTTTGTTTAAATCAGACAACTCCAGACATGTCCGGCTTAGAGAGGGACAACTAATTCTGAAAACCGTTTTGAAAGAAATATCTCGTTGCTGTGGGGGTGGCTAGAGTCTCAAACTGGGGGTCCATTCCCTGGGGCGTGAGGTCTCTGAGGGTCTCTTCAAGCTCCTCTCTGCAAAGACAAGTTTATAATCCTAATGTTAGGATGTTTTTAATATTACACTCTTCAATATCACCGCGACAGCATCGCCCCATGAAATCATAAACACATTGTTACAGTAAAATGATTTGGCGTTGAAATTTCTTTGACGCTGTCATGCTTCTCAGATGCTTTGTGAGGTCAAATTGATCACATGACCCGGGAGCCGTTATCATTTGTAAAACCTGGCTTTGAGAAGCTTGTCTGGAGACTCCTAACTGCCAGACAGCCTTCCCCGTTCCATTCAAATCATGTGACAGTGTGACCTTTCAACTCTGTGTACAGGCAGAGTTGAAAGCTCAGACTGTTAGATTGATAAGGAGGGGAGACTTGTAGAAACACAATGAGAATTTAAAACCGGCTTATCCTCTACGGTAAACCTGCGAGGTATTTTTTAACAAACCTCCTCAGTTTCTCCTCCTTGTACATCACCTCCAGCTCATTGTTTTCCCTCCTCAGTCTCTCCAGTTCCTCCTTGTCCTCCGAGCCCCCCTCTGTCTGCTCCTGGGCTTTCCCTCTGTTGATGAAAAACACGCATGCAAGTCATCATCAAAGACATGTTACTATTCATTACAAACCCTAAACACAGCTCCTAAGTGAAAGGCCAGCAGTTACTGGGAGTGTCATTGAGGTGCTGGTGCTGCTGGTAAACCTGGACTGGAGTCGTCAGGTATGTTATTAAACTGAAGCACGCATGCCTCTGCAGAGAGAGGAGATAAGACCTGATATTACCTGGCAGGCTCTTTGCTGTTCCTTCTCCTTGGAGTTGGGTTCATGTCTCTCTCTCTTCCAATTCACTTGTTCCTCGGTTAGCTGTGTTTTTGCAGCAGAACTGAAACAAGTCAGTAACTCGTGAGTACAGAGCCTCAAAAGATCCTTTCTTTAGACGCCCCCTTATCATTTCATGAGGTTTCATCATCCCAAGCCCTTCTTATTATTGCTGTTACTCCAATACTGGGTTGAATTCTTTTTTTGGATCAGTCTGCTATTTATTTGCTTGCAAATTCAAACAGTGAATATATAATATATTGTGTAAAATGAATCACGGCTGTGTTATTGTAGTGTAGCAGTGTGGAGTAGTGGTTAGGGCTCTGGACTCTTGCCCGGAGGGTCGTGGGTTCAATCCCAGGTGGGGGACACTGCTGCTGTACCCTTGAGCAAGGTACTTTACCTAGATTGCTCCAGTAAAAACCCAACTGTATAAATGGGAAATTGTATGTAAAAATAATGTGATATCTTGAAACAATTGTAAGTCGCTCTGGATAAGGGAGTCTGCTAAGAAATAATAATAATATTGTAATAATAATGATTAATAAAAGCAACAGAGCGGTGTGTTTTTGTTATTGGTAAAGTGAATCTGGTTTGGTGTGAATGGGATTCCCTTTAAGGCCACTTTGTCCCTGTTGTTAATGTAGATTTTGTATCTATACCTCGATATTTGCAAAGCTGGACAGTTTTATAATACAGGGTGCAAGTTCAACATGAATTAAATAAACACAACTATCTCTCCTTGCAATGACAGTCTAACACACTTTTATAAAATGGTTTTTTTATCTTCGTGGGTTTTAATGTAACTTTAAAATTGATGCTCTGTTCAGTCTTGAACAAAGAAGACTACGTGTGATCTGATTCAAACATTCAATATCCTAAAAGGTATAGACAATGTCAACCCAGGGGACTTTTACAACCTGTAAAAAGAAACCATGGGTCACAAATGGAGATTAGATAAAGTGGCATTCAGAACAGAAAATAGGAGGCACTTTTTTTACACAGAGAATTGTGAGAGTCTGGAACCAACTCCCCAGGAAAGTTGTTGAAGCCGACACCCTGGGATCCTTCAAAAAGCTGCTTGATGAGATTCTGGGATCAATCAGCTGCTAACAACCAAACGAGCAAGATGGGCTGAATGGCCTCCTCTCGTTTGGAAACTTTCTTATGTTATTTAAATCTGTTATTGAAATGGTCTGACTGTGGCAGTTGTATGCGTGTCTTGCTATACAAATGTATTGTGGTTTGTTCTTTTTTTCTGCTCTGTACTGTACACTGCTTTGTGATATTTTTGTATAAAAGGCAGTGTGGTTAAAGTCCAGGGCTTGTAACCAGAAGATCATGGGTTCAAATCCCACCTCTGCCACTGACCGACTAACTGTGTGTGACCCTGAGCAAGTCACTTCACCTCCTTGTGCTCCGTCCTGCGGATGAGATGTTAAATCGACATCCTATTGGAAGTGACTCTGCATATAATGCACAGTTCACAGCCTGCCTCTGTAAAGCGCTTTGTGATGGGGGTCCGCTATGAAAGGCGCTATATAAAAATAAAGCTATTATATATAAATAAATAATACATACATAATCAATACTGTAGATACAGACAAGCCCGTTGCAGATCTATTGACTGTGTCTCGACATGAATCTGAAGATGAGAGAGTTTCTGTACAGTATTGGAATTGAATTGCTTTGTATAGCGCTTGTGTTTGAGGGGCGGTGTTCTGAAAATCTGCGCCTCCCCCTCCAAATGCGATACCTCAATTGAACAGTGGCGTGCCGTCAGGACCTTCAGGGTATTCTCTGCTGACCAGACAGTGCCAAGTAAACCGTCAATCAAATGACATTACGCTGCCTCACTCACTTGCGTACAGTGTGCTTGCTTATACTATGAATCATACTACTCTAATTATTATTTGTTCATTTGTCTGACGCCCTTATCCAAGACGACTTACAGAGTTTTCTAGAGGTTTTTTAAGAGTCTAGGGGTTTCCTGAAGGGGATGTGATCAGCCAATAAGAGATCTGCATTTTCCCCACATAACTCTAAAACAACGACCAGACGCGAGAAAAACAGTTGAGGGTATTCTCCGCTTCAGTTGAAGGTCTTGAGTGAGTTTATCCAATAGGCGAGTCCAACAATGTCCTTTTTTTAGACAGGTGACCAATCAGGAGTGAGCAGAAGCGGGACATAAATCTCCCAGGGTATTCTCTGCGTCACTTGAAGGCTCTGTTTAAACAACCAATGAGAAAGTCAAAGCTCTGACAGCTGACCAATCATTAGCGAGCAACCCCAAAACATGAATATTCCTTGGTTAGCACTGCAGTTAGGAGGATAGCTGGATTTTGCACGATATTGCTTATAAATATACATTAATAAATACAAATACCTTTACAACATCTCATTATTTCAAATTTTATTTTACACTAAAATAAAAAAAAATGTGATTAAACGGAGACATCATAGTCGATTTGGTTACGAATCCTTTTTCAAGGAGAACTTTCTCTGAAAAATTGGAAATTGTTAAAAAAGGGAGATACACACCACAGATCCCCGAGCTGACACGGGAAGGGAAAAGGATATACTCGGCACTTTCAGAATTAAAATGATGTCAGGTATCTGTGGTTACAGGTAGCTGTAAGCCACAGATACTTTTTGTCACGGCACGCCACTGGTGTTGTGTTCAGATGTGTTATTATTACTATTAATGTATTTGTCAGACGCCCTTTGTGCCACCTAGCGGCCACAGCTCGTAATGTTTCCTAAAGAAAGTAGATTAAAACTGCTTGATCCTTTTTGTTTATTAACTTTTTAAAGTGTCTTTTTAGAAGTGAAAACCCAAAGCTGAACCGTCAGTCCATTCCAGATATATCTACAGGTGTGATGAAGGACCAAAGAGCTTCACAGCTTATCATTGCAAAGCCTTTCATCACTCATGAAGAACACATGACATGTCCCTGCAGATATACTGAGAGTCCTCGATTTCTCTCCAGTAGAAAGGAAAGATCTCTTCTGACTCACTCCAGGATTTCTCATGCAAACCCATCACGTGTCCTGTATATAGGACTGGGTTCTTGGAAGGAGGTGGGGTTGTTTGAGTGGCCAGTGTCCCACCCGCATTCAGAGTCTTTACTGGGAATGGGCCTGTCTCATTGGGAGAAAGCTTCAGTCTTGAAGGTGCGCTGTGACAGAGGGTGCCATTCTTAAACTCCTGTCCCACTCTCTCCTCTCCGCCCCTCTCACGCTGATTCAGCAGTCTCTGCTCAGCCTGCTTGTCTAAACCTGGCCTCAGTCCCAAACCCCGCCTCTTAGAGCTTTATATAACTCCTGGAATTCAGAAACACAGGTAAGTTTCGTTTCTTGTGAAACCCATCCCTGTCTCTTTATCATCTCAAAAGAAACAGCAGAAGCACATATTGTGATTCCAGCCCAGGATCACACTTCATGATGAATCGAGGGTATTGACACAACTATTCCAATGGCTGGAGTTCCATCCTTCTTATATTCCTGTACAGAACTAGACACTCTAACACAGCAGTCAAACACATTGTTAATACTGTGATAAATCAGGAGAAATGGACAGTCTAAACATGGAAACAAGCTTGTTCTTGTTATTCCACTTGTTCTCCTTGTTGAAGAAGAAAACTCCCCTCCCCTCCAAAAACAATTGAGAACTGAAGTGGAGGCATTTCTGTCCATTTTACCCACTCAGATCCCTCGCTTTCTAAATATACTGGTGCATCTGAAAAGATAATAGCACCGTCTTCAAATACAAGCTAAAGATTGTCAGATTGTCAAAGTATTTTACTTTAACAATGACAATAAATACATTAATTATTTAAAAATGAATAAATAAGGTTATATTTAAGTTTTAATATAAGAGATATGATTTTCAATTTGCACTTTAATCAAAACAATGTAATGGTTTTAAATTTGATCAGCAATAACTGCATGTAAATCTTTTTATTAAAGAAATTCAATTGAAAATAGATTGATTAAAGTATTATTTATATCATCTATATATTCTTAATATTACATTTCTGATCTTTAATATCCTAGTATGTGTGCGCTGAATGATTCAATGTGATTTTTGCTTAGATCTTTATTTGAAATGCTTAATAACTATTCCAGCAAGAATTGCCTCAGAAAACTCTTGTCCAGGCTGATTGTGTGGAATCGAGGTGGGGAAGCATATTGGTGGTGCGCTGGGCACTGAAGTCCACAGGGTAAGCATTGTGCACTGCAGCCTGTGCAACAGTCATACGCTTCCCCACAATCAGCCTCCAGGAGTCTTTTCAGAAGCAGTGTTTTGCTGGAATAGTTAGTAAGCATGGTGAATAAAATCTAATCAGAAACAGCCATAGAAAATCCTCATCAGGTAAGAAATGTAAAGAATATGATGACGTTTAAACCTTTAACCTCAGTGTCGTCCCCATGAGTGTTCATTAATATCTATCTATCAGGAGAGTTTTCAAAATGAGCAATTGTATCTGTTCATGAAAACACAGCAGCATGGCTGATTGAAATGAAATCTATTTGAAATGTTTGATGAAGGGGGTCAGGAGGTGGGGTCCTATTACCTGTAACACAGGAAGGAAGGAAGTGAACGGGGAGAGGAAACCAGTGTGGGGGATGATTGCAGGATCAATGGGATTCACCTGAGTCAAAGAGAGTGGAAATAAACAGTAACAGCAAAACAAGAAGGGACTGATGTTCAAAGCAAGAAGAAAATGATGTTCTGCTGATGACATGGAAGACATTGTTTGAAAGCTGTGACACCTGTGCAATAGTTCTGTAACAAAATAATAAAACATTAGTACACTTTCTGTCATTTAAAGTTTTGTCATCTAAAATCATTTGATTATATTTTATTTGCACTTCTGTACATTGCTGGTTCATATTAATGTTTATTATAAACACACTGCTGTGCAAAAGTCTTTGACACATTCAGGAGTCCTGAATTCAGGACACCGCCCCTCTCACACTGATTCATCAGTTTCTGCTCAGCCTGCTTGTCTGAACCTGACCTCAGTCCAACCCCCCGCCTCTTAGGGCTGTACACAATTGCAGGAAATCAGCATAACTAAGTTTCGTCTGTTGTGAAATCGTCAGTCTCTCTGTCTCTCATCAGCAAGAATGGCTTCAAACTTGCGGTCAGAGGATCGGTTCAGCTGTTCAGTGTGTCTGGAGATATTGAAGGACCCAGTCGCTATTCCATGTGGACACAGTTACTGTATGGGGTGTATTAAGAACTGCTGGGATCAGACTGATCATACAGGTGTCTACAGCTGCCCCCAGTGCAGAGAGACCTTTACCCCAAGGCCTGTTTTGGGCAGAAACATCATGCTGGCTGAAGTTGTTGGAGAATTCAAGAAGAGAAGGCTCAATCCTCCTCCTGCTCAAAGTTATGCTGGACCTGGAGATGTGCCGTGTGATTTCTGCACTGGGAGAAAGTTCAAAGCTGTGAAATCCTGTTTGACGTGCCTGGCCTCTTACTGTGAAACACACGTCAAGCCACACAGTGAGGTTACTCCATTAAAGAGGCACAAGCTGGTCAATGCAATTGGAAATCTGGAGCAGAAGCTTTGTGCTGAACACCAAAAGGTTTTGGAGGGGTTCTGCAGAACTGATCAGACGTGTATTTGCTGGCTGTGTGCAGACAAGGAACACAAGAGCCATGATACAGTCTCAGCTGAGATAGAAAGGATTGGGAAACAGGTAAGGGTTTGAACCATTTCCTTGTTGCTATCCTAGAAGACAAGGATTCACCAGGATATTTAATGTCTCTATTTCAAATGTTAGATAGCTTCACATTAGATTAATTAAAGGTCTATTCTGACTCAAGCGCGCATCTCAGCGCTCTTAGCCTATTCTCACTCAGAAATCTGAGGTGCATATCTGGCTGTGGGCGTGGCTTGTAGTTCCGCACACTCATTTTAAATAGTGCAAGTTTACGGTCACGGCTCTGTATGGCCAAGTAAAGATGCCCGGAGTTTGTGTTTGACCAGCATTGCTTATATAATTTAACTTATTTCAGAATTTAGATCAATGGGGAATGTTATCTGTTATCATTCTTAGGCCAATGTATAGCAAAATGTCAAGTAGACAAAATAACTGCAAGAAGCATGTTTCTATATTACAGAAGTAATGCTGGCTATATCATGGCTTGCTCTTATATGTATCTGTACTCACATGTTCTGTAATTGCTCTTATTTGAAATCACTTTCAATGCATCATGTTTACCACGTGTTCTTATTTCACTTTCATAACTTTCACTGTGATATTCTATATTGTGATGCCTTGTAGTGTGATATTTTATGTGACATTTTGTACTGTGATAACTTGTAACGATTTTAAGTCGCCCTGGATAAGGGTGTCTGCTAAGAAATACATAATATTAATAATAATAATAATAATAATAATAATAATAATAATAATAATAATAATAATAATAATAAGTAACATAAACTCATTACTAATTTGGTATATTTTATTTGCCGTAGTAATGTGTTTCTACTGCTTTTGAATTATAACATCCTTGTAGTGGTGATAGTGACTGCTTCTGCCACAAAACGACACGAAACTTTAAAGCCATGTTTTACCCTTCTTTAAGAACCACCTCGTGTTCAAGATGAAAAGTGCCCTCAAACAAAACGACAAAATACTTCACAATTAAGCAGGCGGATTAGCGCGTGTTAGAAGAGTACTGGTCACCACACACGTTTCAGCTTGGGCTCGTTTCAAACTCACTTGATTTGTGTTAATATTGAAACCCAGCAGGTTATTTTCGTTTTTCGTTGTCACTTAAAACGTAGGCAGAGGTATAAAAACACACAAACACACACACACCCTGTGGTTTGAAAGGATAATGACTGCAAGGAAGCTGTAGTATTCTTGATCTCACCTTAAAGGATTTACTCAACACGGTATTGCAAAAACACAACGTGGTTTGTGCGTCTCTTTAATGTGACGTCACATCCGCGGTGATTGTTGCTAGGCGGTTCAAAACAAACAGGCGAGTCTATGGTAAAAGTCATTAGTGCGTTTTAAAAGTCTGTAAAAAGGCATCTTATTTTATTACAATTATATAAATAAAAATTAACTAACTAACATGGTGCACTGTTTTGCGCAGACAGCAATTAACCACCTGGAAGTTGGTTACTTATTCCCGGTTCTTTATTCGCTGTATAGTTGACAAAGCAGCGTGTCCTTTTTCTGTGTGTTTTAACTCATTTACAGATCTTACTCAATTAATATATTGATACTATTTTAAAAAATCGCTCCTTCTTAAAAAAAACACGAAAATGTGAATAACAAATCTTTATCAGCAACATAGCGGTACCCTATACTACCCGCTTGTTTTGCCCCATTTACCCCATTAGACTCTTTGCTCACTAAATATCAAAGTATTCCTAGATAGGTTATCGTCTCCTCTTTGCAAAAACACTAAAAGTTTTAGTGAGCAAGCCGTACCCCACCAGCAGCAGAACCCCAAAATGTAGTCCATTATAACCAATACAGAACGCATGGGGGCACGTCTTTTGATGCCCCATGTACCCCCTTGGACGCATTGCTCATTAAATATCGAGGTATCTCTAGATAGGTTATCACCCCCTCTTTGCAAAAACACAAAATATTTAGATAACCTATTTAACCGCGAATAAAGAACCGGGAATAAGTAACCAACTTCTAGTGGTCTGCAACCACCAGTCAGAAAGAGAAATATGTAGTTTCTTCAGATTTCCGGTGGCTGATCACGATCTCCTGAAGAAGTGGGAAGACCTGTGCCGGTTTGTACGAAACTGTCTTAATAAAACTAATTAAAACAAAAACAAAAACACAAACACGCTTGACATGTATTGTTATCATGTCCATTGCTATTATTATATTACTGTACTGGTATTTGTATTACTAGAACTAGCAATGGAGAACGTCATTGGTACAGTAGTTTTTGAAAGCAGAAACATCCTAGAATAAAACGAAAGCCAGGGTCCTGTCAAGCTGCCTTAACAACATAACACATTCACTGTTACACTGCACGACAGCAAAAAAATATATACATTATTTATATTCTACTTGGATGTAAGATGGAAAGGTGGTGACGAAGTGCTCAGGTAGCTGTCACTTTAAGGATGGAAGAAGAGAGAATGGGCCAGCTATCTTTGAACGTAACAAGAACAAAATGTTCCTGTTTGCGAGTCCTGAGAAGAAAAAGTAGTTACTTCATTTTGAAAATGACTTAATGTAGCACATTTAATGCATACTTCTACTAATAATAATTATAATAATATGAAGCAGGTCATTTAATTAATATGAAGTCCTACTGTGCTTAGTTAAATAACGAGTTATCCATAGTTTGTGTAATGCAATTTTAAATACAATTATAATTATAATTTAAGTAAAATATTAAACAATCACAATAACTATTGGAAAAAAAACAGATAATCAATTACACAACATTTCTAAATTTCTTATATACATATACATTCTCTCTCTCTCTCTCTCTCTCTCTCTCTCTCTCTCTCTCTCTCTCTATATATATATATATATATATATATATATATATATATATATATATATATATATGTAAAATTGATTTTTCTACTTTTTAATTGCTATTATTTTTTTTTTACTGTAGTGCAAAAGGAAAGCTAGCTGGAGCAGGCCAAGGCAGAATAGATGAAGAATCAGGTCAGGACAGAGTAGGTAGAAATCCAGTCCCAGAAAGCAACTGGTTTGTTACATCAGACAGTGCCGCTCCAGTTGCAAGTACTTCTGCACAAAGTGCACCCTCACAAAAGACTTTAGAGATTGATAACCACGTTCTTTCATTTGAGATTTCACAGCTGAAAGATAAGGTAAAGAAACTTGAGGATCAGTTAAGTTATAAGTGTAAACATTTTACATTTGCCAGCATAAGGGACAATGATACGCAGTCCAGTGTAGTGATAGTAAATCATTACACTGGACTGCCAACTGCTGAGACCTTTGATCTCGTAAGGGCCAATGATACATTGGTAAATCACTACACTGGACTGCCAACTGCTGAGACCTTTGATCTCGTAAGGGCCAATGATACATTGGTAAATCACTACACTGGACTGCCACCTGCTGAGACCTTTGATCTCGTAAGGGCCAATGATACATTGGTAAATCACTACACTGGACTGCCAACTGCTGAGACCTTTGATCTCGTAAGGGCCAATGATACATTGGTAAATCACTACACTGGACTGCCAACTGCTGAGACCTTTGATCTCGTAAGGGCCAATGATACATTGGTAAATCACTACACTGGACTGCCAACTGCTGAGACCTTTGATCTCGTAAGGGCCAATGATACATTGGTAAATCACTACACTGGACTGCCAACTGCTGAGACCTTTGATCTCGTAAGGGCCAATGATACATTGGTAAATCACTACACTGGACTGCCAACTGCTGAGACCTTTGATCTCGTAAGGGCCAATGATACATTGGTAAATCACTACACTGGACTGCCAACTGCTGAGACCTTTGATCTCGTAAGGGCCAATGATACATTGGTAAATCACTACACTGGACTGCCAACTGCTGAGACCTTTGATCTCGTAAGGGCCAATGATACATTGGTAAATCACTACACTGGACTGCCAACTGCTGAGACCTTTGATCTCGTAAGGGCCAATGATACATTGGTAAATCACTACACTGGACTGCCAACTGCTGAGACCTTTGATCTCGTAAGGGCCAATGATACATTGGTAAATCACTACACTGGACTGCCAACTGCTGAGACCTTTGATCTCGTAAGGGCCAATGATACATTGGTAAATCACTACACTGGACTGCCAACTGCTGAGACCTTTGATCTCGTAAGGGCCAATGATACATTGGTAAATCATTACACTGGACTGCCAACTGCTGAGACCTTTGATCTCGTAAGGGCCAATGATACATTGGTAAATCACTACACTGGACTGCCAACTGCTGAGACCTTTGATCTCGTAAGGGCCAATGATACATTGGTAAATCACTACACTGGACTGCCAACTGCTGAGACCTTTGATCTCGTAAGGGCCAATGATACATTGGTAAATCACTACACTGGACTGCCAACTGCTGAGACCTTTGATCTCGTAAGTGGTCTATGTTTACGTTTTGACATGCATTATTATGAAGGGCGGAAGGTGGAGTGTGTCACACCTGAAGACCAGGGCTTCATGTTCTTAATGAAACTGCGTAGGGACTTTAGCCATCCTGACCTTGCAACACGCTTTCATGTGTCAGACGCTACTGTAACCACCATCACAGTGACATGGTATATAACTGTTCAAATGTACTGCAGAATAATAAATCAGTGTCAGCTGTTATTGCACATTTTTTCATAAATACAGTATTATCAACTACTACTATTATTCTTGTCAATCCACAAAGTTATCAAATGCTATAATCCAAGAGAGTAAATTGAGTGGGAAACATACCTCAACATCGTACATTTTTGCCTTCATACTGGCGTTAACTTTGGCTTTCAACACACCAAGTGTACCATCATATAAAAACAATTGCATTTTCCCTGATTTCAGAGAGTTTTCTCAATTTTTAAAAAAAAGTGCGCTCCGAAAACAATGAGAGCCATCTTGTATAGAAGCAGGTAGCAACAATCTCCAAGGAAGTGACGACAGAACTAGAGCTGCATTGCCTCTCAGTAAACTGAATATAACATCCGGAGACCCATACGAGTAATCCCTGTATCTAACATATCTAGTAACCACTAGATGTCAGTATCTAACAATTACAGCCTAACATTGTATTTAATGTATACCCAATACATTACAGAAGTCTTTATCAGCAGCCAGGAAAAGAAAGCCTACATTTTCTATGGAGGAGATTGAGGTGCTGGTGCAATATGTCACCAAATACTACTCTCCCCTGTATAGGGCCGGGGATATTTAAGGAGAACCAGCAAAACAAATAAATTGTGGGAGAACATTGCGCAAGCTGTAGCATCAGTGGGCCAATGTAAACGGGACATTGCAGAATTGAAACATAAATTGTGTGACATCCGTGGTTCCATTAAAAGCAAGTTAGCAAAAAAACGTCTTTCAATTGAAAGTACTGGTGGTGGACCACCGTGACCACTTCAGCTGCCTGCACTGAAGGAGCGTGTAGAAATGATGTATAACCTGATGAAGACACGGTAGTGTCCAAACAAGTAGTGCTCTATGCACATTCTTTTAACATGAATAAAATATCAGCTTTCATTTAAAACTTGTTCCTTTCATCTTATTTAACCTGCTCATTATTTTGAAATATCTGTGTGTTTACCACTGATCACCAGTAGGGTGAAGCTCTTGCTCGCCCCTTATACCACCATTTAGCCCGTGTAAATTGCACAGGGTAAAAGTCTTTTTTTCAATGTCAGAATGCGCGCAGTGGTGCGTATCTGTGGGATCACTCACATTTAGCTAAACCACGCCGCATTTCCCCTGAAGCGTGCAACCCCAACATCCCTTCTGACGCCTAGTTCTGAATCTGTGCTGAGAATGCGCGCAGCAGTTCTGAGGGTGCGTATATCCTTATTCCAGCGAGTAAATGGTGCGTTAAATTTAATATTGTATTGAGACCTATTTAACTTTCTCAGACTAAACTATTATGGATTAGCTTTATATTTATAGTTTTGTGATTCATTTGAATTTTTGGTTCAATTTCTTTTCATTTTGACTATTTTGATATAATTATTTTATTATTTTTCTACTTATTTTGTAACTTGAAAATGATATGTCATGTTTGAATATGTTTTATTGTCGTGTATCTTATATGGTCAGTCTTATGTAGTCGTATCATAATTTTTAACCCTAGGTTGCAGCCCTTGGTCTAAGAGACCCAGCATGATTTTTGTTGTGCAATCATTTTGTTATAGATACATATGATGCCGTGACCCTCCTTCTATTCTTCTGCAATTTGGTGACAAATATGTATGAAGGATAGTTTAGGAAAAGAAAATTGGTATGGGAGAAAAAAGTTCTATTCTTACTACTACCCTAATTGTCCAGTCATCGGGTCCAGCAGACCCTAATTATTTTACTGTTGTTCTTTACTATAATTTTCACTTCTGCTTTCCTTGCCATTAACCCATTTCCAGCCTCCATCGGCTATGTTCGATTTTCTGGCTTTGCGATGCAGGAAACTCCTATGCTGTAGTTGGGATTGTGTGCACGGAAAACAGCCTGGTGAAGATGTCCAGAGGAATCTGGGATCAAACATCATGCAGCAATTGTGCAGTCAATTGAGGAACACCGATCACAACATAACAACAGATCATTTCTTCACAAGCGTGACCCTTGCTGAAGCACTACTCAAGAAAGGACTGACACTAGTGGGGACGCCCGCCAAAACAAGCCAGACATTCCTGCTTTGATGAAGGCTTCCAAGAGTCGAGAAGTTCACAGTACTGAATTTGGTTTCAAAGAAAACACCACTATGGTGAGTTACCTACCCAAGAAAGGCAAGGCTGTAATTCTGCTGAGCACAATGCATCATGACATGTCAGTAGATGAAGAGAGCGAGAAACCAGACTTCATCAAGTATTACAATGGAACAAAATGTGACCTGATGGACCAGATGGTTCGTACATATTATTGCAAGCGGCAATCCAGAATGTGGCCTATGGTCCTGTGGTACAATGCTCTGGATGGAGCTAGCTTAAATGCTCACTTGCTGTACACATCAGAGCATCCAGAATGCAGACAAGGCCTGACACACAAGCGACGCTTATTCCTACAAGAACTTGTAAGAGAAAAGGTCACACCACACATGAGAAGCAGGTTGGAAGGCAGTCCCCGGCCTCCAAAAAATCATTGGAGAAGTGCGGTGTAGCAATGCAAGCACACACGGCACATAGCCAAGAGCAGGGTCAACCGAAGAAGAAAAGATGTCATTATTGCCCTTCAAAGAAGGACTGCAAAAGCTCCATGACATGCATGAAATGTGAATGCCATGTATGTAAGGGAGCAGAGCCACGTTGTGTGCCAAATGCCTGCAGTGAAGAAGACTTGTTTGGTCATTTTGTCTTTTTATTACATAGCAAGAATAGGAAGAAAGAATGCACACCGTTACAATACATAGGAATACATAGGAAGAAAGAATGCGCACCATTACGGAGTGCAGAGTTTAGTATTTTTTATAGTTTCTTGTTATACTTGATTAATAAATCTCTTTGTTATACATTATAAAGGCTTTTGCATGACCTTATACACAACATTTAACATCTTGTTAAATAAAGGGATCAATGAGTCGTCTTTTTTGAGCAAATCTACATTATTGCTTGTACGGATCTTCCAGACCCGACCACTGGAACAGTGTAAAATATTTCAGGACTGCATCCTAGGGTTAAATTGTGTAACAAACAAATCCTGGTACCTGATTTCAACAAATAAACAAAATAAAGATTGAATACAACATACATTAAAGAGAAAACAGCTTCAGTTGTCTAGTCGCCTGTCATAAGCATATGTAATATAATACATTGTAGATCAGCAACAATTTTCAGTTAGTAGTAAGAGCCAGTGCCATCTAGTGGACAGGTGCTCTAAGTCAAGTTTCTTGTTGTACTGCTGGCAGCTGTACACTAGATGGCGCTGGCTTTATCACTATGCAGGCATGTTGTCTGATCTAGCCTGTCTGCAGATGTCTATGACGGGCAACAAGACTGAAGATCAGCTTCTGAACTCAGGTTAAGGCCCCATAACACAGATTCATTGAATAAGAATTGAGTATTGCAATAAGACCGCTCCGAATCACTGAAAACATCATAAGGAGGTAAAGAAACAGTGTCAAGATCATGTAATTTGCTGCATTCCATTTAAGTAAGATTTTTTTTCTGACAGTTTAATAGCATTCCTTTAGATAGTGACATTCAGGGTATCTGAATGCATAATGTGTCTATCGTTAATCTAATTCCATATTAAGCAGAGAGCTGTGAATAACGCAGCCTGCTCTGAAATATCCCCTGTTGGGTGTGACAAGATATCACTCAATGCCCCATCAGAAATGTCTCTGTGTCACTGTGTTTCTACACAGAAGCAGCTGGAAGAGACACAGACAGAAATACAACAGAGAATCCAGGAGAGACTGAAAGAAATTGAGGAGCTGAAACAGACTGTGGAGTCACTGAAAGTGGGTATTGACAAAAGGGTATTATTATTATTATTATTATTATTATTATTATTATTATTATTATTATTATTATTATTATCAGATGGACTGGAACACATCAACAGAAGTTTAATGTCTATGCCTGATGTGTTTTTGATATCAATTCTAACCATGTCTCCTCTACTGTGTTCTTTTCGCTCAGAGATCTGCATGCATAGAAATAAAGGAAAGTGAGAAGATCTTTACTGAGCTGATCCGATCCATTGAGAAGATCCACACTGAGGTTATTGAGCTGATTAGAGCTAACGAGAAGGCTGCAGTGAATCAGGCTGAAGGACGGATGAAGAAAATGGAGCAGGAGATTGCTGAGCTAAGGAGGAGAAATGCTGAGCTGAAACAGCTTTCAAAGACAGAGGATCACATCCATTTTCTACAGGTAACATCGCTGCTTGTTAGAAAATCTCAAGTCCATAACTGGGACGGTTTCAGACAGACCTCTCCAATTGAATGAATCCTTGCTTTTCCCCAGGAATGTTTTGGACCCCATTCTGTTTCACTGAAAACTCCTTTTCTCCACTTTCCTGTTGTAGAATTTCCAGTCTCTCTGTGCCCCTCCTGAAGCTGGAGACTTACCCAACGTTACTGTCAATACAAACATCTCTTTTGTGGCTGTGAGGAAAGCTGTATCTGAACTTAAAGACCATATTGAGGACTTCTGCAAGGTGGAATTAGTCAAAATAACCAAAACAGGTTGGTGTGAGATTCCCTTGGTAGATATTTCTCAAATAAACTATGGCTTGAGGAGGGACAGGACTTGCAAGACATTAATAAAGACCTCTTGCAGATTGTTGACTATATGAATATTGCAGCAGGGAGGAGGGAGGCAGCAGGGAAGAATGAGAAGGGAGGAGGGTAGAAGGAGATATTTTATTTCAAATGATTTCCCCAGGTTGAAACGTCCCAACTCATTTACAGTGACATCCCGAGTGATGATAGCAAGAAGGAAGAGAGTTTCTAAAGACATTACATGAGAAAACAACACAATAGCACTCAAACACAGACAGAGGGATTCACACATTAAACACATTCATTCCATATAGGATGCTAACTTATAGCCCTGAACTTTCTTATCAAAGTTTTATAGGAATTGAAGGTCGTGGTCTATTTGTATTCCAAATCCTATACAGTAAAGTCTTTGGTTCAAAACAGTTTCCTGTATTTTATTTAGTGAATGAAACAGCAGTTTATACCCTGCGGTCTAGGAGCAGTGACAGACATTTCAAAGGTAAGACTTTTCTTCCAGTAAAGCATTTTATCTACACAGACATTCTGCCTTTTTGGAAGGGCCTAGCGCCTCAGTGAAAGAGTGGCTGGAGATGTATTAGATTAGTTCTTGTGTGAAAGATTCCTGATGAGGGTGCAGTTAGCTGGGTCCTTTGCTACACTGATAAACTGAACAGATGCACTTTGTGTTTAACCCTTTGCGGTCCCGTGTCAGACCTGGTCCAACATTGCAATTATTCCTATCAGGTCCATTGTCGGACCCTTTCCGACATCATCAAAAAAACGCAAAAAACGTGTTTCTCTGGGAAAAGCCGAGAAAACCATTCAATGGCCGAGTGGGAGCGACAGGAGCCGAGACAAGCCGATAAAAAAAAAAAAGGCGTATCTCATGAATAGTCATACTTGCCCCTGGCACCACATAGGGGCGGCCATAAGGAAACAAGCTGGCTGGTACTGAATCAGCGCACAGAGAATATCATGGACATTTGCAGAGCTTTTTTGAGATGTTATAGTAATAAAATAATGACTTGGATTGCATTATTGAGATGTTTGGTGATAAAACGAGTGATCAGGAGATGATTGATCGGTATGTAAGACTATTATTATTATTATTATTTATTTCTTAGCATATGTGAAAGCGATAGTGAACGAAAGGGTGGGGCGGGGCTGGAGATGCCTAGTGAGTGCTTTGTTGATATGCAGGGCCATTTAAACCCGTTTGACTGTGAAAAAAAATACTTTTAAACAGCGCGTCTAAAATTAACTGCGCGTGTGAAAATAAATTGGACCTGACGAGCCTGACGAGCACTTAATAAATGGACTGCAAAGTGTTAAAGATTAAGAGCATGGCAGATTGCTGTTTGGAGTCTTGTGTGTGTTGTGTATTAATCCACATGTTTCAATTCTATTTCTCTCTCTTTTTTCTGCCCATTGAATGAAGTTGCAGTTTACAGTCTGCAGGCTCCAGAGCCAAGGAACAGAGCTGAGTTTTTAAAATGTAAGTCTGTTTTCACTGAAACATTTCATTGAAAGATGTGTCACTCCATTGGGAGAAGAGCTAACACTACAGAACAGGGAGGGGTGGAGCTTGAGGGCAGCAATTACTATTATTTATTAGTAATTGTGAAGCCATTAATCTACACTCCTCTCCAACAAGTATTGGTTCAGATGAATACATGCAGAATGACTGGGGGAGGGGCATTTGTTGCCTGTTTTTCCACTCAGACCTTTCTCTCCCTAAATATCTTGGTATCCCTGAATAGATAATCATCCCATCTTTTAATACATGTACAATGCATGTGAAACCAGTTGTGGGGTAAAATGAACAGCTATCCCTCCCAGTCATCCTGTGCTGGTAGTAAATGTATATTGCAGTATCACTGCACTTGTGGGATGGATTGCTCATTAAAATATTAGACAGATATTTGAAGAGTGGATGATATTCTATTGAAGATATTTAGTAAGCAAGGGGTCTGAGTGGGTAAAATGGCAACACATACCCTGTAGGAACATTAAGTGAACTGTAATTGTGTGCAGAGCTGCATTTGATTGGTTCCAATTGAAGAAGTTTGATAAGATCGAGGAATTATAATGAACAAAACAATCAAACAGCAAGAGGGTTTAATTAATAGCAGCAGCAGTTTATTGAAGACAGAAAAATAAAAAGAGAGAACTTATCCAAAGTAAGAACTAAATCTCAAGTAAGAATTATAGATCAAATCTATTGATTATCAATCTTAATTATTACAGTCTAAATATACTTGTCTATAAAAAAGCAGGGAGGAGGGAGCAGGGAGCCTGGAGCAGGGAGGAGGGAGCATACAGGAGGGATCAGGGTGGAGCGTGAAGGAGGAAGCATGAAGGAGGGGGCATAGAGAATGAAGCAGGGAAAAGGGAGGAGAGAGGATGCAGCAGGGTGCATGCAGGAGAGAGGAGGGAGCATAAAGAAGAGAACAGGGAGTAGGAAGGAGGGAGCATGGAGGAGGGAGCATACAGGAGGGATCAGGGTGGAGGGAGCATAAAGGAGGGAGTAGGGAGCATGAAGGAGAGAGCATGGAGGAAGGGGCATAAATAATGGAGCAGGGAAAAGGGAGGAGAGAGGATGCAGCAGGGTCCATGCAGGAGAGAGGAGGGAGCATAAAGAAGGGAACAGGGAGGAGGGAGCATATAGGAGGGAGTAGGGAGCAGGGAGGAGGGAGCATCGAGGACAGAGGAGGGAGGAGGGATCATACAGGAGGGAGTAGGGAGGCAAGAGCAGGGAGGATTGAGCATAGATGGAGGAGGGAGCAACAGGACAGAGGAGGGCGGAGGCAGCTGGGAGGAGGGAGCAGTAGGGAGCATACAGGAGGGAGCAGGGAGCATAGAGGTGGAGGTAACAGGGAAGAGGGAGGACAGAGATGGGAGCATACAGGAAGGAGGGGGGAGCATACAGCAGGGAGCAGGGAGAAGTAGGGATCATACAGGAGGGAGCAGGGAGGAGGGATCATACAGGAGGGAGTATGGAGGAGGGAGCATACAGGAGGGAGTATAGAGGGAGGAAGGAACAGGAAGGACAGAAGAGGGAGCAAAGAGGAGGGCCCATAGTGCTGGGACATAGGGCAGCAGTGTGGAGTAGTGGTTAGGGCTCTGGACTCTTGACCGGAGGGTTGAGGGTTCAATCCCCAGTGGGGGACACTGCTGTTGCACCCCTGAGCAAGGTACTTTACCTAGATTGCTCCAGTAAAAACCCAACTGTATAAAAGGGGAATTGTATGTAAAAATAATGTCATATCTGTATAATGTGAAATAATGTAAAAAGTGATATCTTGTAAAAATTGTAAGTGGATAAGGGTGTCTGCTAAGAAATAAATAATAATAATAATAATAGAGGGAGGAGAAAGCAGGGAGGATAGATCAGGGAGGAGGGAGCATAGAGGAGGGAGGAGAGAGAATGGAGAAGGAGAGGAGGGATGAGGGAGCATAGAAGAGGGAGGAGGGAGCATAGAGGAGGGTGCAGGGACTGGTGAAGTAGGGAGGAGGGAGTGATTTGAGGATGCAGCAGAAAATGACTGTTGATTTTCTCAGTGATTTGACTTTTCTAGCCGTCTCTCCTCTACCCGTCCTCTTCTCTTCAATCAGATTCCTGTCAGCTCACACTGGACCCCAACACAGCAAATATATACCTCTGTCTGTCTGAAGGGAACAGAAAGGTGACATGGAGGGAGAGACCCAGAGATATCCTGATGATCACCCAGAGAGATTTGAGAACTGGGCCCAAGTGCTTTGCAGAGAGGGTTTGTCTGGGGCTCGCTGTTACTGGGAGATTGAGTGGAGTGGGGGAGGGGCTTCTATAGGAGTCACATATAAAGGAATCAGCAGGAAAGGAGAGGATGATTCCTGTGGCCTTGGATGCAATGACAAGTCCTGGAGTTTGCGCTGCTCTGGTTCCAGTTACACTGCCTGGCACAATAACAATCACACTGCAATAACTGCCCCCCGCTCCCCCAGAATAGGAGTGTATCTGGACTTTAATGCCGGCACGCTGTCCTTTCATGGCGTCTCTGACACAATGACCCTCCTGCACAGATTCCAAACCACATTCACTGAGCCGCTCTATCCTGGGTTTAGGCTTAGTTCTGGGTTTTTTGTTAACATTGATTCCTCTGTAACAATCTGCCAGCTGAACTAGACTGTTTTGTGTTGTAAGAAACCCTTTGTATTGAACTCCCTGTCTGTCCTCTCCACTCCTTGGGTGAAGGGAATGTTCAATCTGACACAACTTTGGATGAAAGTTAGGGGGTAAAACGGCGCCACCTGCAGAGCGAAACGAGGGGAATTAATTGTTTTTAGCAAAGAATGAATTTCATACGAAATAACTGTATTTAATTTCTTTAAGAACTGTTATGTTTTATATATATTTTAAAAAATGGCATCCAATAGTCAGTGCTGTAACAGTTTATAAAAAAGTGAGCTTAAGTTTGCTTTATTGTGTGTGTGTTTTTCTTCTTTGAGTTCCATAAAAAGTTTGTTCTGTTTATTTTTTCAGATTTTAGTAATGTGATTTAGAAAAATGAATGTGATTAACTGTGACTTTCTTTTTTATTAATACTCATTAACACAGTTTTTCAAATGAGAAAGAAAGAGATGAATGAGAAATAAAGATAGAGAGAGGGAATAAGAGAGAAGGACGTATGGTAAAGCATAGGGAAACATTGTAAAGCACAGAAAGGTATGGTTAAGCATAGGAAAGCATTGTAAAGCACAGAGAGGAGTGGTAAAGCATAGGGAAACATTGTAAAGCACAGAGAGGGCTGGTGAAGCATAGGAAAGCATTGTAAAGCACAGAGAGGTCTGGTAAAGCATAGGGAAGCATTGTAAAGCACAGAGAGGTGTGGTAAAGCATAGGGAAGCATTGTAATGCAGAGGGAGGTCTGGTAAAGCATAGGGAAGCATTGTAAAGCACAGAGAGGTCTGGTAAAGCATAGGGAAGCATTGTAAAGCACAGAGAGGTCTGGTAAAGCATAGGGAAGCATTGTAAAGCACAGAGAGGTCTGGTAAAGCATAGGGAAGCATTGTAAAGCACAGAGAGGTCTGGTAAAGCATAGGGAAGCATTGTAAAGCACAGAGAGGTCTGGTAAAGCATAGGGAAGCATTGTAAAGCACAGAGAGGTCTGGTAAAGCATAGGGAAGCATTGTAAAGCACAGAGAGGTCTGGTAAAGCATAGGGAAGCATTGTAAAGCACAGAGAGGTCTGGTAAAGCATAGGGAAGCATTGTAAAGCACAGAGAGGTCTGGTAAAGCATAGGGAAGCATTGTAAAGCACAGAGAGGTCTGGTAAAGCATAGGGAAGCATTGTAAAGCACAGAGAGGTCTGGTAAAGCATAGGGAAGCATTGTAAAGCACAGAGAGGTCTGGTAAAGCATAGGGAAGCATTGTAAAGCACAGAGAGGTCTGGTAAAGCATAGGGAAGCATTGTAAAGCACAGAGAGGTCTGGTAAAGCATAGGGAAGCATTGTAAAGCACAGAGAGGTGTGGTAAAGCATAGGGAAGCATTGTAAAGCACAGAGAGGTCTGGTAAAGCATAGGGAAGCATTGTAAAGCACAGAGAGGTCTGGTAAAGCATAGGGAAGCATTGTAAAGCACAGAGAGGTCTGGACTCTAACCCTGGGCTTGAGACTCAGCTCAGTGATTTGGATTCCTGAACAGCTTCTTAGTAAAGGTATTATTCAGCATGCCGCCGACCGTGAACTAATAAGAAAAGACTTTCAGTACCTGGCAGGCTCTTGTGACATATCAGGCGGGTCATTCTCTTTACTCCTTCTTCTTCTCCTTGGAGTCGGGTCCATGCCTCTCTCTACTGAATCACTCGTTCCTCAGTTAGCTGGGTTTCTCCTCTGCAGCACAATTGAAACAAGTCCGTTGTTAAAGAGTACAGCGCTTCAAATGTCATTTTTCTTTCTCTTTCTTTAGAGCGGCCCCTTATCTTTTCATGCTGTTTGAAATCATCCCAGCGCTTCTTGTTATCACAGTTACTCAAATGCTGGGTTCGTTTTGGAAACGTCTGTGTTGCTAGTTGAGTGCCATGGGAGCATTGTATTTTAAACAATTTTGTATCAATTAAGATTATTTTCATTTTGAATTATTCATTTTGAACTTTAAATATACAGATTAATACTAACAGTTACAACAGCACTTAATAGGAAAAAAAAACTATGATCTTTTTGTATGTTTTGTCCAGCTGTTCTGCTTGGATTTTGGTGTCTGACCAAATTTATATTAGAGCTTGAGTTTCTCGCACTGTTCATGTCGTTAGGGTTACCCGATTTGCAGTGAAAAACTAATTAAGACGTTCTTTTTCTCCAATTCACTGACGCAGTACCAAAATAACAGGATTGTGCAGTAAAGAAACAAGGACCAGGGGTCACAAATGGAGATTAGATAAAGGGGCATTCAGAACAGAAAATAGGAGTCACTTTTTACACAGAGAATTGTGAGGGTCTGGAACCAACTCCCCAGTAATGTTGTTGAAGCTGACACCCTGGGATCCTTCAAGAAGCTGCTTGATGAGATTCTGGGATCAATAAGCTACTTACAACCAAACGAGCAAGATGGGCTGAATGGCCTCCTCTCGTTTGGAAACTTTTTTATGTTCTTATGTATTTAACACAATAATAGTTTTACCAAATTATAGTGGAATAGTTGTATGCTTTTGTCTTAGAAAATTTCAGTTTACAAAAGATCTCTTATTTTGAAGACTCCATGTTCACAAGTATGCGGAAGCCCCTTTGGCAGTCAGCATGCTCTGTCATCATGAGTCACATGACCGGAACCTGCGTGACGTCGAGTTATTTTGCTTAAACATCAATAATAACCAAACAACGAAGAAGAAGAAGCGAAAAGGACGGAAAATACAAAGAAAAAATGATGTAGCCTATCATTGTGATAAGATGAAATATTGAAGTGCCTTGAAAAGATGTTTTGCTGGTACGCAGTTCCGGGCCGTACCGGCTGAGTTTAAACTCTGTTTATTAGTATTATATGTATGTGTGTTATTATTATTATTATTATTATTATTATTATTATTATTATTATTATTGATATAGTTTTATTAACCAATATCCTCAACAACACGAAGTATAAAATCGACTCAACAAGCGCTCCTCTTCATTGGCTTTGTTTCCATTAAGATATCGAAGCTTATAACATCTTATGCCCTTTTGAAATTCGGCAAAAGTAATGTGCATAATCAACCTAAAACTGGGTTTCCATTCAAATCCATTTCTAGCGGACAAACTGGCCGACGTGATGGCGTTGTGGGCGGAGCTAAAGTTATTCGCATCGAAAACTGAAATACGCCAGAAAAATAGCGCGACAGACCGTTTCCACTCTTCAACCTGATTTTCCTTTACAAATGCATGCGAATACGATGACGTATCACATCTAGCGAATAACCCCAGTTTACTAAACAGCAGTCTACTGTCCATCACTTCCCACCAGTTTATTATTCACAAAAAATGATTATTCTGAAGGTATTGTAGCGTGCACGGGGAAGGCTGCAGTAGGGCTGCTAGGTGACGTCATCACACACAAAACATAAGCCCCATATATATGGCGTGAAATAGCTAGCAAAAATCTGTGAGCGCAGAAACGCAGTTTGTAACTGTAAAACTAAGCTTGTAACTGTAAAATGGGAACAAAATACAATTACGGTTCTAATTTACACTTATGAAACTCAGTATACGCTTGGAGCACAGAGCACCCTGATATACTCACAGCAGAACAGCCTCCATTCACAAAACCTATAGCAACGCGATCATTAACGAGGGAGCGCAGAGCACCCTGATATACTCACAGCAGAACAGCCTCCATTCACAAAACCTATAGCAACGCGATCATTAACGAGGGAGCACAGAGCACCCCGATATACTCACAGCAGAACAGCCTCCATTCACAAAACCTATAGCAACGCGATCATTAACGAGGGAGCGCAGAGCACCCTGATATACTCACAGCAGAACAGCCTCCATTCACAAAACCTATAGCAACGCGATCATTAACGAGGGAGCGCAGAGCACCCCGATATACTCACAGCAGAACAGCCTCCATTCACAAAACCTATAGCAACGCGATCATTAACGAGGGAGCGCAGAGCACCCCGATATACTCACAGCAGAACAGCCTCCATTCACAAAACCTATAGCAACGCGATCATTAACGAGGGAGCACAGAGCACCCCGATATACTCACAGCAGAACAGCCTCCATTCACAAAACCTATAGCAACGCGATCATTAACGAGGGGAGCACAGAGCACCCCGATATACTCACAGCAGAACAGCCTCCATTCACAAAACCTATAGCAACGCGATCATTAACGAGGGGAGCACAGAGCACCCCGATATACTCACAGCAGAACAGCCTCCATTCGCAAAACCTATAGCAACGCGATCATTAACGAGGGGAGCGCAGAGCACCCCGATATACTCACAGCAGAACAGCCTCCATTCACAAAACCTATAGCAACGCGATCATTAACGAGGGGAGCGCAGAGCACCCCGATATACTCACAGCAGAACAGCCTCCATTCACAAAACCTCTATAGCAACGCGATCATTAACGAGGGGAGCACAGAGCACCCCGATATACTCACAGCAGAACAGCCTCCATTCACAAAACCTATAGAACGCGGTCTTATATAGTCCTAGGTCCGCCCCAGTGCTTCGTAAAGCCGACAGCTATTGGCTGATCTCGACACACATCATACAAGCGTTCCGTCAGACTTTCCAACAATCAAGACTTTCATTTGACGCGCGTTTTATGGAGCCTCGTTATCATAACGTCTCTTATTATCATTAACGCCCGAATTATAATTATACGATTTTAAACCATCAAAAACGAAACCTGCCGAACCTCTGGAACCAGACCGATAAAAAGAAACTCAAAACTGGATGTCAAAACGGAAGCAAAAGACGACAAAAAAATAAACTGCAATAAACACACTGTCAACCTTTCTGTGTACATTTCAAAATGATTATTTCTGTAAAGGGTGTGTTCTGTTTTCTGTTAACTGTTACTAATTAGGCTAAAATAAAATAAAAAGTGAGCTACAGGTAATAATTAGATTTTACTGCATTATTATTATTATTATTATTATTATTATTATTATTATTATTATTATTATTATGTATTTCTTAGCAGACACCCTTATCCGGGGCGACTTACAGGTGTTACAAAATATCACATTACAGATAAGAGCCGTTATAAAAATACAAAGTCAGCGGCAAACAGGAGCAAATTCAACTGAGAACAATACAGAAAATAATCACGTTTGAGAGCAAATTCGACTAAGAGCCGTTAAACGACTCATAAAAACATTTGCTTAGAAAAGTACATTACATTCCACTAAAAAAAATGTGAATTCGGTTTCCTTTCAGAGTAAATTCAAATACAAGATACAGGAAATAGTTCTAATTGAGAGCAGTAGTTTAGGCCTACTGTAGATATTTATACAAAATGTTTTTGTTTGTTTGTTTAAATCAGACAACTCCAGACATGTCCGGCTTAGAGAGGGACAACTAATTCTGAAAACCGTTTTGAAAGAAATATCTCGTTGCTGTGGGGGTGGCTAGAGTCTCAAACTGGGGGTCCATTCCCTGGGGCGTGAGGTCTCTGAGGGTCTCTTCAAGCTCCTCTCTGCAAAGACAAGTTTATAATCCTAATGTTAGGATGTTTTTAATATTACACTCTTCAATATCAGCGCGACAGCATCGTCCCATGAAATCATAAACACATTGTTACAGTAAAATGATTTCGTGTTGAAATTTCTTTGACGCTGTCATGCTTCTCAGATGCTTTGTGTGGTCAAATTGATCACATGACCGGGAGCCGTTGTCATTTGTAAAACCTGGCTTTGAGAAGCTTGTCTGGAGACTCCTAACTGCCAGACAGCCTTCCCCGTTCCATTCAAATCATGTGACAGTGTGACCTTTCAACTCTGTGTACAGGCAGAGTTGAAAGGTCAGACTGTTAGATTGATAAGGAGGGGAGACTTGTAGAAACACAATGAGAATTTAAAACCGGCTTATCCTCTACGGTAAACCTGCGAGGTATTTTTTAACAAACCTCCTCAGTTTCTCCTCCTTGTACATCGCCTCCAGCTCCTTGTTTTCCCTCCTCAGTCTCTCCAGTTCCTCCTTGTCCTCTGAGGCCCCCTCTGTCTGCTCCTGAGCTTTCCCTCTGTTGTGAGAAACACGCATGCAAATCATCATCAAAGACATGTTACTATTCATTACAAACCCTAAACACAGCTCCCAAGAGAAAGGCCAGCAGTTACTGGGAGAGTCATTATTATATATTTTTTAGCAGACGCCCTTATCCAGGGCGACTTACAATTGTTACAAGATATCACATTATTTAAACATACAATTCCCCATTTATACAGTTGAGTTTTTACTGGAGCAATCTAGATAAAGTACCTTGCTCAAGGGTACAGCAGCAGTGTCACCCACGACCCTCCGGTCAAGAGTCCAGAGCCCTAACCACTACTCCACAATGCTGCCCTGTCATTGATGTGCTGGTGCTTCTGGTAAACCTGGACTGGAGTCGTCAGGTATGTTATTAAACTGAAGCATGAATGGCTCTGCAGAGAGAGGAGATAAGACCT
Organism: Acipenser oxyrinchus oxyrinchus; assembly: GCA_030684275.1. Taxonomy (NCBI): domain Eukaryota; kingdom Metazoa; phylum Chordata; class Actinopteri; order Acipenseriformes; family Acipenseridae; genus Acipenser; species Acipenser oxyrinchus. The sequence continues at coordinate 1,660,863 of JAGXEW010000059.1, forward strand.
GATATTAGCTGGCAGGCTCTTTGCTGTTCCTTCTCCTTGGAGTTGGGTTCATGTCTCTCCCAATTCACTTGTTCCTCTGTTAGCTGTGTTTCTGCAGCAGAACTGAAACAAGTCAGTAACTAATGAGTACAGAGCCTCAAAAGATCCTTTCTTTAGACGCCCCCTTATCATTTCATGAGGTTTCATCACCCCAAGCCCTTCTTATTATTGCTCTTACTCCAATACTGGGTTGAATTCTTTTTTGGATCAGTCTGCTATTTATTTGCTTGCAAATTCACACACAGTGAATATATAATATATTGTGTAAAATGAATCACGGCTGTGTTATTGTAGTGTAGCAGTGTGGAGTAATGGTTAGGACTCTGGACTCTTGACCGGAGGGTCGTGGGTTCAATCCCAGGTGGGGGGGACACTGCTGCTGTTACCCTTGAGCAAGGTACTTTACCTAGATTGCTCCAGTAAAAACCCAACTGTATAAATCTGGAATTGTATTTAAAAATAATGTGATATCTTGTAACAATTGTAAGTCGCTCTGGATAAGGGAGTCTGCTAATAAATAATAATAATATTGTAATAATAATGATTAATAAAAGCGACAGAGCGGTGTGTTTTTGTTATTGGTAAAGTGAATCTGGTTTGGTGTGAATGGGATTCCCTTTGCGTCACTTTGTCCCTGTTGTTAATGTAGATTTTGTATCTATACCTCGATATTTGCAAAGCTGGACAGTTTTATAATACAGGGTGCAAGTTCAACATGAATTAAATAAACACAACTATCTCTCCTTGCAATGACAGTCTAACACACTTTTATAAAATGGTTTTCTTATCTTCGTGGGTTTTAATGTAACTTTAAAATTGATGCTTTTGTAGTATTATGTGTATACAGATATTGCTGCTCTAGAAAGATTGCAAAGAAGAGCCACCAGAATTATCCCGGTTTAAAAGGCATGTCGTATGCAGACAGGCTCAAAGAATTGAATCTGTTCAGTATTGAACAAAGAAGACTACGTGGCGATCTGATTCAAACATTCAAAATCCTAAAAGGTATTGACAATGTCGACCCAGGGGACTTTTTCAACCTGAAAAAAACAAGGACCAGAGGTCACAAATGGAGATTAGATAAAGGGGCATTCAGAACAGAAAATAGGAGGCACTTTTTACACAGAGAATTGTGAGGGTCTGGAACCAACTCCCCAGTAATGTTGTTGAAGCTGACACCCTGGGATCCTTCAAGAAGCTGCTTGATGAGATTCTGGGATCAATAAGTTACTAACAACCAAACGAGCAAGATGGGCTGAATGGGGCCTCCTCTCGTTTGTAAACTTTCCTATGTTATTTAAATCTGTTATTGAAATGGTCTGACTGTGGCAGTTGTATGCGTGTCATGCTATACAAATGTATTGTGGTTTGTTCTTTTTTTCTGCTCTGTACTGTACACTGCTTTGTGATATTTTTGTATAAAAGGCAGTGTGGTTAAAGTCCAGGGCTTGTAACCAGAAGGTCACGGGTTCAAATCCCACCTCTGCCACTGACCGACTCGCTGTGTGTGACCCTGAGCAAGTCACTTCACCTCCTTGTGCTCCGTCCTGCGGATGAGATGTTAAATCGACGTCCTATTGGAAGTGACTCTGCATATAACGCACAGTTCACAGCCTGCCTCTGTAAAGCGCTTTGTGATGGGGGTCCACTATGAAAGGCGCTATATAAAAATAAAGATATTATATATAAATAAATAATACATACATAATCAATACTGTGGATACAGACAAGCCCGTTGCAGATCTATTGACTGTGTCTCGACATGAATCTGAAGATGAGAGAGTTTCTGTACAGTATTGGAATTGAATTGCTTTGTATAGCGCTTGTGTTTGAGGGGCGGTGTTCTGAAAATCTGCGCCTCCCCCTCCAAATGCGATACCTCAATTGAACAGTGGCGTGCCGTCAGGACCTTCAGGGTATTCTCTGCTGACCAGACAGTGCCAAGTAAACCGTCAATCAAATGACATTACGCTGCCTCACTCACTTGCGTACAGTGTGCTTGCTTATACTATGAATCATACTACTCTAATTATTATTTGTTCATTTGTCTGACGCCCTTATCCAAGATGACTTACAGGGTTTACTAGAGGTTTTTAAGAGTCTAGGGTTTCCTGAAGGGGATGTGATCAGCCAATAAGAGATCTGCATTTCCCCCGCATAAGTCTAAAACAACGACCAGACGCGAGAAAAAAAAAACAGTTGAGGGTATTCTCCGCTTCAGTTGAAGGTCTTGAGTGAGTTTAACCAATAGGCGAGTCGAACAATGTCCTTTTTTTAGACAGGTGACCAATCAGGAGTGAGCAGAGGCGGGCCATAAATCTCCCAGGGTATTCTCTGCGTCACTTGAAGGCTCTGTTTTAACAACCAATGAGAAAGTCAAAGCTCTGACAGCTGACCAATCATTAGCGAGCAACCCCAAAACATGAATATTCCTTGGTTAGCACTGCAGTTAGGAGGATAGCTGGATTTCGCACGATATTGCTTATAAATATACATTGATAAATACAAATACCTTTACAACATCTCATTATTTCAAATTTTATTTTACACTAAAATAAAAAAAATGTGATTAAACGGAGACATCATAGTCGATTTGGTTACGAATCCTTTTCAAGGAGAACTTTCTCTGAAAAATTGGAGATTGTTATAAAAGGAGATACACACCACAGATCCCTGAGCTGACACGGGAAGGGAAAAGGATATACTCGGCACTTTCAGAATTAAAATGATGTCAGGTATCTGTGGTTACAGGTAGCTGTAAGCCACAGATACTTTTGTCACGGCACGCCACTGGTGTTGTGTTCAGATGTGTTATTATTACTATTAATGTATTTGTCAGACGCCCTTTGTGCCACCTAGCGGCCACAGCTCGTAATGTTTCCTAAAGAAAAGTAGAATAAACAGTCAGAGCACATTCAAAGCAGGAACTAATTTCACGAATCAATATATATATATATATATATATATATATATATATATATATATATATATATATATATATATATATATACAGTACTGTGCAAAAGTTTTAGGCAGGTGTGAAAAAATGCTGTAAAGTAAGAATGCTTTCAAAAATAGACATGTTAATAGATTATATTTATCAATTAACTAAATGCAAAGTGAGTGAACAGAAGAAAAATCTAAATCAAATCCATATTTGGTGTGACCACCCTTTGCCTTCAAAACAGCATCAAGCATCAATTCTTCTAGGTACACTTGCACACAGTTTTGAAGGAACTCGGCAGGTAGGTTGGCCCAAACATCTTGGAGAACTAACCACAGTTCTTCTGTGGATTTAGGCAGCCTCAGTTGCTTCTCTCTCTTCATGTAATCCCAGACAGACTCGATGATGTTGAGATCAGGGCTCTGTGGGGGCCATACCATCACTTCCAGGACTCCTTGTTCTTCTTTACGCTGAAGATAGTTCTTAATGACTTTCGCTGTATGTTTGGGGTCGTTGTCATGCTGCAGAATAAATTTGGGGCCAATCAGATGCCTACCTGATGGTATTGCATGATGGATAAGTATCTGCCTGTACTTCTCAGCATTGAGGAGACCATTAATTCTGACCAAATCTCCAACTCCATTTGCAGAAATGCAGCCCCAAACTTGCAAGGAACCTCCACCATGCTTCACTGTTGCCTGCAGACACTCATTCGTGTACGCTCTCCAGCCCTTCGGTGAACAAACTGCCTTCTGCTACAGCCAAATATTTCAAATTTTGACTCATCAGTCCAGAGCACCTACTGCCATTTTTCTGCACCCCAGTTCCTGTGTTTTCGTGCATAGTTGAGTCGCTTGGCCTTGTTTCCACGTTGGAGGTATGGCTTTTTGGCGCGAAGTCTTCCATGAAGGCCACTTCTGACCAGACTTCTGCGGACAGTAGATGGGTGTACCAGGGTCCCACTGTTTTCTGCCAGTTCTGAGCTGATGGCACTGCTGGACATCTTCCGATTGCAAAGGGAAGTAAGCATGATGTGTCTTTCATCTGCTGCAGTAAGTTTCCTTGGCCGACCACTGCGTCTACGGTCCTCAACGTTGCCCGTTTCTTTGTGCTTCTTCAAAAGAGCTTGGACAGCACATCTGGAAACCCCTGTCTGCCTTGAAATTTCTGCCTGGGAGAGACCTTGCTGATGCAGTATAACTACCTTGTGTCTTGTTGCTGTGCTCAGTCTTGCCATGGTGTATGACTTTTGACAGTAAACTGTCTTCAGCAACCTCACCTTGTTAGCTGAGTTTGGCTGTTCCTCACCCAGTTTTATTCCTCCTACACAGCTGTTTCTGTTTCAGTTAATGATTGTGTTTCAACCTACATATTGAATTGATGATCATTAGCACCTGTTTGGTATAATTGTTTAATCATACACCTGACTATATGCCTACAAAATCCCTGACTTTGTGCAAGTGTACCTAGAAGAATTGATGCTGTTTTGAAGGCAAAGGGTGGTCACACCAAATATGGATTTGATTTAGATTTTTCTTCTGTTCACTCACTTTGCATTTAGTTAATTGATCAATATAATCTATTAACATGTCTATTTTTGAAAGCATTCTTACTTTACAGCATTTTTTCACACCTGCCTAAAACTTTTGCACAGTACTGTATATATATATATATATATATATATATATATATATATATATATATATATATATATATATATATATCAGACCGCATTTTATAAGCAGGTGTATCTGTGCATGTCGTTAACCAGAAAAGTGAAGCGCTTCCATTAGCCCCATAACTAAACTCACACATTACAGTCTTGTATAATTAATTATTAACAAATACGTTTCTGCTGAGATTTTAATTGTTTAGTCTAATTGATATTTTTAGTAACCTAGTGACTGACTTCAGGGTCACCAGTTTAACATTATAAAACATCAGATTTGTATTTCTCAATTTGTTGAAAATGGATTGTACAGTATTGATATTAAGACAATAAAACGCAAAGCTTGAGTAAGGAATGGATTATTTATTACACAGGCTACGTATTAGCAGTTACCATCATAACATGTGAATAAGTTAGTTAACATGGATTTGGCTTCAGAAACAGATGTATTTACTGTTTAATTGATTTGAGAAGAATCAGGATACAGTTTCATATTTGTCTGTTTCCTGACTGGGTGAATCAGTCGGCTGCATATTAACCCCAATTCTGCAGACTCTGCTGTGTAACAGAAGCAGGGCTTGTGATTGTCGGTGCTTTACCCCGAGTTCTTCTCCGCTCTCCTTTAACAATTCAATTGATACCTGTGAAGACATTCGTGTATCTCAATCACACTGAGAAACGCGTTCATAGTAACATTGATTTAATATACTGTTATTTTACTGTGTAAAGAGGCTTTTAAATTGGCCAAGACTTCATTTTTCTTTAACAAGCAGAACGAGATCACAACATGTCAATAAGCGATTCATCTTTATTAAAACCATAATGAAAAATAAAGTTCTGTGCTGTTCTGTTGTGTCTGTCATTGCTGGGAAACTGAACGTTCTGACTTCACTGTGATGTCACAGTGCCTGTGATGTCACTGCGAACACTGACACCCAAGCTGAAGTTTATTCATATGGTAAACCAAGTCAAACCTTTTGTGAAGGAGGGCTGCAGAGCAAACTCAGACTTCACCTCTGGAGTATAGTGATAGTGCTGCTTGAATCACTATACCTTTTCTACACTCCACAATATTAGAAGAACAAATCTGTATCAAACTACAGCATGATTTCAATAACTCTGCCAGCTAATGCAAGTGAAGAGGATCTGGTGGCTGCTGTATGTCTTTTGAGAAGTGAAACCCAAAGCTGAACCGTCAGTCCATTCCAGATATATCTGCAGGTGTGATGAAGGACCAAAGAGCTTCACAGCTTATCATTGCAAAGCCTTTCATCACTCATGAAGAACACATGACATGTCCCTGCAGATATACTGAGAGTCCTCGATTTCTCTCCAGTAGAAAGGAAAGATCTCTTCTGACTCACTCCAGGATTTCTCATGCAAACCCATCACGTGTCCTGTATATAGGACTGGGTTCTTGGAAGGAGGTGGGATTGTTTGTGTGGCCAGTGTCCCGCCCGCATTCAGAGTCTCTACTGGGAATGGGCCTGTCCCATTGGGAGAAAGCTTCAGTCTTGAAGGAGCGCTGTGACAGAGGGTGCCATTCTCAAACTCCTGTCCCACTCTCTCCTCTCCGCCCCTCTCACACTGATTCAGCAGTCTCTGCTCAGCCTGCTTGTCTAAACCTGGCCTCAGTCCCAAACCCCGCCTCTTAGAGCTTTATATAACTCCTGGAATTCAGAAACACAGGTAAGTTTCGTTTCTTGTGAAACCCATCCCTGTCTCTGTATCATCTCAACAGAAACAGCAGAAGCACATATTGTGATTCCAGCCCAGGATCACACTTCATGGTGAATCGAGGGTATTGACACAACTATTCCAATGGCTGGAGTTCCATCCTTCTTATATTCCTGTACAGAACTAGACACTCTAACACAGCAGTCAAACACATTGTTAATACTGTGATAAATCAGGAGAAATGGACAGTCTAAACATGGAAACAAGCTTGTTCTTGTTATTCCACTTGTTCTCCTTGTTGAAGAAGAAAACTCCCTCCCTCCAAAAACAATTGAGAACTGAAGTGGAGGCATTTCTGTCCATTTTACCCACTCAGATCCGCAGCCAACAAATTCCCAGCTATGTTAATTTCATTCATTTTGGGGTACGAATGTGACTTTTTGTCCTCGTTAGGTACCCATGATAGATTATATGTAAGGCTAGTGTACAGTGTATTGCACCTTATAGCTAAGGGACAGAAAAGTCTAAGCTTAAAGCAATTGGCTATCCGATCACCAAAAGCAAAGATAACAAAAGTGTAAAAGGATGAAAAAATATCTGTACTTTGCAAACGGCTTCATTGTTTATTTATTTATGAATTCCAAAGGGCTGCATTTTATAATTTGTAGTAGCTTCAGTTTTTTAATCTGACTCACAACAACCAAACTACAAAGCGCTGTCATTTTATGAGTCAAACGGTAATATTTTGAAACGTTTAATTAATGGTGTCACATAAAAAAATTTAAAATAAAAAAAGAAACAGTAAAGATCTCAGTAAATGATCAATAGTTGCAAACATCTCAGTTTCTGCTCAACCTGTTTATCAAAACCTCAGTCCCAAACCCCGCCTCTTAGAGCTTTATATAACTCCTGGAATTCAGAAACACAGGTAAGTTTCGTTTCTTGTGAAACCCATCCCTGTCTCTGAAGCACATATTGTGATTCCAGCCCAGGATCACACTTCATGAGGAATGGAGGTTTTAAATCAGAAAGAGATGGTTTTGCACAATCTGCATTGGAATCTGGCTGCATGTCTGATAATGCACATCTGTATCTGAAGAGTAACTCTCCTGTTAAGCCTGTACTATATGTGCTGCCTGAGCTCCATAAATCACTTGATAATCCACCAGGTCGTCCCATAGTTTCTGCTCTTGGTTCTCTCATTGAACCTCTCTTAAATTACATTGATTTGTATCTCAGACCACTAGTGGTGGAGTTACCCTCACATCTAAGGGATACAGGTGCGTTCATAAAACAACTTTATAAAATGAAGTTACAAAATCAGAACATTATCCTTATTCCCCTTGATGTCGTGAGTTTGTACATCAGTATCCCACATGCAGATGGCTTAAATGCATTGAGGATCTTTTTAGATAAATGAACCGCTATGCAGATTCCTACCACAGCTTGTTTGCTTGATATGGCACACATTGTTCTCACTAGAAATGATTTTGTACACGAGAACGAGTTTTATTTGCAGGTACAGGGCACAGCCATGGGTGCTTCTTCTGCCCCTGAATGTGTCTTTTAATGGGATTTTAGAGCATCACCATGTTTACTCACAACACGTTATATTCACGATATCTTTTTATCTGGTCTGGTGCAAGTTTTAAATTGAACGCCTGTGTGGATTCTCTCAATACAAACCCCTCTTAGAGCTTCATAGAACTCCTGGAAATCAGAAATACAGGGAAGTTCCATTTGTTGTTGTGAAACCGTGAGTCTCTGTCTCACTGCAGGAAGAACCTGTGTCAATATTCACCTGCCATAGCACTGTCAATAGAGTGTACACCATGGGACTGATTCACCTGTCATAGCACTGTCAATAGAGTGTACACCATGGGACTGATTCACCTGCTATAGGTACACCATGGGACTGATTCACCTGCATAGCACTGTCAATAGACACCATGGGACTGATTCACCTGCTATAGCACTGTCAATAGAGTGTACACCATGGGACTGATTCACCTGCCATAGCACTGTCAATAGAGTGTACACCATGGGACTGATTCACCTGCTATAGCACTGTCAATAGGGTGTACACCATGGGACTGATTCACCTGCTATAGCACTGTCAATAGCACAGCATGGGACTGATTCACCTGCTATAGCACTGTCAATAGCACAGCATGGGACTGATTCACCTGCTATAGCACTGTCAATAGCACAGCATGGGACTGATTCACCTGCTATAGCACTGTCAATAGCACAGCATGGGACTGATTCACCTGCTATAGCACTGTCAATAGCACAGCATGGGACTGATTCACCTGCTATAGCACTGTCAATAGCACAGCATGGGACTGATTCACCTGCTATAGCACTGTCAATAGCACAGCATGGGACTGATTCACCTGCTATAGCACTGTCAATAGCACAGCATGGGACTGATTCACCTGCTATAGCACTGTCAATAGCACAGCATGGGACTGATTCACCTGCTATAGCACTGTCAATAGCACAGCATGGGACTGATTCACCTGCTATAGCACTGTCAATAGCACAGCATGGGACTGATTCACCTGCTATAGCACTGTCAATAGCACAGCATGGGACTGATTCACCTGCTATAGCACTGTCAATAGCACAGCATGGGACTGATTCACCTGCTATAGCACTGTCAATAGCACAGCATGGGACTGATTCACCTGCTATAGCACTGTCAATAGCACAGCATGGGACTGATTCACCTGCCATAGCACTGTCAATAGGGTGCACACTATGAGATTGATTCACCTGCCAGGGATCTGGATCACAATTAAATCAGTCCTGTGAGGGTCAGCCCTCTTCTCATATCACTGGTACATCAGTAGAAAGACTATTTTCACAGGTCTGCACTGTTCTGTTGGGGTAGGGGTATAGGTGTAGAAGAGGTGGGGAAGAACGATGGGTGAGAGGATACAGAAATAGCTGAACATGCGCTACAGAAATTGTTTAGTAATGATTTCCTGACATGTTTATTAGCAGGTCATTTTGAATGTACTGAAATAGCATTATGTATTAAACTGGAAACAGTGCTCACTAATCAAAGTGCTGATACTTGAGGACAAAGACATTCTACTGAACAGAACAGCAAATCTGCACAATCCAATCCTGTTTGTATTGTATACAAGGCTGCGATCTAACCCACTATAAACATGTAGTTAAATAATAACATATGCAGTCTAAACATGCCCAATGCTTCCTTGAATCACCCTTAACTTTAAAGTCCTCTCACAGAGGAACATGTTGTAAAGGACAACACGGGTTTAAAGGACAAGTCAGGAAGGATCGAGGGACATCAGCAGCTGCACTGGAAAAGTATAATATTTATATTATTATAGTCATTTATATTGTATGTATTATTGTGTATGTGTATAAATATGTGTATTATGAAAGCATATATTAAAAATAACATTAAAATGGAAACCTCTATGCTTGGGGTACGCAGACAGCTGATAGGTCTGGAAGGGGCACGTGACCATCATAGGTTTGGGAGCCCCTGCTCTGGAGTATAGTGATAGTGCTGCTTGAATCACTATACCTTTTCTACACTCCACAATATTAGAAGAACAAATCTGTATCAAACTACAGCATGATTTCAATAACTCTGCCAGCTAATGCAAGTGAAGAGGATCTGGTGGCTGCTGTATGTCTTTTGAGAAGTGAAAACCCAAAGCTGAACCGTCAGTCCATTCCAGATATATCTGCAGGTGTGATGAAGGACCAAAGAGCTTCACAGCTTATCATTGCAAAGCCTTTCATCACTCATGAAGAACACATGACATGTCCCTGCAGATATACTGAGAGTCCTCGATTTCTCTCCAGTAGAAAGGAAAGATCTCTTCTGACTCACTCCAGGATTTCTCATGCAAACCCATCACGTGTCCTGTATATAGGACTGGGTTCTTGGAAGGAGGTGGGATTGTTTGTGTGGCCAGTGTCCCGCCCGCATTCAGAGTCTCTACTGGGAATGGGCCTGTCCCATTGGGAGAAAGCTTCAGTCTTGAAGGAGCGCTGTGACAGAGGGTGCCATTCTCAAACTCCTGTCCCACTCTCTCCTCTCCGCCCCTCTCACACTGATTCAGCAGTCTCTGCTCAGCCTGCTTGTCTAAACCTGGCCTCAGTCCCAAACCCCGCCTCTTAGAGCTTTATATAACTCCTGGAATTCAGAAACACAGGTAAGTTTCGTTTCTTGTGAAACCCATCCCTGTCTCTGTATCATCTCAACAGAAACAGCAGAAGCACATATTGTGATTCCAGCCCAGGATCACACTTCATGGTGAATCGAGGGTATTGACACAACTATTCCAATGGCTGGAGTTCCATCCTTCTTATATTCCTGTACAGAACTAGACACTCTAACACAGCAGTCAAACACATTGTTAATACTGTGATAAATCAGGAGAAATGGACAGTCTAAACATGGAAACAAGCTTGTTCTTGTTATTCCACTTGTTCTCCTTGTTGAAGAAGAAAACTCCCTCCCTCCAAAAACAATTGAGAACTGAAGTGGAGGCATTTCTGTCCATTTTACCCACTCAGATCCCTCGCTTTCTAAATATATTGGTGCATCTGAAAAGATAATAGCACCATCTTCAAATACAAGCTAAAGATTGTCAGATTGTCAAAGTATTTTACTTTCACAATGACAATAAATAAATATAACTAATTTAAAATTAATAAATAAGGTTGTATTTAAGTTTTAATATAAGAAATATGATTTTCAATTTGCACTTTAATCAAAACAATGTAATGGTTTTAAATTTGATCAGCAATAACTGCATGTAAATATTTTTATTAAAGAAATACAATTGAAAATAGGTTGATTAAAGTATTGTTTATATCATCTATATATTCTTAATATTACATTTCTGATCTTTAATATCCCAGTATGTGTGTGCTGAATGATTCAATGTGATTTTTGCTTAGATCTTTATTTGAAATGCTTACTAACTATTCCAGCAAGAATTGCCTCTGAAAACTCTTGTCCAGGCTGATTGTGTGGAAACGAGGTGGGGAAGCATATTGGTGGTGCGCTGGGCACTGAAGTCCACAGGGTAAGCATTGTGCACTGCAGCCTGTGCAACAGTCATACGCTTCCCCACAATCAGCCTCCAGGAGTCTTTTCAGAAGCAATGTTTTGCTGGAATAGTTAGTAAGCATGGTGAATAAAATCTAATCAGAAACAGCCATAGAAAATCCTCATCAGGTAAGAAATGTAAAGAACATGATGACGTTTAAACCTTTAACCTCAGTGTGGTCCCCATGAGTGTTCATTAATATCTATCTATCAGGAGAGTTTTCAAAATGAGCAATTGTATCTGTTCATGAAAACACAGCAGCATGGCTGATTGAAATGAAATCTCTTTGAAATGTTTGATGAAGGGGTCAGGAGGTGGGGTCCTATTACCTGTAACACAGGAAGGAAGGAAGTGAACGGGAGAGGAAACCAGTGTGGGGGCTGCAGGATCAATGGGCTTCACCTGAGTCAAAGAGAGTGGAAATAAAGAAGTGTGGAAAACAAAACGAGCAACAGCAAAACAAGAAGGGACTTGAGAGAATGATGTTCTGCTGATGAGAGGGAAGACATTGTCTGAAATGAATAAAACAAATAGTGCACAGATTTGAAAAGTAGGTCCCTTGATTGTAAGCTTTGTTTGAGTGTCTGTTCTGTATAAAATGGTTTTAACTCATGAAATCAGCACTGTAATAAATGAGTATGTCAGTAACGTACACACCCTGTCTGATAACACTAGAACATGTCTAGTTCTCATAATATACAGCCTCCCCTGGACTGGAGGGACCACCCTTCACGTTCTCTTAGGGGGGTGAGCAGTTCAGACTCTGTGCCTCAAGCTTGCCCTGAACTGGAGGGAAGAAAGCAGTTGGTGCTCAGAGACAAGTTTGTGGTTGAGGACTAATGGACTTTGAGATGTGGATTAATGCCCACGAAGATCGAACTCCACCAAACTCACTTCCCTTGTGAACTTCTGAGGATTCAGACCCACACAGAAGTGAAGGTCTAGTGCAGTCAAATACATACTGTAGCTATAGAAGGGTTACTGTGACAATGCCATTCTCAAACTCCAGTCCCACTCACAACTCTCTCCTCTCCGCCCCTCTCACACTGATTCAGCAGTCTCTGCTCAGCCTGCTTGTCTAAACCTGGCCTCAGTCCCAAACCCCGCCTCTTAGAGCTTTACACAATTCCAGGAAATCAGCACAGTGAAGTTTCTGTTGTGAAATCGTCAGTCTCTCTGTCTCACTGCAGCAAGAATGGCTTCAAACTTGTGGTCAGAGGATCAGTTCAGCTGTTCAGTGTGTCTGGAGATATTGAAGGACCCAGTCACTATTCCATGTGGACACAGTTACTGTATGGGGTGTATTAAGAACTGCTGGGATCAGACTGATCATACAGGTGTCTACAGCTGCCCCAGTGCAGAGAGACCTTTACCCCAAGGCCTGTTCTGTGCAGAAACACCATGCTGGCTGAAGTTGTGGAGAAATTAAAGAAGACAGGACTCAATCCTCCTCCTGCTCAAAGTTATGCTGGACCTGGAGATGTGCCGTGTGATTTCTGCACTGAGAGAAAGTTCAAAGCTGTGAAATCCTGTTTGACATGCCTGGCCTCTTACTGTGAAACGCACGTCAAGCCACACAGTGAGGTTACTGCATTAAAGAGGCACAAGCTGGTCAATGCAATTGGAAATCTGGAGCAGAAGCTTTGTGCTGAGCACCAAAAGGTTTTGGAGGGGTTCTGCAGAACAGATCAGACTTGTATTTGCTGGCTGTGTACAGAAAAGGAACACAAGAGCCATGATACAGTCTCAGCTGAGACAGAAAGGACTGTGAAACAGGTAAGGGTTTGAACCATTTCCTTGTAGCTATCCTAGAAGATAAGAATTCCCAGGGATATTTAACATGTCTGTTTACTAGGTTATACAGTTTCACATTAGATCAGATTTTAATTGTATATTAAGAGCTATTTAAAGAGCCCTAGTTTTTTAATTGCTCTATCTAAACTATGATGCACTACAATGTATTTCAGGGTGTAACAGGGGTGTTGTTAGGGGCGTGGCTATCGCTGATTGACAGGAGAGACACAGGAGGTTTTCTTTGATACAAAAACACAAAACATTCAAAACAAAACACTGCTTGAAAACAACTAGAAAATAAAAGCTGACCAAACAAGAAAGGAGGTCCCGCTCCAGGAACAGTCTCCCTGACACCTCCTCTCTAGACTTGGGTGGGATTAAAATCCCTAAACTTGTTCCCTATTCCTTCCAGTGCTAGCGATCCTGGTTAACTCACACAGTGATCCGAGATACATTTTTCCTCTTGTGTTTTTCTCACCCTGGTTAACACACGCAGTCGTGAGGATCCTACAGCAACACTCTCCTTCCCAGACAGTCTGTATCCCTGCTTGTAGAACCAAGAAACTGGCTTTTCAGACCCTTTTTAAAGGCATGTGGCCAGGGCTAATTGATAATCAATTAATCAATTAACACCTGGCCACATTCCACACCTGGATTTGAATATACCCTGCCATATCTAGCACAAACTTGATTATCAAAAACATTATTTACAATCAAACAAAAACACACTATTTACACATGCAGGACCTCAGCCCTGCCTCACAGGGTAAGAAGGATTTGTTCAGCTGTTTTGTGGTGCATTGGAATTTGTAGTGTAAAATTAGCATGATTTATATTCCTAGTGTTTTTATATGTATCTTGCAACTTAATTAAATCATATATCAGTTTCATTGTTTAAGATATTATAGTTTAATTGGTAACACTGTTTAAAAATAACATTCCCAGCAAAG
>JAGXEW010000059.1:1675540-1704151 GCA_030684275.1 Acipenser oxyrinchus oxyrinchus
CCTCCCCAACCCCACATGCAACCAAGCACAGCTGAGAATCCCTCGACACAAACGCCCAGAAACAGTCATATTTGCTCTCAATCTAGTCAAACTGCATTCCAAAATACCCACCTAAACTCCGTGCTCAATGTCTCTCCATTGAAAGTACCATACATACAATATTCTAACAATATGAATATGGACTGTCAAATTTCCTTACACTACCCAAGTGACCCGCAAAGTGACCTCAAAACCTGCAGACCCATGACGGTCACTCTACAAACCCGCAAGAGAAGATCTCTGTGCAAGATCGCTGCTCGGGTGAAAAAAAAAAAAAAAAAACTGAAGCTTGTCATGATCAACACACGGATTGTTCAAAATGTTCTCGAGGAAGGGGGTACCGAAACCCCCTGCAGTAGAGCGTGGAGCTTTCCTGCTGATGAAACTGGAGAGCCACGACTCACTACGACAAGATGCAATGACTCTGATGCTATAAACCAAATCGCTCCGCTCCCCCACAGAGCCAAAACGCCTCCGAAATCCTTCAGCCAGCCTGTGCTGGAAGCAAGCAAGCAACGTAACACAGCCCTAACATCAGCAGCATGGAGAGGACACAGGAGAGCAGTCAGGTGAATAACATCTTGACACCACATCAGACTGCAGATCCACTGGATAACAGGTTTAAAACAGGGTATATTTTTACAGGTTTATCCTATGAATCAGATTTGTTTCGGGCAAGAACACCAATCGGTCCTTCTCAAAGGGCTCGGACGCTGTATGAATGAGGAGGCTAGTCCTGATGAATGACTCCCTCACCAATCTGGTCCTTCTCAAAGGGCTCCTCCAGCTCCTTCAGGTTGGCCAGCAGACGGATATCGGTGCAGATCTGTGGAGGAAAGAGGAAGGAGATGCAATTCAAAAAGGCAAAACAGGACGGTTCTAACAGACGCAAAGCCCTTACGCTGGCAGCACAGCCGCACAAGCAGCGATGGGTTGCATAACGAGAGGAAACGTGACGATCGTGGTGCAGCAAGTGGACCAGCCACTGCAGTGAGAGAGCTGCACAGCTCCGAGTGCGATTAGGAAAACGTGGGAGTTTGAGTGATGCGCTCAGTGAACGAGGTGTCGAAGATAAACATGCCAAGAGGACATGACCGTACGAAGGACCCGTTCAAAAGACATGGTCGCGACGCGTGTGTTATATCGAGCTGTGGCTAGAGAACGCGCATGTACTGACCTGTGTTTAACCTGTGGTGTGCATCGTACAGCGATGGCCGGCTGAGAAGCACAATGACCTGCTGCCATGGAAATTGGCTTATTTCATAAGAGCAGAGAAAAGGGAATGGTTCAGGGATGCCATGTTATTTTAAATGGTGTGTTTTCAGGATAAATAGAAGGGTAGTTCTAGACAACCCAAGCTGTGATTGCAGCTCCTCCAGATCTCCTATCCTGTCTGAAGGAGTCGTATAGCTGTGATTGCAGCTCCTCCAGATCTCCTGTCCTGTCTGAAAGAATCGTATATTGATGCTTCCCTGGAGAGAATGGGCTCGTGGATGTTTGAATGTGAACATGAAGCTGTCTGGATCGCTGCTGGACAGCGCAGACAGGGAGTCCACGAAGGTGAATATGAAGCTGTCTGGATCCCTGCTGGACAGCGCAGACAGGGAGTCCACGAAGGTGAATATGAAGCTGTCTGGATCGCTGCTGGACAGCGCAGACAGGGAGTCCACGAAGGTGAACATGAAGCTGTCTGGATCACTGCTGGACAGCGCAGACAGGGAGTCCACGAAGGTGAATATGAAGCTGTCTGGATCGCTGCTGTACAGCGCAGACAGGGAGTCCATGAAGGTGAACATGAAGCTGTCTGGATCACTGCTGGACAGCGCAGACAGGGAGTCCACGAAGGTGAACATGAAGCTGTCTGGATCACTGCTGGACAGCGCAGACAGGGAGTCCACGAAGGTGAATATGAAGCTGTCTGGATCGCTGCTGGACAGCGCAGACAGGGAGTCCATGAAGGTGAACATGAAGCTGTCTGGATCGCTCACCTTGTGCACGGTAGCCCCCAGGCTGGACAGCACAGACAGGGAGTCGATGTCCACCTTGCGGCTGTACGTCTGTCCGGTCACCAGGTACGCCCTGCAGAGAGTGATGACAGCACACTGTTACCCAAGCGAAGAAACACGACTCCCTGTAAAACACCGCCTCTCAAATCAGTGCAAAACACACGCGTGCAAACTCACTACAAACACCCGACTGCTTCTGCTGTGCATGTGGAAATCTTCACAGAACAAAATGAAGCATATTAGCGATTGCTTAATTGAATTGATGGCTACACATGCATTTTATTTTAAAACAGTAAGAGAAAAGCAACACGGAGCCACAAATGGTGAAATGCAGAGACTTTAGAGGTCGTTTAAGATGCCCAATTGAAGCACAAAGTGGTCTGACATTTTCACACAAGAGTGTCTATTGTTTCTGTATCGCAGACTGCAAATTGAGATTCGCACCCTGAGGTTTTCATGCAGGTGGGGTTATGAAGGATATCAACGAGGGGTTCCGATACATTTGCACACTGACTGTTTCTTTAATATTCCAGGGAACGATGGATGTGATCCGCAGTGCAGCCGGCCTTTCAAAAGGCATCACGCTTTGCCAATCAAGGTTCATTAGACCGATTCTCGCTCCAAACAGGAAACACGACTCGCATCGCTCCTAATCGTGCAAGACTCCCCCCTAGCCTTACAAAATATCCCTCGCTTTATTGACAGTTCAACTGCCCCACCTCTCCAAATAAAAAACACATACTGTTTGAATCCAGCCATTTCTGTTACCAGTCTGTCAAGCTCTTCAACCTTAAAAACAAACAAAAAAAGATATTTGAAGATAAAATGTGACAGATTGACCAATAGGCTGCAATGCTCCCACCTCAGTCCTTCTCCTCCAACCACTGGGCCACACTGCCTCCCTCTGTCCCAGTCCATCAGCTCTACCAACTGGGCCACACTGCCTCCCTTCTTCCCAGCTGCTCAGCCCCAATCACTAGGCCACAATGTGCCAACCTCTCAGTCTTTCTCCAACTGCTAAACCACACTACCCCCCCTTCCTAGTCCTTCAGCTCTCATTACCAGGTCCACACTTCCTCCCCAGTCCCTCGTTAGGAGTCAGGCAGCGGTGTACCTTATCATGGTTCCCCTCAAAGAGCTGCAGGAAGCTGGCCTGCGTGCCCGTGGTTCCTTTGACCCCCCGGAAACGAAGCTCCGCTCTGGCTCTCTCCAAATTCCTCATGTCCATGCAGAGGTCCTGGATCCACAGACAGGCACGCTTCCCCACGGTGGTCAGCTGGGCCGGCCTTCAGGGCAAAGGAACAGATTGACAGGACTGCACAAGAGCAAAAGAGCCTCACAAACACACTGACAGGACTGCACAAGAGCAAAAGAGCATCACAAACACACTGACAGGACCGCAAAAGAGCATCACAAACACACTGACAGGACCGCACAAGAGCCTCACAAACACACTGACAGGACCGCACAAGAGCCTCACAAACACACTGACAGGACCGCACAAGAGCCTCACAAACACACTGACAGGACCACACAAGAGCATCACAAACACACTGACAGGACTGCACAAGAGCATCACAAACACAGGACTGCACAAGAGCCTCACAAACACACTTACAGGACCGCACAAGAGCCTCACAAACACACTGACAGGACTGCACAAGAGCCTCACAAACACACTGACAAGACTGCACAAGTGCCTCTCAAACACACTGACAGGACTGCAGAAGAGCCTCACAAACACACTGACAGGACCGCACAAGAGCCTCACAAACACACTGACAAGACTGCACAAGTGCCTCTCAAACACACTGACAGGACTGCAGAAGAGCCTCACAAACACACTGACAGGACCGCACAAGAGCCTCACAAACACACTGACAAGACTGCACAAGCGCCTCTCAAACACACTGACAGGACTGCAGAAGAGCCTCACAAACACAGGACCGCACAAGAGCCTCACAAACACACTGACAGGACCGCACAAGAGCCTCACAAACACACTGACAAGACTGCACCAGTGCCTCTCAAACACACTGACAGGACTGCACAAGAGCCTCACAAACACACTGACAGGACCACACAAGAGCCTCACAAACACACTGACAGGACTGCACAAGCGCCTCTCAAACACACTGACAGGACTGCAGAAGAGCCTCACAAACACAGGACCGCACAAGAGCCTCACAAACACACTGACAGGACCGCACAAGAGCCTCTCAAACACACTGACAGGACTGCACAAGAGCATCACAAACACAGGACCGCACAAGAGCAAAAGAGCATCACAAACACACTGACAGGACCGCACAAGAGCATCACAAACACACTGACAGGACCGCACAAGAGCAAAAGAACATCACAAACACACTGACAGGACCGCACAAGAGCATCACAAACACACTGACAGGACCGCACAAGAGCCTCACAAACACACTGACAGGACCGCACAAGAGCAAAAGAACATCACAAACACACTGACAGGACCGCACAAGAGCAAAAGAACATCACAAACACACTGACAGGACCGCACAAGAGCATCACAAACACACTGACAGGACCGCACAAGAGCAAAAGAACATCACAAACACACTGACAGGACCGCACAAGAGCATCACAAACACACTGACAGGACCGCACAAGAGCCTCACAAACACACTGACAGGACCGCACAAGAGCAAAAGAACATCACAAACACACTGACAGGACCGCACAAGAGCAAAAGAACATCACAAACACACTGACAGGACCGCACAAGAGCATCACAAACACACTGACAGGACCGCACAAGAGCAAAAGAACATCACAAACACACTGACAGGACCGCACAAGAGCATCACAAACACACTGACAGGACCGCACAAGAGCCTCACAAACACACTGACAGGACCGCACAAGAGCCTCACAAACACACTGACAGGACCGCACAAGAGCATCACAAACACACTGACAGGACCGCACAAGAGCCTCACAAACACACTGACAGGACCGCACAAGAGCCTCACAAACACACTGACAGGACTGCACAAGAGCATCACAAACACAGGACCGCACAAGAGCCTCACAAACACACTGACAGGACCGCACAAGAGCCTCACAAACACACTGACAGGACTGCACAAGAGCCTCACAAACACACTGACAGGACTGCACAAGAGCCTCACAAACACACTGACAGGACCGCACAAGAGCCTCACAAACACACTGACAGGACCGCACAAGAGCCTCACAAACACACTGACAGGACTGCACAAGAGCCTCACAAACACACTGACAGGACTGCACAAGAGCCTCACAAACACACTGACAGGACCGCACAAGAGCCTCACAAACACACTGACAGGACTGCACAAGAGCCTCACAAACACACTGACAGGACTGCACAAGAGCCTCACAAACACACTGACAGGACCGCACAAGAGCCTCACAAACACACTGACAGGACCGCACAAGAGCCTCACAAACACACTGACAGGACTGCACAAGAGCCTCACAAACACACTGACAGGACTGCACAAGAGCCTCACAAACACACTGACAGGACCGCACAAGAGCCTCACAAACACACTGACAGGACTGCACAAGAGCCTCACAAACACACTGACAGGACTGCACAAGAGCCTCACAAACACACTGACAGGACCGCACAAGAGCCTCACAAACACACTGACAGGACTGAATGCTCTGGATTAGTGCAGGAGAGGCTCGCTAGCTGCACTGCAGTACTCACTGATAGTGAGTGAAGCCCAGCGTGGGCAAGTCTGCGTACTTCTCAGCAAAATCCGCCAAACGGCTGATCACACGAGCCAGCTGGGAGAGAAGGGGAAACATCAGCTCAGATTAATCTCCCTGAAATCGCTAAGCAAGTACATTTCTACCCATCATCTCAAGCAGAAGTCTCATGAGAATCACCGAGTATGCGCTGTGTTCCTGTTCGGTCTCCTGCAGCGTTTGGTTGCTGTGTTTCAACACTTTCGCTGCGGTTCAGGGTCCTTCCCAGAATCCTTCTGGATAACTACAATCATGGGTGTGCTAGTCTAACTCTGAACAGAAAAATGCATTTACTTCACATCTGCTATCCGCCGCTGCACAGCACGCCTTTCTGCATGTTTGCTGTAGACAGGGTTTTAAACAGCTGCTTCGTTGATTTGACTCCCGCTACACAGGAAAACCTCACGCACGCCTTCACGTTCATGGAGGACGCCCCTGCAGTCCCTACCCTGCGCCACAAGCAGCGTCGTATCCAGATCGGACATTCTACCAGGTCGAGCGGAGCTTTCAAGCTCTGGCTGCAGTATTGATAGGACTGCTTGGTATTTACAACCGCGCATGTCTTGTGAGAATTGCATTCACTTGGGATTTTCTCATCCGTTTCGCTCGGAATCTCACCTCGTCAGGGGCAGCTAAGAGACAGAATTAAGAGAGGATTTCAACGATTCTCAAGAGACTTCTCCTTTAAGGAGGATTGAAGCTCAGAGCTTCAATTTCTAGCTTAAAAACCTTGTTTTTTTATCCTGGAATCTGACGAAATCACGTTGATGTACTTGGGTCAGCGATGAAGCCCTTAGTGGACCAGAACCACACTTCATTCTTACCTTGGGTCAGCGATGAAACCCTTACTGGACCAGAACCACACTTCATTCTTACCTTGGGTCAGCGATGAAACCCTTACTGGACCAGAACCACACTTCATTCTTACCTTGGGTAACAGGATATCAAACCCATCACGGAGAACTATGAGATCCTGAAAAAAACAAAACAAAACAAGGTTCTTAAACTCATCACAAACATTGCAGCCTGCCCCTTCTCTGAGTCTCCCACCTCCTAAAATCCCTCATCCAAAACCCTGCCTTGCCACCTCCTGTATTATTATTATTATTTGTTTATTTAGCAGACGCCTTTATCCAAGGCGACTTACAGAGACTAGGTGTGTGAACTATGCATCAGCTGCAGAGTCACTTACAACTACGTCTCACCCGAAAGACGGAGCACAAGGAGGTGAAGTGACTTGCTCAGGGTCACACAGTGAGTCAGTGGCTGAGGTGGGATTTGAACCTGGGACCTCCTGGTTACAAGCCCTTTCTTTAACCACTGGACCACACTGTACCTGCAGTTCTAGATTCGGACCTGTCATGTGGGATTCAAATCTTCACAACCACACCTGCACACCAGTCGTTTTGCACCGTGGGCTCGGACGCTCACTTTGTGGCCCCTGCCACGCATCGTGGGGTAACAGGAACCCATCTGCGAGCCCAAAACGGCTGCAGCTAGTCTCGCCAGACGCTTTCACTTGAACAGTTTTTCATCACGTCTTCAGAACCAGACCCTCGCGTTGCTAATGCGGTCACGACTCCTACAGAGAATTCAGACCCCACAAGTCCTCCAGTCCTAGCGGCACTGTTTGTCCACCGAGAGGGTCTGGAGGATACTGAAATTTCCTCGGGCCCAACGCCTCGAAGGGGCCCTAAAGAAGGGGAACATTTTAAAAAAAAATATATTGTAACACAGCAGGGAGGGGGGTTAATGCACATTTGGTTTAATTGCGTACCAAGGGAGTGAAGGTTTGTTTGTAGAAACGCTGTGTGTTTTGTTACAGGTAAACGGCTCAGCCATCCTGTTGATAGTTTAGGTTCCTGTTTTGGGTTTCAGTTAATGCTTGAATAGAGCTAGGTGTTTGCTTTTGTTTATTTTGTTTAAAAAGCCCGTCAGCGCATTGAAAAATCAATTTTCTGCGTCCTGGGTCAATTTTTAAAGGGGCAACGAACCGCGAGTGGGTGTGATTCTATTACAATATATCAAATATTTTAAAACAACTAGCCCTGCACAAGACCCTTTGCGTTCCCACCACCACATTAACAAGAAAAACTCCCGTCCTGCACCCCGAGCCGATGTGCTCCTGTGGGGTAACGATTGTGTGTCCAGGCGCTGTCAAACACTTCCTTTCACACGATGATTTTAAACCCGTTTGACTGTGGAAAAAAAAAAAAACTTTTAAACAGCGCGTCTAAAATTAACTGCGTGTGTGAAAATAAATTGGACCTGACACGCGCTGAATAAATGGACCGCAAAGGGTTAAAATGTAATTTCCTGAGTCTGGAATAAATGAGCAAGCGGACATGGCACATGTGGAGCTGTGTGCGAGGACCCTGAGCTGAGGGCTACACTGCCTCCTGTTTTAAAAGGATCTGCAAAACGCCGGGGGCCTGCTCAGGGCAGCGCGCAGTGAACGATGCTCACAGTGTGTCACTCTCACACCGCAGTGCTGATCGGCAGGGCAGCGCGCAGTGAACGATGCTCACAGTGTGTCACTCTCACACCGCAGTGCTGATCGGCAGGGCAGTGCGCAGTGAACGATGCTCACAGTGTGTCACTCTCACACCGCAGTGCTGATCGGCAGGGCAGTGCGCAGTGAACGATGCTCACAGTGTGTCACTCTCACACCGCAGTGCTGATCGGCAGGGCAGCGCGCGTGAACGATGCTCACAGCGTGTCACTCTCACACCGCAGTGCTGATCGGCAGGGCAGCGCGAGTGAACGATGCTCACAGCGTGTCACTCTCACACCGCAGTGCTGATCGGCAGGGCAGCGCGCAGTGAACGATGCTCACAGCGTGTCACTCTCACACCGCAGTGCTGATCGGCAGGGCAGCGCGAGTGAACGATGCTCACAGTGTGTCACTCTCACACCGCAGTGCTGATCGGCAGGGCAGCGCGCAGTGAACGATGCTCACAGTGTGTCACTCTCACACCGCAGTGCTGATCGGCAGGGCAGCGCGCAGTGAACGATGCTCACAGCGTGTCACTCTCACACCGCAGTGCTGATCGGCAGGGCAGCGCGCAGTGAACGATGCTCACAGTGTGTCACTCTCACACCGCAGTGCTGATCGGCAGGGCAGCGCGCAGTGAACGATGCTCACAGTGTGTCACTCTCACACCGCAGTGCTGATCGGCAGGGCAGCGCGCAGTGAACGATGCTCACAGTGTGTCACTCTCACACCGCAGTGCTGATCGGCAGGGCAGCGCGCAGTGAACGATGCTCACAGTGTGTCACTCTCACACCGCAGTGCTGATCGGCAGGGCAGCGCGCAGTGAACGATGCTCACAGTGTGTCACCCTCACACCGCAGTGCTGATCGGCAGGGCAGCGCACAGTGAACGATGCTCACAGTGTGTCACTCTCACACCGCAGTGCTGATCGGCAGGGCAGCGCGCAGTGAACGATGCTCACAGTGTGTCACTCTCACACCGCAGTGCTGATCGGCAGGGCAGCGCGCAGTGAACGATGCTCACAGTGTTGTCTCCCACATAGCAGGACGTGGCTCCCAGGTGGATGATCCCGGCTGCTTTGGGGCAGCAGTGGCTGAAGGCGTGGACGTGCGCCATCACGTCATGACGTAACCTCTTCTCCTCCTCCGCAGCCATCTTGAAATCAATCAGCTCGGCGTTCGTCTCCATCTCCTGGATCTGCTCCTCTGTGATCGGCAGGCCCAGCTCCTAGGAAGCAACACAACCGGCTTTACTTTATTACTGCAAATTCGAACCTGGAGCTGAAAAAGTGTGGTTTCTGATGTACAGGCTTTTAGAGGCATGAACAAATGTGTAGTATGAGAGAGAGAGAGAGAGAGAGAGAGAGACAGAGAGAGAGAGAGCAGAGAGCAGAGACGAGAGCGAGAGAGACAGAGAGAGAGCGAGAGAGGAGCGAAGAGAGAGCAAGAGAGAGGAGGAAGAGAGAGCAGAGAGAGGAGAAGAGAGAGCAAGAGAGAGCGAGAGAGGAGAGCAGAGAGAGCGAGAGAGCAGAGAGCAGAGCAGGAGAGACAGAGAGCGAGAGAAAGAGGAAGAGAGCAGAGAGGAGAAGAGAGAGCGAGAGAGAGGAGAGAGAGAGCAGAGAGCGAAGAGAGGGAAGCAGAGACAGAGAGCAGCAAGCGAGAGACAGAGAGCAGAGAGACAGCGAGAGAGCGAGAGACAGCGAGAGAGACACAGAGAGAGCGAGAAAGGGAGAGAGAGAGCAGAGAGAGATAGAGCGAGAAGAGAGCGAAGAGAGAGAGAGAAAGAGGGAGAGAGAAATGCACTTCCTGTTACACTGTCCCCAGTATAAGCAAATCAGGGCACGTACTTCCCAAACTGGCCAATCAGGCCACAACATTCCAGCTGCTCTCTGACTTAGAAAAACTGCCAGTTCTGTTAGAGAGGAGCAGCAGACAGCAGAGCTAGCTGCCCAGTATGTAGCTGCCTGCCACAGCCAGAGAGACAGAGAGACAGAGAGACAGACCCTGGTGTAGACACCCTGGAGCACGGGGACCAGGCACTCATGCGCACCCATGTCCACTGTAAATACAGAGAGGGAGGGAGGGAAATGGGAGGGTTGTTGTTGTATTGTATTGTCTGGACTGTTTTGTGATAATGTTCATTGTTGAATTGCTTTGGCAAAACTCAATTTCATTTTGTCATGCCAATACAGCATTTTTTTAATTTTGAATTTTTGAGAGAGAGAGAGAGATGCTTTGCTGAAACTAATACAACATGAAGCGATCCTCCTTGTGATTCAACACAGTAGCGAAGCTTGAGATTTCTCACTGTGACACCAAACACTGAGACAGTTTTGTTTCATTGATTCATCAGGGCTTTCATTTCAGCACAGGACACTTCACTCGCTACAGCGTCATTTCAAAACTGCTTTTACAGGAGTCAAGCTGGCTAAAGGCTCACTGGTACATAAATCAACGGAGAGTTGCTCCTTGTGTGATTAATCCCAGGCATTCTCCTGGGCTGACCGGAGATTATTTTTATCACAGCAGGTGGAGGGAGAGCTCCTCTATCTCCTGCTTCACTGATCACAGCTCAGGAGCTGCTCTCTCTGCAATGCTGTCGCTGCCAGCTCAGATATCACTGCCCAGGACAGACAGAGCTCTGAAAGAGGAGACAGCTCCAGAGATTACTCTATAAATAAATCTAATCACTGACACACAGAGCTCTGAAAGAGCTGACAGCTCATGAAATGATTCTACGCATAAATCTGAAAATCATTGTGCTTTCAAAGGACGTTTAAACTAAACTAAGGCAAAACGTTCACTCCTTTAAGTTCTGCAAATCAGATTTCACTGACAAACAAACGCAGACCAGCGGGAAGCCTTTCCAGCAGTGGTGAGAAACCAGTGCTGAGGCATGACGTAATAAAAGCACAGTGGATTTGAGTACATACGTCACTGAAGCGCTGCGTACCGGTAATCCGGAGCTTGCTTTGTGGGTGTCTTCATAAGGAACCACAGTGGTGTTCACTGTGTGCATCGGTGTCGCTTCATTGAATTAATCAGGAGCTTGAGCAAAGACAATTAGCCCTAATCTAATCAGGGGCGTGATCACGGGATAGTCCTGCTGCGTTTCACTGATGAAGTAAACAAAGCGGTCTGTGTGGATTGACAAGAGCGTGCGTCTAAAAATCGCACATCAGTTGATATGTGTGTAAGATTTGAAAACAAGTCCAGTCTGTGCAATTATGTACAGTACTTATTTTATTTGGTACCATAATAGTTTCCAGAAAGCTCTCTCTTTCCCAGCTTTCTCTGCTCCGCTTACACACGCCCTGGGTCTTACTTAACCCTGTCTTTCAGGTCAAAGCCTGGCAGTTATATTTGCGGAGGGGAGAGAATTTCACACTCCACGTCAAAACGACCAAGGAAATGCTAGTTTTCTTGTACAAAAGTGCGTGCTACATATCATTAAGAAAATACATAACACTGATTATAATCAAAACCTCCCAACTACAAAGAACATCGTTTTTTCTCTCTTGTAAGCATGCGAGAAAGCATGGTAGAGCATCGGGAGACATTGTAAGAATAGCGAGGTATGGTAGAGCATGCTAAACTATGATGAATGCACAGAGCATGGCTCCGGTCTGGAATTTCACTGTGACGGTCTTACCGCAGCAGCAGCAGCTAAGTTTAGCGCCACACGTCACTCAGAAAGCTGTCCATGCTACTTGTGTGTTACTGGGGTGCTCTCGCCCGACTGACCTTCTCCGCTTTGGCGAGATAAATCCACAGCTTCCTCCACGTCGTAAATTTCTTTCTGTCGCTGAAGTTGTATGCCATCTCCTTGCTGGCATAGCGCGACACCAGCGGGGAGCGGTACTTCAGAGACTCCTCGTCCCGGCTCTTCTCTGCAGTGCTGGGGTCAGCCATGCTTTCCGCCTGCCTGCTGTGTGCAGTGAAAACGCGAGCAGCAGAATACGACAGAAGGTCATATCTTCACAGCAGCCGTTAGGATGCACGCCAACGCTCCACGAAATACGGCAGACGGTCAAAGTGAATAAATACCGTATAACCTGGCAAACACGCGCATATCAATTCTACTTGGGTGCAGGAATCGGAATTCAGAAGCGGTGATTGAGGATTTTGTATCTATATATCTGTATCTATATAAAAAAACGCAGTTCAGTTAGTAAGGCAGTCTTTTGACTTTTTAATCTGGCTCTGTTTGTTTGAAAATAAAGTGCATTAAACAAAGTAAAAGCCTATCAGTCACTTCCATGGACATATCTGATCAGGACAAATCAGTGAAAGCATTGCAATGAGATATTTGAACCCTAACCCAGTCCTTTCTATACAGGTTACGTTACCAGTAATAACCCAGCCTCTCGATCACTCAGGAAGAGCGACAGGTCATCTAGTCTGTGTCTGCAGGACCCAATAAAGAAGAGCTACTTCACATCCAGAGCAGATCTGAAATGTTTTATTTTTTATTTAACAGACACCTTTATCCAAGGCGACTTACAGAGACTAGGGTGTGTGAACTATGCATCAGCTGCAGAGTCACTTACAACTACGTCTCACCCAAAAGACGGAGCACAAGGAGGTGAAGTGACTTGCTCAGGGTCACACAATGAGTCAGTGGCTGAGGTGAGATTTGAACCAGGGACCTCCTGGTTACAAGGCCGATTCTTTAACCACTGGACCACACAGCCTCCCGTCAGGTCACCAAATCAGGTTCATTGAGTCTTTCAGTGTGTAGTTTTGCTGCTTCCTCAGCTGATAAACAGTATACACACTTCAACATGCACAGCACACACTAATTACACAAGTAAAGTCACATTGTACCATACACAGGAAATACAACAGTGAACACTACTGTTTACACACACACACACACACACACACACACACACACACACACACACACACACACACACACACACACACACACACACACACACACACACACACACACACACACACACACACACACACACACACACACACACACACACACACACACACACACACTGACACACACACACACACACACACACACACACACACACACACACACACACACACACACACACACACACACACACACACACACACACACACACACACACACACACACACACACACACACACACACACACACACACACACACACACACACACACACACACACACACACACACACACACACACACACACACACACACACACACACACACACACACACACACACACACACACACACACACACACACACACACACACACACACACACACACACACACACACACACACACACACACACACACACACACACACACACACACACACACACACACACACACACACACACACACACACACACACACACACACACACACACACACACACACACACACACACACACACACACACACACACACACACACACTATCCCGACACCAGATCAGCATTCAAAACAGCAGGAGGTTAATAAAATAAATCATATTCAAGAGCCTGTTTAAAGATGTCTGTATTTGTATACCAGCGTATCAATCACAGCTTGTTATTCAAATTCTCAATGGTCATTAACACAGAGAGGAAGCGCTTGTCGTTAAAACATCTAATAATACACGCTTGCACCAGAGCAACACAGGAGCCTCTAACACTGTTCAGCACTGTCAAATCCCGACCGCTTTCAAATACACGAGGATACAATATTCTAACACAGAGCATTGCTTTCATTCACTGTAGAATGCGTGTGCTTACTGTCCTTTATATTTTCTGATGCATATCATGATGTTTGTACTGTGTTATCCTGCTGAGATACTCAGAGATATCACAATTTAATATAAACTCAAACCTAACCTCCTATATACATCTCGGATTGCATTTGAGTATAATCGTTCACTTACTGTGCACTTATAACACCATGATGAGGACCCTGTGTGTGTCTGCGCTGGTATTCATAATGGAATGGATGCTGATCCTGGAATGCATGATTCATATTTAGATTCTATTATTATTATTATTATTATTATTATTATTATTATTATTATTATTATTATTATTTCACTTCTATAAGATCACTTGCTTATATTTTTTGTATTATCACAATCAAGGACAGCACACTGTTGAAATTGCTGTATTGAGAAGCTGCCGCCAGTTGTTTGCAGTAACAGCTGTTATAATAATCTTTACTGTCCTATCTGGATTGACCCTCTTGCCTCTTGAAGACTTTTTATCCTTGACTGGGTGTCTTTTTCACTGATAATACCCCAGCTTCCTCTATTGCCCTATTCAAAGAACCTGTGTGCAGTTTTGATAAAGAGGGAGACTTAATGAGGTGTGGCAACGACAGTTCAGGGATCCCACCTGTGTGAAACTGCCAGTGACGTAGACAGCTCATTCTGCAAGCAATCAGGGTGATGCTTTACATGAAGTGTCTCTAATTACTGTGGATTTATATAGCAGTTATGTAGTAAATACATGAGGACTTACACATCATTACAGCGTTATTATGCATAGTTTCAATGTACTCAACGTGTCAATGTTTTGCACCATATATGTAAGAACACAACTGTATCAGAAAAGGGATAGGGTTAGGGATAGGGTTACGGAGGCTAGGGTTAGGAATAGGGATAGGGTTAGGGAGATAAGGGTTAGGGTTAGGGTTAGGGAGATTAGGGTTAGGATTGGGGATAGGGTTAGGGAGATTAGGGTTAGGATTAGGGATAGGGTTAGGGAGATTAGGGTTAGGGTTAGGGTTAGGGAGATTAGGGTTAGGATTGGGGATAGGGTTAGGGAGATTAGGGTTAGGATTAGGGATAGGGTTAGGGAGATTAGGGTTAGGAATAGGGATAGGGTTAGGGAGATTAGGGTTAGGGTTAGGGTTCGGGATAGGGTTGGGGTTAGAATTAGGGTTATATCATGCAAACATATTGTAATTGTAATTATGTTTAAGTACACATGTGTTTACTAATTAACTACTAATTCTCTACTTGCTGTAAATACACAGTCATTAGAGACACTTGCTGTCATGTGGATATATAACAAGTGAAGGCAAGCACACATTTCACAGGTTTTATTGGCGATTTCAAATCCATAAGTACATTTGTAATTAATCTTACGAAGCCCAATGAGATTCCCCTTGAGAGACAGTGACGTCGCTCTTCTGTGGCTGTAGATTCACGTTTTAAAAAAGAATAGCAAAGCAGAACAGCACCCCCACAAAACAGCAAACACAAGCAGCTCTCAAAAACAGCTGCTCAGCGCCGTCTTCCCTTCCTGTCAGGTGATCCGCTTAAACCTCTAAGCATCCTGGTCATGTGACCTCCGGCTCTCAAAGCCACAGACCCGCGTAAACGAAAAGCAAACTATTTCAACACGTCGAACAAAAATAAGCAAGAAAAGATGACAGTTCATCTGAGACAGAACAGGTCGTGTTTTCACAAACACATCAAATCTATAATGAGCACATGGCTTACAGCAGCGTGCTCCTGTATTACAACACCGCCCTGTGCTGCTGGAGGTTTGATTTGTTGTGCGTCTGCAATCACACCACCGGAACTGAACATCTTGGAAACTTGTCAAAATGGGAAAATTGGAGATTGTCTAATTGAATTGCTTACTTTAATAGATCACACGCGCAATTCATTTAAAATAATAAGAGAAAAGGAACACAGAGGCACACGTGGTGAAACGCAGGAGACTTTTTAGAGGTTGTTTAAGATGCCCAATCAAAGCACAAAGCGGTCTCGCATTTTCACACACGAGCGTCTACTGTTTCTATATCACTGATTACTGATCGTAAATTGAACTCCTCACAGCTAGAGGTTTTCATGCAGGCAGGTTTGTCAAGGAAATAAATGACAAATCGCGAGGTGACTTTACAATTCATATTAACATATTCAACAATGCGTTTTTAAAATCTTATATTTTGCTAAAACATAACACAAAAAAATAGCCTATGCTTATTATATTTTAATGTAATTCTTAACGGCTTCTTATTCTAAGTACAATATGCGTAGTATGTACTAGACATGTTCAACAAAGCAAAATCAAGCATGAGTATTTAAAATTGTATATTGTGCTAAAGGTTATTTGAAAACATC
This sequence comes from Acipenser oxyrinchus oxyrinchus, assembly GCA_030684275.1. Classification (NCBI taxonomy): domain Eukaryota; kingdom Metazoa; phylum Chordata; class Actinopteri; order Acipenseriformes; family Acipenseridae; genus Acipenser; species Acipenser oxyrinchus. The sequence continues at coordinate 1,691,943 of JAGXEW010000059.1, forward strand.
CTAGTATTTTCACCCTAGAATAATCGGATTTGTCATTCTTAATGGCTTCTTCTACTAAGTAAAACATGCATCGCATACACTAGAATGTAGTGAAGCTTTGATTTGGAGTCTCACCCCCCTAACAGGATGAAGAGGATCTATTTACAATGGAGAGGCAAGCGACTTTTACACAATAAAAACAACCTGAAGCCAATAAAGAGCAGAATCACACAGTTAAAAAATCCCTTCTAGAGCAACGAGCCTGACATGACATTTCAAACTGGTAATGATGTTTGCAATCGCTCTGAGCTGGTCTGAGGGCTGATTCTTAAACAACGAGTTTCATTGAGATGTCTGTATTGCCTGATTGAGGTGCTTGTGGCTGGTTTGAAATGTCATTAGAAGCTACTTGCTCTCCAATGGAATGTGTTTTCTGTTGACTTCATGCAGTGGGGCTCAGTGCTACACAGCACCCTCCATTGCATGGAAACTGCACACAAGACAATGTAACCACATTAGACAGGTACAGCAAAGGCTGTATGAAGCTCCTGGGGATAAAAAAGGAATAGCATAATGGCATAATATAACATAGAAATGTAGTCTCATTGAAATATGCTTTAAATGGGAATATGGCTACGACTGGGGAATAGGAAACTAACACAAGCATTAAAATGTTAAAAACCATGTGGAAGGCTTTCTTCATCATGGGGTGGATCTCGTCTCTCCCTGGGGCAGACCTCCTCAGGACCCTCAGGATGGAGAGGTTACACAAAATCATGACAATAAACAAAGAAGAGATGAAACCTGTTTTTGCACAAAAAATGTGTTTTTTTGTTATAGTTAAGTAGATGGAGAATGCCAAAGTAATGGCCCAAGCCACAGCAGAGCACACCACTCTATAGGTCAGCGACTTGAACCCCAGGTAGGTGACTGGATGCACCACGGCCATGTAACGCTCCACACAGATACAGCAAAGGAACAGAGGACAGCCGATCGCATTACAAGTATAGACAACATAGTTTACCACGTCAACAATGCTATTACCAGGACCATAATAATTATATATATCAAGGGGTGCATTGACACAAAACAAAGCATCCATGACTGCCAGGTTCAGTATGAACACCTCAGAAGAGGAGATGGCAGTTTGTTTCCTCAGTAAAATCCACAGCACTGTCACATTGGCTGGCAATCCCAGAATGGCAGTTAGAACCTGTAGAGCCATCCAGAATGCAAACCCAGCCGGATTGTCTCTGCATTCCCACTCATCACTGGTATAAAGAGCCGTGGTGTTGCTGGGGACCATGGTAGAGTTTGTGTAGAAATAATCCATTGTGTATTGAATGCCTCAACAAGGAACTGACTTTCACTGGTCGAGAGTATCTGGTGAGAGAAAGATGAACGATGAACAGCATCCATGCAAGATCTTACTGCAGCACAACACTGTTGAGAGGGTCATAGTGACCCAGGTCATTTCATTAGATTGGATTTTTTCCATGTTTTGATTTTTTCATACTGATGAATTGTACAGGGTTGCCTTTCTAAAGTAAGCCTGTGGTTACCAGTTAGTTTCTCCATGTACATTGTGAAATGCCATGCTGAGAGGAATAGTTCACTTACAAAGCAACATTCACTTTGATATCAAACAGCACAGCTTTAAAAGCATACATTAGATATACCAGGAGACTTTTTCTGTTCACACTTGACAGTGCTTAAAAATCATTCTGGAAATAGAGATGAAGACCATCTCATTGTCAAAGCAGTCCTGTCGATGCAGGCAAATCACAACCAGCAACATTCAAGTAACATACGTTTGAGGTGGAGAGAAATTGTGAAGACATTGCTAAATACTTGCACAGCTGTAGAGATCCCTATGCCTCTAGAATCTTGATTTATTTTAAACAGTGCACTAAACAGTATATATGAGCCACACAGTCTCTCTTACCACAATGTTATGATGTTGTCAGCAGGGAGATGTTCTCTAATATCTTCCACAATGATGCGTCAATGAGTTAACCCCTCTCTGCTGGTATTAGAAACAGATCATGAACACCAGGGACAGGAGTCTAGCTAGTAGGGTAAGCCATGCCCTTATATAGTTATGGCCAATGAGCTGGGTTTCCACCTACTGGAAATGCACTGTTTAAAATATGTTTTTACTGTACAAGCATTCCTGTGCTTGGCCACTGCAACAGGTGTGTGCCGCCCCTTTTCTCTGAGCGTGGCAGTGAGAGATGGAGCATGGCAGAGAGTATGATGGATAAGTCAGCTCTCGCTCTGCAATGGAAGTAACATTGAGCTAACAAAATGATCTACAGTCCTGTGCAGTGTGCATGTAATGGATGTACTCAGTAAATGCTTTGACTTTCTTACTTTCAGCATTCTCCTGCTTGCTTACAAGGCCCTTCATCACACAGGTCCAGAGTATCTCCTCACACTGCTGACCCGCTCTGTCCCTACCTGCAAGCTGAGGTCCTCTGATCCCCAAGCACAAGTGCACCCCACTGGGAGAGATCGCTCATTCAGCTTCGTGACCCCTGACTCTCTGGAACTCTCTCCCAGCTTTAGTGCGTGCAGCTCCCACACTCGCTTCAAATCAACTCTCAAGACCCGCTTGTTCTCTCTTGCTTTCAATGCTCTCTAAGCCTGATATGTGTGATTAGCTGTTGTCTAATTTGCTATTTCCATTTGTTACTCCATCCTATTCGTATGATTCTGCTTGACACACGCGTCTACAGTGTTTAGAATTCACATCCTAGCCTTTTATTTAATGTATTATGCCTCTATTTAATGTATTTGCATTGTTTTTAATGTTGTATTGAATGTACTATGCCCTGTATTTCACTGTATTTAATGTATTATGCATTGTTCCTCATTATTTTGTAAAGCGCTTTGTGATGGTGGTTCACTATGAAAGGCGCTATATAAAATAAATATTGATTGATATTGATTGATTGATACATATAGCTGAGAAGTTCTTATAAACTGTCTGCTACCCTGATCAACACACACACGCACACTCACACACACGCACACACACACACACACACACACACACACACACACACACACACACACACACACACACACACACACACCCTAATGGCCCCTGTTTCTCAAGACAGTTTCATTAGTGAATGCAGTTCCATCTCTACCACACGTACATGTATTATTATCATATTCAGGAATATGCCCCACAGCGGGGTGTACCCTGTCGCAGTGCCCCAAACCGATTTTACCCCCAATTACTTATTCAATTTCCCTTAATTGCTATCTATGCCATGTTTGCCTGCTGTTTGTGTACCAAAATCCATCGCAATAGACTTTGAATTCGAGAATTAACCCCTGTCTCCCTGAGTCCTGCTTCATACAACCTGACAAAAACCTTCCAGTATAGTTTTAGTATCTGCTCCTCACTTTGCTGGCTGTAGATAATTATCAAACAACCTTTAAGAACACAATAAACCACAAATGTGCAAACATTGCCAATATTTTATTGCCAGAATCGATCCTGTTGCGATGGCAGAGATACAGCGGGGATGTGATAATCACCCTACAACACAAAGCAGAGGCGCTGGGATACATGCAGTTGTGTTCATTTTACGATAGCTTGTAAATATGAGTTTATAATAAATTGTAATATCTCTGAGTATCTCCGCAGGATAACACAGTACAAATATCATGATATGCATCAGAAAATATAAAGGGCAGTAAGTACACACATTCTACAGTTAATGAAAGAGAAAAGCAACGACCTTCCTCACAATAGTATATACTGTACATATTTAAAAGTGATATGGATTTGACAGTGCAAAATAATGTCATAAGGCCCCTGTCTTTTGCTACTGGAAACTTTGATTAATGGCTGTTTTTATTTTTTTTTACTGTAGTTAAAACAAGGCGCTTCCTCCCTGTGTTAATGGCCCATTGGAATTTGAATAACAAGCTGACATCAATTTTTCAGCAGGTTTTTGAATATTATTTATTTTATCAGCCACCTGCTGTTTTGAATACCATGTGTGTGTGTGTGTGCGTGTGTGTGTGTCAGTGTGTGTGTGTGTGTGTGTGTCTGTGTGTGTCTGTGTGCGTGCGTGTGTGTGTGTCTGTGTGTGTGTCTCTGTGTGTGTGTGTGCGTGTGTGCGTGTGTGTGTGTCTCTGTGCGTGTGTGTGTGTGTGTCTGTGTGTGTGTGCGTGCATGTGCGTGCGTGTGTGTGTGTGTGTCTCTGTGTGTGTGTGTGCGCGTGCGTGCGTGTGTGTGTGTGTGTGTCTGTGTGTGTGTGTGTGTGTGTGTCTGTGTGTGTGTGTGCGTGCATGTGCGTGCGTGTGTTTGTGTGTGTCTCTGTGTGTGTGTGTGTGCGTGTGTGTGTGTCTCTGTGTGTGTGTGCGTGCATGTGCGTGCGTGTGTTTGTGTGTGTCTCTGTGTGTGTGTGTGCTGCGATGCGCGTGTGTGTGTGTGTGTGTCTCTGTGTGTGTGTGTGCGTGTGTGTGTGCTCTGTGTGTGTGTGTGTGCGTGTGTGCGTGCGTGTGTGTGTGTGTGTCTCTGTGTGTGTGTGTGTGTGTGTGCGTGTGTGTGTGTTGTGTGTGTGTGTGTGTGTGTCTCTGTGTGTGTGTGTGTGTGCTGCGTGTGTGTGTGTGTCTCTGTGTGTGTGTGTGTCTCTGTGTGTGTGTGCTGTGTGTGTGTGCGTGCAGGGCAGGGGGTTGTTGGGGTGGGAGGGGCAGGTTACAACGTGCTCACCTACATACACGTCAAATCAGATGAAATAGTCAGATCTGTATCACACTCGTTTAACCCTCACTGATGTGTGAGTGCTGACTGTATTTGAACCCGAGTAACTGTTTGTTAAGGTAGTTAGTAACACTTGTGATTGTATTTAATGATTCTTTTTTATAGCCATGCCATGTCTTGATTTCAATACAGTTAACTAATGCAGATGTTGTTCTTCCCTGTAACTAACTGCAATGTTTAATGCTGCCTCTTTCAACTTGGGGTGCATGCTATGTATTTTCGGGGGACAGTTAAAGTTTTATATAATTTCCAACTGGTCTGAAAGCATTTATTGATTATTTTTATTTTAGGTGATGAAGTGACACTTTGAATATGGGGCCTGAAGAGAAGTACCCTTTTCATGTGGTTTGGGTTAGGGTTAGGGTTAGGGTTAGGGTTATGGTTTAGGGTTAGGGTTTGGGTTAGGGTTAGGGTTTGGGGTTAGGGTTAGGGTTAGGGTTAGGGTTAGGGTTAGGGTTAGGGTTAGGGTTAGGGTTAGGGTTAGGGTTAGGGTTAGGGTTAGGGTTAGGGTTAGGGTTAGGGTTAGGGTGAGGTAGGAACTTTGTTTCCCTGAGAACTCCACACTTGGTTGATTTTTCAGGGAAAGAAAGATGCACTAGCCATCTGGCTCTTTTGGATTAATTTCTTTGTTTGTTTTGTTTTGGATCTCCTTTTCTAGTGTAGGTCTATCGTGGAGTTTCTAATGTTCAGGCCTAGCGGGAAAGTTGTTTGTAGTTTGTTGATCCAGTCTTTTTCTCTCCATTTCCTTTCTCCGATTGTCCAGTTCTGGTTCCTCTCCAGCCCTGTAATTTTCAGAGATTCCAAGTTGTGTTGTAGAAAGTGTGCTACTAGAGGTGTTTGTGATTCTTTTTGTGTTTGATATTATAGATGTGTTGTGTTAGTCTTACACGGATAGTGTTGCCTGTTTCACCAATGTAAATGATTTTGCATGTATCGCATTGTATTGCGTAGATGCAGTTCCTGCTGTTTTGTGTAAAGGTTTGTGGAATGTTGTATGTGATGCCTGTGGATTGGCTCGGAGTGCGGAAAGTTGCTTGAAGTGTTGTGATGCTTTTGTTGGTTTGCGATTAAGTGAAGGCAGTTTACTGGACACTAAATAGTTGGTCAAGTTTTTGTTTTTCTGTAGGCTGAGATTATCTTGTGTCCTGTAAGCAGGTTGGTGTCTTGTAATTTGTTGGTTAGGTTTTGTTTTATCTGTGAATTAGCTGCCACACTAAAATGTGAGTAGGTAGTTATAAGTGGAATAATCTTTTGTTGTCTCTAGGCTTTTGTTCTAAGAAGGTTTTCCTTATTCCTCTGAGGAAGGAACAGGAGTACCCCTTTGTTTGAGTGCTGTGAATAAGACTTTGGTAGCTGCCTGGAAGTCAGTATGTTGTGTGCAAATTCTGTGGAATCTGAGTAGCTGTGATTTTATTAAACCTCTAAATGTGTGTTTAGGGTGATAGCTGGTTTTGTGTAGTAGAGTGTGTGTGTCAGTTTCTTTAAAATATACTTTGGTGTCTAGTTGGTGTGTTTGTGAAAAATGTGGTCCTTTGTAAGTGGTGGTGTCTAAAAAGTTTACTTAGCTGTTATGTGTGGTGTATTTTACCTTTATGGACTGGTGGTGTGTGTTAAGTAACGAGATGAAATTTGTAAATTCCTCCATGCTATGTGTCCAAGTGCCCCAAATGTCATCTAGGTACCTGAAATAGTGAGTTGGTCTGTGTGGGCATCTGTGGAGGATTGTCTCTTCCCAATCGGCCATGTAGATGTTAGCATATGATGGCATAAGCGTTTCCCCATCGCTGTTCCTTTGGTTTGGAGGTAGAATTGGTTGTCGAATTCAAAGTCGTTTTTCGTTAAGCTGATTTCCAGGAGTTTGATCAGTTCCTCGTCTGGTCTGGTTGGATCGGATTTAGATTTAGACATTTCCTGATAGCTGCAATGCCTGCGTTGGTCTCTATGTTTGTGTACAAGCTGTCTATATCTATTGTGAAGAGAAAAGCTGTTTCTGGTAGTTTGAGTGTTTTAATTTTTCTATGAAGTCATATGTGTCTTTAAGGTAGCTAGTGTGTTTGGTGGATAGGGGTTTAAAAAGTGGTCTATGTATTCTGCAATTCTATATGATTCACTGTTGCAATCCGATACTATCGGTCTGCCTGGTGGTATGGTGTGTGGGATAGTCCATGTGTCTGGTGATTTGTGTATTTTTGGTAGCATGTAAAAATGCGTGCTCTGGGTGTGTCTGCCCCTTGAGATAGTGTGCTTGTTTTCTAGTAATTATTTTTTGGTCTGTTAGTGTTTGTATTATTCTATTAATTTCCTGGCGGAATCAAGATAAATTGGTGCGTCTAATTTCCTGTAGTGTTCCAGATTATTTAGTTGTCTGTTGGCTTCAAAGATGTAGTCTTCTCTATCCATTATTACTATTGAACTGCCCTTGTCTGCTGGTTTGAAAATGATGTCGGTATGTTTTGTAATTCCTTAAGTGCTATCCTTTCTGGTGCTGTTAGGTTGTCTTCTGTTTTGTAGTTACCTGGGTTAAGGCTGTGTATTGTTTTAGATCTTCAAGAATAATCTCTGTGATTTCCTGTGGAACTTGGTTGTTATTTGGTTCCCAGTTGGATTTGGGTAGGAAGGGTATGTGATTTGAGTCTTCTTCCTCTTCAAAGAAGGTTGCGATCTTTAGCCTCCTATGGTAATCTTGTGTTTCTGCTCGCAGTGTCTGCTTCTGTTTTGCTTTAGTTTGCGGTGTGGGTATGAAGGAGGCCTTTGCTCAAAAGGCTGTTTTGACTCTCTGTTGGTTTGAAGTTTTTACATAGATTGACTATGTTGGATGCCCCCTCCCTGGAGATGTTTGGGCTTGTGGGGTCTCCTAGTTTAAATGCTGGCACCAGTGCTGGAGCATATCTTTGGCTGTGTTGGTTGTCCAGTGGATGTTGTCTCCGCCTACTTGGAATTTCTCAGTTGGTAATAGCGGTATGTGTGGTAGGTTGGCTGAGATGAATCCATTTAGTTCTTCCAAGTTTCGTTGGGCCTGCATGTCTAGTGCTCGTGAGAAGTTCACCAGTGGCACTTTGATTTCTGCAGTTGGGAAGGTTGTCTTTGCTGACCTGTACATCCTTTGTAGGTTTTGATTAGCTGTCTCTTTGACTTTCTGGTCCTTGTTGTTGATTCGAATGTTAGGATCACTTTGGTCAGGGTCTATCTGTTTTGGCTTTGTCCAGAAGGTTGGCTGCATGTAGGAATTTTGGTCAGGGTTAGGTGTTCAGTCTGTAGTTGGCTTGGGTGTTCCGGGAGTTGTGGAGTTAGGAGTTAGGAGTGATGAGGATGTTAGGGTTAGTTTGCAGGTCTAGGAGTTAGGGTTAGGGTTAGGGTTGATGTGTTAGGAACCTGGTAGGGTTCTCCTGGGTTAGGGTTAGGACTGTTAGCTGAGTTAGGGTTAGGGTTAGGGTTAGGAGTTAGGGTTAGGGTTAGGGTTAGGGTTAGGGTTAGGAGTTAGGGTTAGGGTTAGGGTTAGGGTTAGGGTTAGGGTTAGGGTTAGGGTTAGGGTTAGGGTTAGGGTTAGGGTTAGGGTTAGGAGTTAGGGTTAGGGTTAGGGTTAGGAGTTAGGGTTAGGGTTAGGGTTAGGGTTAGGGTTAGGGTTAGGGTTAGGGTTAGGAGTTAGGGTTAGGGTTAGGAGTTAGGGTTAGGAGTTAGGGTTAGGGTTAGGAGTTAGGGTTAGGGTTAGGGTTAGGGTTAGGAGTTAGGAGTTAGGGTTAGGAGTTAGGGTTAGGAGTTAGGAGTTAGGGTTAGGAGTTAGGGTTAGGGTTAGGAGTTAGGGTTAGGAGTTAGGAGTTAGGAGTTAGGAGTTAGGAGTTAGGGTTAGGTTAGGGTTAGGAGTTAGGGTTAGGGTTAGGGTTAGGAGTTAGAGTTAGGAGTTAGGGTTAGGGTTAGGAGTTAGGAGTTAGGAGTTAGGAGTTAGGGTTAGGAGTTAGGGTTAGGGTTAGGAGTTAGGGTTAGGAGTTAGGAGTTAGGGTTAGGGTTAGGGTTAGGAGTTAGGAGTTAGGAGTTAGGAGTTAGGAGTTAGGGTTAGGAGTTAGGGTTAGGAGTTAGGAGTTAGGGTTAGGAGTTAGGAGTTAGGGTTAGGGTTAGGAGTTAGGAGTTAGGAGTTAGGAGTTAGGAGTTAGGGTTAGGGTTAGGGTTAGGAGTTAGGAGTTAGGAGTTAGGAGTTAGGGTTAGGAGTTAGGAGTTAGGAGTTAGGAGTTAGGAGTTAGGGTTAGGAGTTAGGGTTAGGAGTTAGGAGTTAGGGTTAGGAGTTAGGAGTTAGGAGTTAGGAGTTAGGAGTTAGGAGTTAGGAGTTAGGGTTAGGAGTTAGGAGTTAGGAGTTAGGGTTAGGGTTAGGAGTTAGGGTTAGGAGTTAGGGTTAGGAGTTAGGAGTTAGGAGTTAGGAGTTAGGGTTAGGAGTTAGGAGTTAGGAGTTAGGAGTTAGGGTTAGGAGTTAGGGTTAGGAGTTAGGAGTTAGGAGTTAGGGTTAGGGTTAGGAGTTAGGGTTAGGAGTTAGGAGTTAGGAGTTAGGAGTTAGGAGTTAGGAGTTAGGAGTTAGGAGTTAGGGTTAGGAGTTAGGAGTTAGGGTTAGGAGTTAGGAGTTAGGAGTTAGGAGTTAGGGTTAGGAGTTAGGAGTTAGGAGTTAGGAGTTAGGGTTAGGGTTAGGAGTTAGGAGTTAGGAGTTAGGAGTTAGGGTTAGGAGTTAGGAGTTAGGGTTAGGAGTTAGGAGTTAGGGTTAGGGTTAGGAGTTAGGAGTTAGGAGTTAGGAGTTAGGAGTTAGGGTTAGGAGTTAGGAGTTAGGAGTTAGGAGTTAGGAGTTAGGAGTTAGGGTTAGGAGTTAGGAGTTAGGAGTTAGGGTTAGGAGTTAGGAGTTAGGAGTTAGGGTTAGGAGTTAGGAGTTAGGAGTTAGGAGTTAGGAGTTAGGGTTAGGAGTTAGGAGTTAGGGTTAGGAGTTAGGAGTTAGGAGTTAGGAGTTAGGAGTTAGGGTTAGGAGTTAGGGTTAGGAGTTAGGAGTTAGGAGTTAGGAGTTAGGAGTTAGGGTTAGGAGTTAGGGTTAGGAGTTAGGGTTAGGAGTTAGGAGTTAGGAGTTAGGAGTTAGGGTTAGGGTTAGGAGTTAGGAGTTAGGAGTTAGGAGTTAGGAGTTAGGAGTTAGGAGTTAGGAGTTAGGAGTTAGGAGTTAGGAGTTAGGGTTAGGAGTTAGGAGTTAGGAGTTAGGAGTTAGGGTTAGGGTTAGGAGTTAGGAGTTAGGGTTAGGAGTTAGGAGTTAGGAGTTAGGAGTTAGGAGTTAGGAGTTAGGAGTTAGGAGTTAGGAGTTAGGAGTTAGGAGTTAGGAGGTTAGGAGTTAGGAGTTAGGGTTAGGAGTTAGGAGTTAGGGTTAGGAGTTAGGAGTTAGGAGTTAGGAGTTAGGAGTTAGGAGTTAGGAGTTAGGAGTTAGGAGTTAGGAGTTAGGAGTTAGGAGTTAGGAGTTAGGAGTTAGGAGTTAGGAGTTAGGAGTTAGGAGTTAGGAGTTAGGAGTTAGGGTTAGGAGTTAGGGTTAGGAGTTAGGAGTTAGGAGTTAGGAGTTAGGAGTTAGGGTTAGGAGTTAGGAGTTAGGAGTTAGGAGTTAGGGTTAGGAGTTAGGAGTTAGGAGTTAGGAGTTAGGAGTTAGGAGTTAGGGTTAGGAGTTAGGAGTTAGGAGTTAGGAGTTAGGAGTTAGGAGTTAGGAGTTAGGAGTTAGGAGTTAGGAGTTAGGAGTTAGGAGTTAGGGTTAGGAGTTAGGAGTTAGGAGTTAGGAGTTAGGAGTTAGGAGTTAGGAGTTAGGAGTTAGGAGTTAGGAGTTAGGAGTTAGGAGTTAGGAGTTAGGAGTTAGGAGTTAGGAGTTAGGAGTTAGGGTTAGGAGTTAGGGTTAGGAGTTAGGAGTTAGGAGTTAGGAGTTAGGAGTTAGGAGTTAGGAGTTAGGGTTAGGGTTAGGAGTTAGGAGTTAGGAGTTAGGAGTTAGGAGTTAGGAGTTAGGAGTTAGGAGTTAGGAGTTAGGAGTTAGGAGTTAGGAGTTAGGAGTTAGGAGTTAGGAGTTAGGAGTTAGGAGTTAGGAGTTAGGAGTTAGGAGTTAGGGTTAGGAGTTAGGAGTTAGGAGTTAGGAGTTAGGAGTTAGGAGTTAGGAGTTAGGAGTTAGGAGTTAGGAGTTAGGAGTTAGGAGTTAGGAGTTAGGAGTTAGGAGTTAGGAGTTAGGAGTTAGGAGTTAGGGTTAGGAGTTAGGAGTTAGGAGTTAGGAGTTAGGAGTTAGGAGTTAGGAGTTAGGAGTTAGGAGTTAGGAGTTAGGAGTTAGGGTTAGGAGTTAGGAGTTAGGGTTAGGAGTTAGGAGTTAGGAGTTAGGGTTAGGAGTTAGGAGTTAGGAGTTAGGAGTTAGGAGTTAGGAGTTAGGAGTTAGGAGTTAGGAGTTAGGAGTTAGAGGTTAGGAGTTAGGAGTTAGGAGTTAGGAGTTAGGGTTAGGGTTAGGAGTTAGGAGTTAGGAGTTAGGAGTTAGGAGTTAGGGTTAGGAGTTAGGGTTAGGAGTTAGGAGTTAGGAGTTAGAGTTAGGAGTTAGGAGTTAGGGTTAGGAGTTAGGAGTTAGGAGTTAGGAGTTAGGAGTTAGGAGTTAGGAGTTAGGAGTTAGGAGTTAGGGTTAGGAGTTAGGAGTTAGGAGTTAGGAGTTAGGAGTTAGGAGTTAGGAGTTAGGAGTTAGGGTTAGGAGTTAGGGTTAGGAGTTAGGAGTTAGGAGTTAGGAGTTAGGAGTTAGGGTTAGGAGTTAGGAGTTAGGAGTTAGGAGTTAGGAGTTAGGGTTAGGAGTTAGGAGTTAGGGTTAGGAGTTAGGAGTTAGGAGTTAGAGTTAGGAGTTAGGAGTTAGGAGTTAGGGTTAGGAGTTAGGAGTTAGGAGTTAGGGTTAGGGTTAGGAGTTAGGAGTTAGGAGTTAGGAGTTAGGAGTTAGGGTTAGGAGTTAGGAGTTAGGAGTTAGGTTAGGAGTTAGGAGTTAGGAGTTAGGAGTTAGGAGTTAGGGTTAGGAGTTAGGAGTTAGGAGTTAGAGTTAGGAGTTAGGAGTTAGGAGTTAGGAGTTAGGAGTTAGGAGTTAGGAGTTAGGAGTTAGGGTTAGGGTTAGGAGTTAGGGTTAGGAGTTAGGAGTTAGGAGTTAGGAGTTAGGAGTTAGGGTTAGGAGTTAGGAGTTAGGAGTTAGGAGTTAGGTTAGAGTTAGGAGTTAGGAGTTAGGAGTTAGGAGTTAGGAGTTAGGAGTTAGGAGTTAGGAGTTAGGAGTTAGGGTTAGGAGTTAGGAGTTAGGAGTTAGGAGTTAGGAGTTAGGAGTTAGGAGTTAGGAGTTAGGAGTTAGGAGTTAGGAGTTAGGGTTAGAGTTAGGGTTAGGAGTTAGGAGTTAGGAGTTAGGAGTTAGGAGTTAGGGTTAGGAGTTAGGGTTAGGGTTAGGAGTTAGGAG
>JAGXEW010000059.1:1704651-1774029 GCA_030684275.1 Acipenser oxyrinchus oxyrinchus
CTTTTTATAAACTGTTACAGCACTGACTATTGGATGCCATTTTTAAAATATATATAAAACATAACAATTCTTAAAAAGAAATTAAATACAGTTATTTCGTATGAAATCCATTCGTTGCTAAAACAAATAATTCACCTCGTTTCGCTCTGCAGGTGGCGCCTTTTACCCCCTAACTTTCATCCAAAGTTGTGTCAGATTGAACATTCCCTTCACCCGAGGAGTGGAGAGGACAGACAGGGAGTTCAATACAAAGGGTTTCTTACAACACAAAACAGTCTAGTTCAGCTGGCAGATTGTTACAGAGGAATCATAACCAAGCCAAAACCCAGGATAGAGCGGCTCAGTGAATGTGGTTTGGAATCTGTGCAGGAGGGTCATTGTGTCAGAGACGCCATAAAAGGACAGCGTGCCGGCATTAAAGTCCAGATACACTCCTATTCTGGGGAGCGGGGGCAGTTATTGCAGTTTGATTGTTATTGTGCCGGGCAGTGTAACTGGAATCAGAGCAGAACAAACTCCAGGACTTGTCATTGAATCCAAGGAGACAGGAATGATCCCTCCTTTCCTGCTGATTCCTTTATATGTGACTCCTATATCAGCCCCTCCCCACTCCACTCAATCTCCCAGTAACAGCGAGTCCCAGACAAACCCTCTCTGCAAAGCACTTGGGCACAGCTATCAAATCTCTCTGGGTGATCGGGATATCTCTGGGTCTCTCTCCTCCGTGTCACCTTTCTGTTCCCTTCAGACAGACAGAGCTTTCTATACGCTGTGTTGGGGTCCAGTGTGAGCTGACAGGAATCTGATTGAAGAGAAGAGGACGGGTAGAGGAGAGACGGTTAGAAAAGTCAAATCACTGAGAAAATCAACAGTCATTGTCTGCTGCATCCTCAAATCACTCCGTCCTCCCTGCTTCACCAGTCCCTGCTCCCTCCGCTATGCTCCCTCCTCCCTCTTCTATGCTCCCTCATCCCTCTTCTCCTTCTCTATGCTCCTGATCTCTCCTCCCTGATCTATCCTCCCTGCTTCCTCCTCCCTCTATAATCCCTGCTCTATGGTCCCTCCTCTTTGCTCCCTATTCTGTCCTTCCTGTCCTCTCCTCTCTATCCCTCCTTCCTGCTCCCTCCTATGCTCCCTAATCCATACTCCCTCCTGTATGCTCCCTCCTCCCTGCTCCCTCCTGTATGATCCCTACTGCTCCCTGCTCCCTCCTGTGCTCTCCCTCCTTCCTGTATGCTCCCTCCTCCTGTTCCCTCCTCCTCTATGCTCCCTGCTCCCTCCTGTATGCTCCCTCCTCCTCCCTGCCTCCTCCTCCTATGCTCCCTCCTCCCTGCTCCCTCCTGTATGCTCCCTCCTCTCTGCTCCTCCTCTCCTCTCTGCTCCCTCCTCCTCTCCTCTCTGCTCCCTCCTCTATGCTCCCTCCTCCCTTTCCTCCTCATGCTCCCTCCTCTCTCCTCCTTGCTCCCTGCTCTCTCCTCTATGCTCCCTCCTCCACTGCTCCCTCCTCTCTCCTCTCCCTCCTCTATGCTCCCTCCTCCTGCTCCTCTCATGCTCTCCCTCCTCTATGCTCCCTCCTCCTTATGCTCCCTCCTCCCTGCTCCCTCCTCCTCCTGTATGCTCCCTCCTCCTCCCTGCTCCCTCCTCTATGCTCCCTCCTCCCTGCTCCCTCCCTGCTCCTGCCTCCCTCTCCTCCTGCTTTTTATAGACAAGTATATTTAGACTGTAATAATTAAGATTGATAATCAATAGATTTGATCTATAATTCTTACTTGAGATTTATTTCTGACTTTGGATAAGTTCTCTCTTTTATTTTTCTGTCTTCAATAAACTGCTGCTGCTATTAATTAAACCCTCTTGCTGTTTGATTGTTTTGTTCATTATAATTCCTCGATCTTATCAAACTTCTTCAATTGGAACCAATCAAATGCAGCTCTGCATACAATTACAGTTCACTTAATGTTCCTACAGGGTATGTGTTGCCATTTTACCCACTCAGACCCCTTGCTTACTAAATATCTTCAATAGAATATCATCCACTCTTCAAATATCTGTCTAATATTTTAATGAGCAATCCATCCCACAAGTGCAGTGATACTGCAATATACATTTACTACCAGCACAGGATGACTGGGAGGGATAGCTGTTCATTTTACCCCACAACTGGTTTCACATGCATTGTACATGTATTAAAAGATGGGATGATTATCTATTCAGGGATACCAAGATATTTAGGGAGAGAAAGGTCTGAGTGGAAAAACAGGCAACAAATGCCCCTCCCCAGTCATTCTGCATGTATTCATCTGAACCAATACTTGTTGGAGAGGAGTGTAGATTAATGGCTTCACAATTACTAATAAATAATAATAATTGCTGCCCTCAAGCTCCACCCCTCCCTGTTCTGTAGTGTTAGCTCTTCTCACAATGGAGTGACACATCTTTCAATCAAATGTTTCAGTGAAAACAGACTTACATTTTAAAAACTCAGCTCTGTTCCTTGGCTCTGGAGCCTGCAGACTGTAAACTGCAACTTCATTCACTGGGCAGAAAAAGAGAGAGAAATAGAATTGAAACATGTGGATTAATACACAACACACACAAGACTCCAAACAGCAATCTGAAAAGAAACAAGGCTTATTCACGGCATTTCAGGATGTAAAATCCGTACTTCAAGATGTTCATGATTACAATGAATATGTATTCCTTCTGTATCGGTGCAGCAGCCAAAGTCAATGTGAACACGCCTGCCACTGCACTGGAGTCTTGTGTTCCTTCCTCTCCATCACATATCTTTACCCAACAGTACGGTGTCCATATTAGGACACCCTTGTGCATCAAACATACAGCAGTCATTGTCTTCTCCGTCCACACATCACTCCTCCTCCTTTCAGTGAAAACAGACTTACATTTTAAAACTCAGCTCTGTTCCTTGGCTCTGGAGCCTGCAGACTGTAAACTGCAACTTCATTCACTGGGCAGAAAAGAAGAGAAATTAGAATTGAAACATGTGCTTAACTACACATACACACATGACTCCAAACAGCAATCTGAAAAGAAACAAGGCTTATTCACTGCATTTCAGGATGTCAAAATCTGCACTTCCAAGATGTTCCGATTACAATGAATATGTATTCCTTCTGTATCGGTGCAGCAGCCAAAGTCAATGTGAACACGTCTGCCACTGCACTGGAGTCTTGTGTTCCTTCCTCTCCATCACATATCTTTACCCAACAGTACGGTGTCCATATTAGGACACTCTTGTGCATCAAACATACAGCAGTCATTGTCTTCTCCGTCCACACATCACTCCCTCCTCCCTTTCAGTGAAAACAGACTTACATTTTAAAAACTCAGCTCTGTTCCTTGGCTCTGGAGCCTGCAGACTGTAAACTGCAACTTTATTCACTGGGCAGAAAAAGAGAGAGAGAAATTAGAATTGAAACATGTGGATTAATACACAACACACACAAGACTCCAAACAGCAATCTGAAAAGAAACAAGGCTTATTCACGGCATTTCAGGATGTAAAAATCCGTACTTCAAGATGTTCACATGACAATGAATATGTATTCCTTCTGTATCGGTGCAGCAGCCAAAGTCAATGTGAACACGCTGCCACTGCACTGAGTCTTGTGTTCCTTCCTCTCCATCACATATCTTTACCCAACAGTACGGTGTCCATATTAGGGACACTCTTGTGCATCAAACATACAGCAGTCATTGTCTCTCCACCACACATCACTCCCTCCTCCCTTTCAGTGAAAACAGACTTACATTTTAAAAACTCAGCTCTGTTCCTTGGCTCTGGCATGCAGACCTGTACTGAACTTTACTCACTGGGCAGAACAGTAGATTGACTGATACATCCAGTCATTGCTGCATCTCAAATCCTCCTTCTACTGCTCCACGCATGCTCATCTCCTCCTGCTCCATCCATTTCTTTCCATCTGCTCCTCCATCCTCCTCACGCTGCTCCACCCTGCTCTCCACCTCCTGCCTCCTCCATCCTCCCTGCTCCCTCCATGCCTCCATCCCTGTTCCCACCTGCATCCTCCTGCTCCCTACTCCTGCTCCTCCTCCAACCTCCTGCTCCCTCCTCCATCCTCCCTCCACCTCCTCCCTCAGCTATCAGCTGTATTTTGTGTTTTGGGGCATCAGCCAATAATACAACATGTTTCACTTTTCTGTGTTTTCATTGGTCAGATTATATGTCAATCACACAGACTGAGGAAACTGCTGAATGTGAGCTGAAGCAATCATGAAACTTCATCACTGAGAGCCGCAGTGGAATGTTATTATAGTTTAAAAAATAATGTTTACACACACACACACACACACACACACTGACACACACACACACACACACTACACACACTGACACACACACACACACACACTGGACACACACACACACACACACACACTGACACACACACACACACACACACACACACACAGACACACACACACACACACACACACACACACACACACACACACACACACACACACACACTGACACACTGACACACACACACACACACACACACCACACACACACACACACTGACACACACACACACATACACACACACACACACACACACACACACACACACACACACACACACACACACACTGACACACTGACACTACAGACACACACACACACACACACAATAGAAATAATAATAATATGTTTTATATTTGATAAATAATAATGATAATAATAATAATAATAATAATAATAATAATAATAATAATAATAATAGGTGTTACACTTATGGAGCGCAGTTTCAAACCCAGAGATACCAAAGCGCTTGGATGTTAATCGTTCTCACAGCAACTGAACATATATAGACATGTTGTTTGTTTAATATCTCTTTATACATTATTCATGTAAGTGTGATTATTATTCTTGAGCAACGCAGCTGTAAGGTGTCTGCACGCGTATGTTATTAATGTAGTTATAACGTTATATTAAACAGCAACACATCCCCAATCCTCTCGGGAGCGCTTGATAAAGAAACCCGTCCAGCCCTCCTGATCAATCCAAGAGAAACCAGCGTTTACAACATCGAACCACCTCGCAACAGCTCAGCCCGCATCCCACCTGAGGACACCTGCATTTCCATGAGGAGTCACCGCAAACATTTAGAAACTGGACACCGAAAAATCATCGGACCCACACCAGCGAGCTTTCAAATACACTCTTGATTCTGACTGAAGGAATCCACTTCACACAAAAGGGTTCACAGAAATGTCAGCAAACACAACCACCCTCAGAACAAACCCGTGAACACAGAAATGGAAAAATAGAAATGTGAAAGCGTTCATTTTAACACGCTCCTAATACCCGCTTCGCTGCTTGAAAGGGAACGTGCTGTTTTAAGTTTTAGCAAAGACATGGAACTCCAGGTTTGTGTCTGCGGCTGGAGCAAGGCTGACAACGGTCAGGGGTTTGAAGATTCATCAAGGGAGAATGAAATGCTTGAGGGAGAAGGGACAAGGGCCTCGCATTGATCAGTACTTCTTACGAAGTCAGTCAAGTCAGTCGAATGAAATCCAGCGACAGGAAGCAAACCACAGTTCGCAGGATATCAGCACCCTGTCATAGATGTGAGGAGGACTTGCATGGACACAGTTAGTGATGAACCTAATGATCCTTGTGAACCGGTCAGACAAACCAGCGTAAGAGAGAAAAGAACCTCAACGGGCACAAGCCTGGAGTTAAATGGCCAAGAGCTTGTGAGAAAACTGCATGGGACACAGTAAACACAGATCTCTGCTTTGCATTGGAAAGGTTAAGTGGAACAGTTGAAAAGAAACTGGATAAATTTGGGGACATCATCTACGATATGGAAGCTTAGAGGTTTGGAGTTGAAAAAGGAAGGAAAAAGTACAAACTATTCCTGGAAAGTCTAGACGGCAGCAGGAGATTGAACGCTTAGTTAGAGAAAGGAGACAGCTGAGGAAGCAATGGAGAAGAGCAGAAGAAAGTCAGAAGGAGGGACTCAATCTCTTACAAAGGGTCATAAAAGATAAGCTTGCAACATTGCGCAGAGCTGAGCGCCACGAAACGCTACAAAAGAAGGAGCTGCGAGAACTAACTTTTATAAAGACCCATTCAAATTTGTAAAGAAGTTATTCACCAGTGAGAAGAATGGCACACTAAAAGCATCTAAGTTTGAGCTGGAGAGATATTTGGAGGAAACACATACAGATTCAAAAAGGCAGGAGCCTATGTCAATTCCTTCAGACATCCCACCTATCAATCCACCAGAATACCAAATGGAGGACTGTGCACCTAAGTGGAAAGAAGTAGAGCAAGCTGTGAAAAAGCAAGGGCTTCATCATCTCCAGGGCCTAATGGAGTTCCGTACAGAGTGTACAAGAGTGCTTCAGGAGTTCTACGAATCCTGTGGAAACTGATGAAAGTAGCATGGGAAAAACAGGTTGTACCAAGAGCATGGCCGAAAGCAGGTGGAGTCTTTATACCTAAAGAAAAAGATTCTAGCAGCATCAGTCAGTTTCGCCCTATTTCCCTATTAAACGTAGAAGGCAAGATTTTCTTCAGCATTATTGCTCAGAGATTGTCAACTTACCTATTAAAGAACTGCTTCATTGACACTTCAATACAAAAGCGGGCATTCCAGGTTTCCCAGGATGCTTAGAACACATCAATGTGATCTGGCAACAAATTCAATCAGCTAAAAAGGAGAGGAAGGAGCTCCATGTGACATTCCTGGATTTGGCTAATGCATATGGTTCAGTGCCACATGAACTTCTTTGGGCAGCATTTGATTTTTCAGTGTACCAATGACAATAACAAATCTAGTCAAAGCCTACTTTGGAGATTTGCAATTTAGTTTTTCAACTTCAGAATTCAGCACTACATGGCAATGCCTAGAAGTTGGAATAATGGCAGGATGCACCATTTCTCCACTGGCTTTTACCATGGCAATGGAAGTAATCATTAGGGCATCAAAATGGGTAGTGGGAGGAGAGCGCTTCTGGAATCGACTACCACCAATTCGAGCATACATGGATGACATGACAACCATGACTACAACAGTAGCCTGCACTAATCGGTTATTGGGCAAATTAACCAATAACATTGAATGGGCACGAATGCAATTCAAGCCCACTAAATCAAGGAGCATCTCTATAATTAAAGGTAAAGTAGTAGATAAAACGTTCTTCATTAATGGTGAGGCAATACCAACAGTGTCTGAGAAGCCAGTGAAGAGCCTTGGGAGATGGTACGACGGGGATCTAAAGGACACAGTTCGTGTGGGAGAAGTTAGACAACAAGCTGTGGAAGGGTTGAAGAGCATAGACAGCAGCGCTTTACCAGGCAAACTAAAACTCTGGTGCTTTCAGTTTGGCCTACTGCCAAGGTTGCTGTGGCCACTGACTGTGTACGAGGTTTCTTTGACAACAGTAGAGAAGCTGGAAGCTTTAATCAGTTCACACATCAGGAAATGGTTGGGAGTTCCACGCTGCCTCAGCAGAGTGGGACTTTATGGTAAAGGAATACTGCAGCTACCTGTCTCCGCTCTAACCGAGGAGTTTAAGTGCGCCAAGGTCCGACTGGAAATGACATTAGTAGAGTCACGCGACAAATGCGTAAGGGAGGCAGCACCTGTGTTGAAAACTGGAAGAAAGTGGGTGGCAAAGAAAGCTGTGGAGGATGCAAAGGCTGCCCTTCGAATTGGTGATATCATGGGGCAAGTTCAGCATGGAAGAGGGGTCTTGGTCTCAGTTCAGCTCCTCCTACATGGCACAAGGCAGCCCCAGCTCAACGGAGGAAGCTGGTAGTCAACGAGGTGCAAAAGCAGGAGGAGAGGATGAGGTGTATAAAGGCCATTTCCCAGGGCAAGCAGGGAGAATGGATGAGATGGGAGAGTGTGGAACAATGCAAGATTGGCTGGCAAGACCTATGGTCAATGGAACAGAGCAGGATCAGTTTCCTTATAAGGTCAACATATGATGTTCTCCCATCACCACAGAACCTAAACCTCTGGGTAGGAGAGGATCCCTCATGTCCTTTGTGTTCATCACCTGCAACATTAAGGCACATTTTGACAGGATGTAAGGTGGCTCTTAGCCAAGGACGGTTTACTTGGCGCCATGACCAGGTGCTGCGATGTTTGGCCTTAGCATTGGAAGACAAGCGTAACATGACCAATAAGTTGCCACCTGTTCCATCAAAACATTACACACAAAAGACAACATTCCTCCGCCCAGGAGAGCAACCACCAAGAAAAGGTGTTAAAACCAATCCTCGCCCAGGACAACTGGAAGCTGCTAGAGACTGGAAAATGCTGGCAGATGTTGGTCAACGGCTTATTTTTCCACCTGAGATTGCCACCACAAACCTTCGACCAGATATTGTCTTGTGGTCTGGATCAGCACGCCTTGTTCACCTGGTAGAGTTAACAGTGCCATGGGAGGATGCTGTAGATGAGGCGTATGAGAGGAAGAAACTGCGGTATGCTCAACTAGCCACTGAAGTGGAACAGCGAGGATGGAGAGTCTGGGTTTACCCAGTGGAAGTGGGATGTCGAGGATTTGTGGCACACTCTACAACCCGGTTTCTCAGAGATGTCGGATTCAATGGCCAAGAGTTGCGTCGCACAGTGAAGAACTTATCTGAAGCAGCAGAGAGGAGCAGCAACTGGCTGTGGTTGAGACGGAAAGATTCTGGCTGGGGATCTCAAGCACAATAGAAAGAAAGAAAGGCTGATGTACAGGTAAGTAAGCTGGGCTGAGTTGAGTGGGGACGGAGGGGTGATGCTGGGACGCCAGAATCACCGTCGAGCCCTCTTGAGGTGTCGTGGGCTAGTCGACGAAACACCGAGGATGGAAGGTGCCCACTTGAAGACCCCAGAGATGTACCCTACTTTGCTCAATCCAGACGGTTGTCATGCTGATGCGCTGGGGAGACCGCACTATGGTTGATCCCTGGAGCCAGCATCGCAGCCGTTGTGTGTGCTGATGCTTAGGGAGGCAAAATAAGCTGATCCCTGGAGCCAGCATTACACTTCAGCCATCAACACCAGACAGAAGGATATCTACATCATCATATGGAAGGAAGCGCAAATGGATGGAGACACATATGGATCACATTAGTTTACTGTGAAGCTACGTCTTAGTTGGTGCTTATCTTGGCGAGCCAAGTTCAAATCAGCATGAAGTTTTAACATCTACTCTCATGTAATGGAAATCCAAGTTCAAAGTGTTCTCTTTGGTTGCAGTCGCAGTATCACTCCTAGTACAGACCACAGCAATTGCGGTTTGCTCTGTACTGTCTCACACAATGCAAACCTTAATTTAAACTGTGTTCACCTTATCAAAGTTGTTGCTATTTTAAATACAATTCTTTATGGAGTTCACCAGAGATTATAAAAATACTGCATGGGGCAATGTGTGTGTGTGTGTGTGTGTGTGTGTGTGTGTGTGTGTGTGTGTGTGTGTGTGTGTGTGTATGTGTGTGATTGGCAGGGTGTGTGTGTGTGTGTGTGTGTGTGTGTCTGTGATACATGAGCATGTAATGCCTGGATAACCCCCTCGGTGTGCATTACATTCTCATATCACACACACACCCCATGCTGTATTCTATAGATATTGTACAGCTACTTTCTGTCCTTCCATTTCTACATAAACTCTGAAATTAAAACACATTCAGTTCAATTACATATTATTATTTAACACAGTAAACACACTATAAAACTACTAACATGTTTGCAAAAAATAACCCAGCTGCTTAGTACTGTGTGATGTGAAGTACTAATTAGCCAGGTTATTATCATCAAGTATCCTAAGTTAATGCTGCCATGTATTCCCCAGTGTGGGGGGAGTAAGCCTGTCATATCTGATCCTGTAAGATACGATCCCCTCTATTAATACAGAGCCTGTCATATCTGATCCTGTAAGATACGATCCCTCTATTAATACAGAGCCTGTCATATCTGATCCTGTAAGATACGATCCCTCTATTAATACAGAGCCTGTCATATCTGATCCTGTAAGATACGATCCCTCTATTAATACAGAGCCTGTCATATCTGATCCTGTAAGATACGATCCCTCTATTAATACAGAGCCTGTCATATCTGATCCTGTAAGATACGATCCCTCTATTAATACAGAGCCTGTCATATCTGATCCTGTAAGATACGATCCCTCTATTAATACAGAGCCTGTCATATCTGATCCTGTAAGATACGATCCCTCTATTAATACAGAGCCTGTCATATCTGATCCTGTAAGATACGATCCCTCTATTAATACAGAGCCTGTCATATCTGATCCTGTAAGATACGATCCCTCTATTAATACAGAGCCTGTCATATCTGATCCTGTAAGATACGATCCCTCTATTAATACAGAGCCTGTCATATCTGATCCTGTAAGATACGATCCCTCTATTAATACAGAGCCTGTCATATCTGATCCTGTAAGATACGATCCCTCTATTAATACAGAGCCTGTCATATCTGATCCTGTAAGATACGATCCCTCTATTAATACAGAGCCTGTCATATCTGATCCTGTAAGATACGATCCCTCTATTAATACAGAGCCTGTCATATCTGATCCTGTAAGATACGATCCCTCTATTAATACAGAGCCTGTCATATCTGATCCTGTAAGATACGATCCCTCTATTAATACAGAGCCTGTCATATCTGATCCTGTAAGATACGATCCCTCTATTAATACAGAGCCTGTCATATCTGATCCTGTAAGATACGATCCCTCTATTAATACAGAGCCTGTCATATCTGATCCTGTAAGATACGATCCCTCTATTAATACAGAGCCTGTCATATCTGATCCTGTAAGATACGATCCCTCTATTAATACAGAGCCTGTCATATCTGATCCTGTAAGATACGATCCCTCTATTAATACAGAGCCTGTCATATCTGATCCTGTAAGATACGATCCCTCTATTAATACAGAGCCTGTCATATCTGATCCTGTAAGATACGATCCCTCTATTAATACAGAGCCTGTCATATCTGATCCTGTAAGATACGATCCCTCTATTAATACAGAGCCTGTCATATCTGATCCTGTAAGATACGATCCCCTCTATTAATACAGAGCCTGTCACATCTGATCCTGTAAGATACGATCCCCTCTATTAATACAGAGCCTGTCATATCTGATCCTGTAAGATACAATCCCCTCTATTAATACAGAGCCTGGACCTCTGGGGTGTCATTTACACAGGATGCTGCTACCAATTGAACAGTACTGATGGAAACTGATCAATGCATATTTGATTAGGTGTCTAAAACAGTAAACTCAGCTCTTAGCAGGACAGAATGGATTCCCCTGCAGGTAAAAATGTGCATTTGAATTCAGTTTCACTTTACTGTCACGTAACTACCCAGTGTAACCATGTTAAATACAAGCAAGCAAGGGATTCATATCACTACTGTACTGGGAGAAAGATGAAACAGGATGTGTTGTCACCCTGCAGTCAGTTTGTGTTTATGATCGCTTTCTTGTTGTTGTTTCTGTCTCGGGTTAACACGCACGTCTGATTACTTTGGCATAAGAATTGACTGAGAAAGCACAGTAAGTGCTTGTTGGAATTCCATTTTGTAAATTGTCAAATAATGCATTGTAGCGTGCACAGGGCTGATAGGTGACGCAATCTGAAAAGACATAAGCCCGATAGATGCTTATGTCTTCGTGTGTGATTACATCACCTACCAGCCCCGCTGCTGCCTTCCCCCGTGCATGCTGCCCTCTCCCCTGCCAGCCATGCTGCTGCCTTCCCCCGTGCACGCTACACTCTCCCCTGCCAGCCCCGCTGCTGCCTTCCCCTGCACGCAACACTCTCCCCTGCCAGCCCCGCTGCTGCCTTCCCCTGCACGCTACACTCTCCCCTGCCAGCCCCGCTGCTGCCTTCCCCTGCACGCTACACTCTCCCCTGCCAGCCCCGCTGCTGCCTTCCCCTGCACGCTACACTCTCCCCTGCCAGCCCCGCTGCTGCCTTCCCCGTGCACGCTACACTCTCCCCTGCCAGCCCCGCTGCTGCCTTCCCCGTGCACGCTACACTCTCCCCTGCCAGCCCCGCTGCTGCCTTCCCCGTGCACGCTACACTCTCCCCTGCCAGCCCCGCTGCTGCCTTCCCCTGCACGCTACACTCTCCCCTGCCAGCCCCGCTGCTGCCTTCCCCGTGCACGCTACACTCTCCCCTGCCAGCCCTGCTGCTGCCTTCCCCTGCACGCTACACTCTCCCCTGCCAGCCCCGCTGCTGCCTTCCCCTGCACGCTACACTCTCCCCTGCCAGCCCGCTGCTGCCTTCCCCGTGCACGCTACACTCTCCCCTGCCAGCCCCGCTGCTGCCTTCCCCTGCACGCTACACTCTCCCCTGCCAGCCCCGCTGCTGCCTTCCCCGTGCACGCTACACTCTCCCCTGCCAGCCCCGCTGCTGCCTTCCCCTGCACGCTACACTCTCCCCTGCCAGCCCCGCTGCTGCCTTCCCCTGCACGCTACACTCTCCCCTGCCAGCCCCGCTGCTGCCTTCCCCGTGCACGCTACACTCTCCCCTGCCAGCCCCGCTGCTGCCTTCCCCGTGCACGCCACACTCTCCCCTGCCAGCCCCGCTGCTGCCTTCCCCTGCACGCTACACTCTCCCCTGCCAGCCCCGCTGCTGCCTTCCCCGTGCACGCTACACTCTCCCCTGCCAGCCCCGCTGCTGCCTTCTCCGGCACGCCACACTCTCCCTGCCAGCCCCGCTGCTGGCCTTCCCCTGCACGCTACACTCTCCCCTGCCAGCCCAGTTGGCTCTATGTACAGCGGTATCGGCTCTGTGCTTTAGTTTAAAATAATCTTTGAATCCCTGGCTACAGAACAAACCTTCGGACACAGCCCTAAAAAATGTATAAGACTCTAACTTGTCAACGATTACTATAGAGAAGGGTGATGATAGAAGATATTTGTGACATTTAAAAAAAGTAACTAACCACTGACCTGTGGCTTGTGCAGATGAACTTGTTGTCTTGACTTTGCTGGTTGTGTCACTGCTCACAGAATACCCCAACTTCCCTTCCACTGTGTATCTAAATTCATACTCTGTGTTCGGTTGCAAGCCTGATACAGTGAGGGTCTCTGTTTTATCAGTGCTGGACTGAATTGACCATTCCTTCTGATTAATGCACTTATACTCCAGACGGTATTTTAGATTCTGATCAGCATCACTACTGGGAGGCACCACCTTCAGAGTCACACTGTCATGGGTGACATCACAGACCTCAGGGACGTCAGGTTTTGCTGGAATCTTGAAATGTATGTATTTCGATGCTCCATTTTCATGCAGGAGAATGCAGGCTCCAGGAAACTCCTGGTCTTCCTTAGACACTATGAAGAACTTTGTTTTCTTATTCTCCCTGTTGATGTTCACTAACTCCTGGAATACATTCAAATACATTCTTATCTTCAGTTTAGTTTCGCTGCTCACCCATTGCTTGCTCTCCTGATGCAAATACTTACTAGGAGTTGAACTTTGAGTGTTCTTACTCGCTTGGGTTTCAAGGTAGTTTTTTAGATCTTCCAGATATGGTTCTGGCTCGTGCAATGAGGTGAAGGTAAAGCAAACAATATTTTCAGTGTCATTGTTTAATTCTTCCTCATCTAGCTCATTCACAGAAGATACAGCATGTATGTCTTTTAAAATAGTAAGGCAATATCCCACTGCATTGATTTCTCTTTCTTTGTTGTTCAGCCAAGCATGTTGTGCTTTAAAGTTAAAAGGGGACTCTTCGTGTTTTTTTAAAATCTCTCGAAGCGATTTTTCCTCTTGCACACCTCCGCGGATGGAAGGCAGCACAGTGGACAGTTTTCTCATGAAATTCAGCTTGTACTGCGTACCCCTTTGTTTCAGTTGTTGAATCTTCTTATTGACTTCAGGAAACGTTCGGGTAACAATGTCTTTTATCATGTCGTTGCTTTGCATTTCAATTGTATTAAATTGCTCTAAAACAGTTTGCGCAGATGTTACCAAGTAGTCACTTATGTTCCTTTCCAGCTTGGCAGCCCTGGAGTCCAGCTTGATTAACGGATACAGCCAGACCTTCACAGGCACTGCGTTCTCTCCTTTGTCCCCGAGCAATTCTGGAAGAGTTGAGTAGGCTTTCACAGCATCTTGGTAAGTCGATGGGTTAGATTTGAGATGAAAATCTCCATGAAATGTACATTCAAATTTTTCAACTTCAGCTTTTTCTGTTTCCTTCAGGTCAATAGAGCCTTGACCTTCCACTGTAAATGTAGGTATTTTATTTATTGCAAGCTCCATCTCTCCATGGATTTCATGTTGCTTCTCCTCTGAGGATACCTGCCGGTCAAATACGAAATACGCCTGAGCTCCGTACAGCACAGCGGTGACCACGTGAGTCGCTGTCTTGTCTTCAAACACGCTGGGGTGAGACACTTTCTCTTTGGCCAGGTGATTCATGGTCAGATTCTCAAATCGTGTCGTTGTGTAGTATTTCAGAGTGACTCGGGATTGTCTTGTTGATTTCTTTGTGTCGTTGAAGTACTTTGCAGCTCCACTCACTTTAACCAAATCCCCCAGGAGACTCGCCTTCAGGGAAGCGTCCACTTTCAAAGCAGAAGCCTTCTCTTCAATGGAGTCCGAGGTGCTGACACTGAACTCGGTTATCGGCTGGTTTTCTTTATTTATGCTGCCTTTTAGTTCTTCTAGGTTCCACAAAGTAATTCCTGCCATGCAATCAAGATACACAACTTAATACATTCATCTCAAGGCAAAGTTTACTTCAGGCTTTAAATAACTTTTTCAAATCCACATAATGTTCCAAAACTGAGTGCTGTGTGTGTGTGTGTGTGTGTGTGTGTGTGTGTATACTGAGCATCAAAAGAAATATATCACTTATATTTGAGCATCAAAAGAAACTTATCACTTCTATCTGGATAAAATTCACTAGATGTGATTGAGCAGATTAGAGCAGGTGCAGTGGCTTTTTATTGTCTCCCAGTTGGTGGCCTGTCATTGACAGAGTGTGTCTGGTTATACCGTCTCGCCAGGTTTGAAATCGCTGGCTGTGAGCACCCAAGATGGCGAGTCACATTACGCTGCTCTAGTCCAGCCTCCAACAGACCGATCTCTTGACAGACGTGGCATATTGATTTTTTTCTGTGATTGTCTTTATTGCTTTTATTCAAGCTTGAAATTCAAAGCTGAAATCACTCCATATCCAGCATCCAATCAACTGTTTCACTAATTGGGTGATTAAGTGCATATGCTTCAGTCACAGTCACTCAAGTGATTAAAAAGAAACCAAAAACATTTCATCAATGTCCATCATTTATATACCATTTTTTAAATAAATGTGTTATAATAGTGATAGGTTTCTTTTGATGCTTGGTATATATATTAGTGTAGCATGCGTGGGGGAAGGCAGCAGCAGGGCTGGTAGGTGATGTAATCACACACGGAGACATAAGCCTGATATACGCTCCTTGCAAAGGAGCCGGCTCTTTTGTACAGCGGTATCGGCGCTATGCTTTAGTGCGAGAGGTCCCGGGTTCACGTCCGCCCTCCACCTGTGTGTGGATTGCCTCGCCCTGTGTGATGCTCCTGTCTGCATTAACCGAGGTTCGCTACAATATGTTATAGTCTGAATATTAGCAAATCTCAAATCTCGAAAATAAACAGAACGCTTTACTGCAGACATTTACTGGTAAATCTCAAGAATAACCAAGTGCTTTTACCAATAAAGCTTCGGTAAATAGTAAGATTAACAGGTAAATGTGTGAAAAGCGATCTATTTCTTCATAATTCCAGATATTTACCACCTTACTTGGTAAATGCTGACTGTTTCCGGTAACGCGTAAGATTTTCCAGAGTTGAACTTTACTGTAACATGCAAACTCTTCAGATGCAGAGTGCCTGATTACCCTGCAGGGGCTCCCTATTGAATCTCTCCTGTTCCTGCGCCTCACACTGGTGTGCTGTCTCACTCGTGTGGGCTGAATAAGTGCAAGCAAGGGTCAGCAGTCACCTGGAATGAGGCGATCCTTCCGGCAGTCATACAGCATTCCCAGCTGGAAGGGTCGTCCGAGAGCTGCCATCTCCAGCGTCTCATCCCCTGTATTAGCCATGCTGTATCTGAAGAAGAGGCCCTACAAAACAAGGGTGACACATCTGATCAGTAGCTTCCATCTTCAAGTGTAGTGCAGTGTTGAGAAAGTGAAATTACATTACAAGACTGCAGCTTTGTAAATGATAAACATACAGAATGGAAATCAATGTGCATTTTACTATGGATACATTATCATCATGGCCGTAACTAACTATGAGGACACCAAGGTCCTGTCCTCGGTTGTTTTTTTGCATCATCAATGCTGATGCTCATGTACAAATTCTGGTAAAGTACAAAAGACTCCTTCGTTTCTCTGTTGGTTTGCTGTGTAACATCGATTTGGAGGTTGAATAGTAAATACCAAGCAGTCATATAAATACTGCAGCTAGAGCTTGAAACCTAAGCTTGACCTGGTAGAATGTAAGCTCTGGTTATGACCCTGATTATCATGTATAGTTGGGGTTAAGTAGTCACTTTAATGTTAAACCGCATTGTTTGTACTTTAATAACTTTGACCCCATTCGATGGATTTGCACACAATATTGTATGTGTGGTCTCATGGGTTCAGTCTCTCAACGTGACCCATTTCGTTCTGCTTGGATTCCGAGATCCGGATAGTGAAAAAAAAAAGTTCTAGTTGTTTTTTATTTGTCACTCAGCAGCGCCCAAACGGCTTGTAATTTTGGTCTGAAATTTTCATTCTACAGAAGGGCTGCACAGCTCTTCAAATATACATATGTGTGCCACAAGCAGACAGCATAACACTGTATGTTAGCTGGTAAAGCTGTAAGTTTACTCTTCGGAGGAGCCGGTCAGCTTCATGAAGTGTCCAAACAATGTCCAAGACGACATTTCTTCATTCAAAACTCTTTAGATCCTCAGGCACGGGTTTCTCCTTTTGTTTACTGAGTTAAAATATAGAACTCAATGCAGCTTGTACCAAGATGCAGATGAGCAGCAACGTCACAGCGCGTATCTCTTCTAATTAAAGCTACAGTGGCATAATGTGCAGCACAAAGCAGAGTCCCAAATAATACTTTCTGCTGTATTCAGAATAAAATAACACATCATATAGCAACCTGCATTTTCCTCATCTGTTTAATTCTAACAAATAATACCCTTCATAAAATAATCTGAATAGTGCAAATATTGTAACCTGGCCAAAACAACAGAAAATACATTACAATACATTACTACCAATTACACCAAGCCATCAAATATTGACCTCAGATGAATCAAGTCAAGTTACTTTGTTTATTCAATAACCTGAAAATAATTCAAAACAACGAACACACCTGACTGTACTTTTAATGGTCAGGGCAAATGTTGACGCTACTCCACCATTCAATGAGAAAGCCCACAGCACATGTTTTACATTGAACTGCAGTCCAGAGTTTTAAAAATAACTTTCCAAGTATCTTGCTTTTTCTTATTAGCCACTGTGTTGTCCTGCTTAGCATTTAGTGTCTTTATATTCATCAGGAAGTTAAATTAGCCTTCTAATTTCAATGGTACCCAAGTTTGGGTTCCTTCTATTATAATTAGACTGAACTCAGATTAATGTTGCTGTCTTCAGTCACGTTTCTTTCTAAATAAATCCAAAATAAAATATTTCCTACTAAAATACTTAATATGAATCTGTCAATGCAGAAGCCAATTTAACAAATAGATACGTAATTAAAAAAAGATAAACTATAGTTTTAAAATGTATCCAGGAGGATTTGTTTTAATTTAATTAACATTCTCTGTGTTAATTCTCAACACTCTACTTTTCAGCATAAAAACTACAAATATGAATCCATAAATAATTCTGGCTGGTTTGTGTGTATTTTTACTTTACTATATAAAATAATATATATATATATATATATAAAAATTGAAACAATGTATATTAAAATGTCACTCACCAGACTTCTGAATAATTGAATACAGGATTCAGGTTCAGCAAAGCTCTTGGTTATTTAAGATTATTATTC
This sequence comes from Acipenser oxyrinchus oxyrinchus, assembly GCA_030684275.1. Taxonomy (NCBI): domain Eukaryota; kingdom Metazoa; phylum Chordata; class Actinopteri; order Acipenseriformes; family Acipenseridae; genus Acipenser; species Acipenser oxyrinchus. The sequence goes on from JAGXEW010000059.1 coordinate 1,722,752, forward strand.
TTAACTGCTAACTTATTTTCTATTTGAATATATATAGAAAATAATCAGAAAAGTATTCTTCACAGCCGCAAATTCTGAGGTGACTTTCTTGTAGTTTTCTCCTTTAACCAAGGCAGCCAACCAGCTGCCAACTACTTTTCCAAAACCCGCCCACTTCTTCCTGAAAACCCGCCCACTTCTTCCTGAAAACCCGCCCACTTCTTCCTGAAAACCCGCCCACTTCCTCCTGAAAACCCGCCCACTTCTTCCTGAAAACCCACCCAGAACCCGCCCATTTTCTGGGAAGTGGTAGAATTTAAAATAAATCCAAACAAACCGCACAGTAATAATGAAACTGAAGGAAAACACATTTCTTGATAATGGTGGAGTTTAAATAAACAATCACAAATGCAGCCTGAAGAGCCTGCATTGCAAATGTAAAGTTACTCATCAGTTTACCAACTCTCTTCATCTGAGTCTTGAGTTTATTTTTGCCACACAGAAAATCTCATGCATAATGTACTTGCATATCTGTGGAGCACCCTTTCTCTGCTGGTGCTCCTAATAGAACATACACATGAACAATTTTGGTAACAAGAATTTGTTTATTTTGTCTCAATCATGGCTCCTGTTAGTGCTCCTAATCCTACACTGAGATAATTCACCAGCCTCTCATTGCTGCCTTTCACCTTCCTCTGGAGGCCTGGGTTCCAATCTGGGGGCGAGGGGACACATACAGACAGACAGATAGTGGGCTAATTCACTAGCCTCTCATTGCTGCCTTTCACCTTCCTCTGGAGGCCTGGGTTCCAATCTGGGGGCGAGGGGACACATACAGACAGACAGATAGTGGGCTAATTCACTAGCCTCTCATTGCTGCCTTTCACCTTCCTCTGGAGGCCTGGTCCACTAAAATCCATAATCAAAGTTCTATTGGTTTAAATACTTTAAAATAATACATAAATTAAGTCTGATATATTAATCAATTATACAGTTGTACTGTATGTGACAGTATTTTCTAATGTCTACTTGAGGCCTGAAGGCAGGCTAAATTAATTTGCTCCAAATATTTTTTTAAAAATTTAGCCTTTCATACCTTTTCACAAACACACAAGCACACTGGCACGGGTGACTCACACACTCACACACAGTTTCCACTAAGAAGCAATTCAATCTTATCAATGCAATTTATAGATTCAAAGGTTGAGTTTGTTTTCCACAGTGGTTCTGTTGTTTTATGACAGCTGTATAATAAATAGAATAGAAAGATATTACAGAACTGGATCAAAGAACAACAGTCTGTTCCAGTCTGATAAACTGCAGGTCAGAGTCTGCTGTCCACAGGTTTTTATTTTTTATTTTATTTCCATAAACCTTGTTTCTTTTATAATATTACACAAGCTTTTTGTAGGTTGTCTGGGACACAGAATCACACATTTTACTTGCCAATTAATTTCATCTGGATAGTGAAACTGTCCCCACCTTTTCAATGCCAAAATAATAAATCACCCTGTATATATAGTTTTAAAATAAAATTTAAAAAAACATTGTTTATTATATCTTGCAGTTCTTCAAAACTGCGTATTATATGTGATCTCTTCACAGCATATTGAAGTTCGGTTCATTTTTGAATGGAATAATTTAATTTGCTAGAAAAATTTAAAAACAACTTAGCCTCTCATGCCTTTTCACATACTGACTGACACTCACAGTTTCCAGTAACAAACAATTCAATCTTATCAATGCAATTCATAGATTCAAAGGTTGAGTTTTTTTCCACAGTGGTTCTGTTGTTTTATGACAGCTGTATAATAAAGATGTTACAGAACTGGATCAAAGAACAACAGTCTGTTCCAGTCTGATAAACTGCAGGTCAGAGTCTGCTGCCCACAGTTTTTTATTTTTATTTTATTATTATTTGATTTATCTTTTTGCATTTGATTTTTATTTTGCTTTAAAACAGTGCAAAATTTGCTATATTAAAAAAATGAGGCACACGACTGTCCCCTGAGATGTGCTGAGGTGATGCAGTCCAAATATCCCAGGTGTGTCACAGCTCTTGCAAGAGAGAGGCTGTCTCTTTGTAAAGTGATGTGGTTCTGAAGGGCGTGATGTGCTGGGTTTGCACTCAGTGTCTGTCTGTGCATTAGGTTACCTCACCTTGTCACTGCCTGCCAGAAACCCTGCTACACTAACACCTATCAACATTACAAAACACAAGCTACACAGACATCTAATCAAACAACACATTTGAGTATTTCTAAATGTAGCCCTATTTATAGTCCTGGAAATTGCAGGTAACTGTGGCTATCTGGGAGCAGTGCAGGAAGTAGAGCAGGATTTGAACTGCCAGCCACCTGTGACCTGGAAGCAGACATGTGGACAGCTCTTCAATACAATAATATCAGACATTACAGGGTTAGGATTACACAGTAAAGTCTGTATTAGTGTCCACCTGAACCAAGCAGTCAACCATTTCTAACACGTAAAGCCTACATACAGATAGCTGAGATCTGCCTTTTATTAAACAGACCCATTTTAAAGGGAGTGCCACACGGGCCAAGTTCCACAGCATCTGGTATTGGTGGAAACGACGACAGTAGGTCTCTTCGTTATTCCCCATCTCTGCAACACAACCTGTTTGACCAAATCATAATCCAGGGTGCTTGCGGAATCCAAAGCCCTGTAGTCTTCCTGAGCTTCCCCAGTCAAGCAGGGGCCTAGTTTGGGCCCAGCAGTCTTTGGGCCACCTTGCCGCTTCTGCTACCCTTTCGAATGTGATTAAAAATGCCTCAGGGTCATCTTCCGAGGTCATTTTCGTCGACTTTAGTTGTGTTGCAAACATTTAAGCAATTGTTGTTTGTGCCGCCGCCTTGCTCCTCTCATCTTTTTTCTTCTTCTGCCAGAAATCGTACTAAGCACTCTGATTCCATTCCCATTCTGACACCACATGTGGGTGGCTAGTGGTGAGAATAAGAAACTTTACACAAGTGTGTTAGAGTTAAACACACAGGTGCACGTTTATTTGCAATGTTGACAAAATAAAGCTTTGGGGAGACTGCAACCATCAAATCTCTGTTCTACCGTCTTCACTTCGTCCTTCCAACAAAATGAAAAACCAGCACTGCAAGACACTCCGCCCCCTGCAGACACCAAAACCCAATCCTACCTGACCAGGTGTTGTCAGTGTGGCTGACCCGAGTGGCAGAGCCTGGAGACCTCACGCCGTCTTCCCTTACCAGTATGGTTGCTGCACATCCTGATAAGGGAAAGCTGTCAGCTATCTTCAGAGCCTCCTAGCATTGGGGCGGCTGAATTCCAGTTAGGACCCTATTCTGCCTCACACTTGCTGTTGAATCTGAATCACTTTGTATATCATTATATGACTTCAGTCATCTGAAACAGACTTTTTAAAACTCAGTTCATGCACCCCTGTGGTTTCTATAGCTCTCAAGTATTTAATCAGTACCCTTTTCCACCCACAACACTCTCCCCCAGTGAGTAGAAGAAATACCATATCTGTTAAATGATGTATTTCTTTAAAAAAAATGATAATAATGTAATCAAACCAAAAAGTAGAAAACAGTACTACTAAGCATGAGTTGTAGTCTATGACCCATGTAATCTAAGCAATAAAATAATTTAAAAGAAATAGCAAGTATCTGTGAGCAGGATTTTAACTGCCAGCCACCTTTATGAAGGCATGGGGAAAAAATCGGTTTATTCTCTGAAAAATACTTTTTGTGTTGGTCAGAACAATTTCTTGTGAGGGTTTGGGCAATTTGTTTTGGGAGGCTTAGCCTCAGATATGCCACGCCCATGCCTTCACGCCACAGGCTGGTGGTAAGCAGATGTAAATCAATTTCCTCAAAACATTTTTTCATAAACATTGTTTCTTTTATAATATTACACAAGCCTTTTGTAGGCTGTCTGGTGGACACAGAATCACACATTTTATCCTTTTTCACGGCTGTATGTTATACTGGGTTAAAAAGCTCTATACTTGCACTTGCTAAGTAATTTCATCTGGATAGTGAAACTGTCCCCACCTTTTCAATGCCAAAATTATAAATCACCCTGTATATATAGATTTTAAATAAAATTTTAAAAAACAACATTGTTTCTATATCTTGCAGTTCTTTCAAAACCTTCGTATTATATGTGATACATTGAAGCATATTGAAGTGGTTGGCGGTTCATTTTTAATGGAATTATTTAATTTTGTAGAAATTTTTTTTTTTAAAACAACAACTTAGCCTTTTATGCCTATTCACATACTGACTGATACACACAGTTTCCAGTAAGAAGCAATTCAATCTTATCAATGTAGTTTATAGATTCGAAGGTTGAGTTTGTTTTCCACAGTGGTTCTGTTGTTTTATGACAGCTGTATAATAAATAGAATAGAAAGATATTACAGAACTGGATCAAAGAACAACAGTCTGTTCCAGTCTGATAAGCTGCAGGTCAGAATCTGATGCCCACAGGTTTTTATTTTTTATTTTATTTTCATAAACCTTGTTTCTTTTATAATATTACACAAGCATTTTGTAGGTTGTCTGGGACACAGAATCACACATTTTACTTGCCAATTAATTTCATCTGGATAGTGAAACTGCCCCCACCTTTTCAATGCCAAAATTATAAATCACCCTGTATATATAGTTTTAAAATAAAATTAAAAAAAAACATTGTTTACTATATCTTGCAGTTCTTTCTTAACTGTGTATTATATGTGAGATCTTCACAGCATATTGAAGTGCTTGGCGGTTCATTTTTGAATGGAATTATTTAATTTGCTAGAAAAATTTAAAAAAAAAAAATTTAGCCTTTCATACCTTTTCACAAACACACAAGCACACTGGCACGGGTGACTCACACACTCACACACAGTTTCCACTAAGAAGCAATTCAATCTTATCAATGCAATTTATAGATTCAAAGGTTGAGTTTTTTTCCACAGTGGTTCTGTTGTTTTATGACAGCTGTATAATAAATAGAATAGAAAGATATTACAGAACTGGATCAAAGAACAACAGTCTGTTCCAGTCTGATAAGCTGCAGGTCAGAGGCTGCTGCCCACAGGTTTTTTATTATTATTTGATTTCTGTTTTTGCATTTGATTTTTATTTGCTTTAAAGCAGTGCAACATTTGCAATATTAAAAAAAGAGGCACAAGACTGTCCCCTCAGGTGTGCATGAGGTGATGCACTCCAAATATCCCAGGTGTGTCACAGCTCTTGCAAGAGAGAGGCTGTCTCTTTTGTAAAGTGATGTGCTTCTGAAGAGCGTGATGTGCTGGGTTTGCACTCAGTGTCTGTCTGTGTATTAGGTTACCTCGCCTTGTCACTGCCTGCCAGAAACCCTGCTACACAAACACCTATCAACATTACAAAACACAAGCTACACAGAAATCTAATAAAACAACACATTTGAGTATTTCTAAATGTAGCCCTATTTATAGTCCTGGAAATTGCAGGTAACTGTGGCTATCTGGGAGCAGTGCAGGAAGTAGAGCAGGATTTGAACTGCCAGCCACCTGTGACCTGGAAGCAGACATGTGGACAGCTCTTCAATACAATAATATCAGATATTAAAGGGTTAGGATTATACAGTAAAGTCTGTATTAGTGTCCACCTGAACCAAGCAGTCAACCATTTCTAACATGTAAAGCCTACATACAGATAGCTGAGATCTGCCTTTTATTAAACAGACCCATTTTAAAGGGAGTTCAGCTTAAATCTTACTTGCTGTGCACCTCCATTCACTAGCAGTGATATCAGGGATGTGTTTTCATACTTTATGAAAAAGGAAAAATAATCTGCTGTCTGTTTGTTTCAGCACTAGTAAAACACTCCTGAGTTATTCGGTGTATTTGAAGCTTTGGAATATAAACTTTCAGTTTGATGTTTTAGAAAGGAGTAAATGCCCCTTCAATCTGAAAACATCCTGGGTTAAAGAAAGCTCTACACTTGCACTTCCCAGCTCATTTCATCTAGATAGAGTTTACGATATCCTGCACTTCTTTCAATACGGCATATTATATGTGAGATCTACACAGTGTATTGAAGTGCATGGCAGGTCATTTTTTTCATGGAATTATTTAATTTGCTTAAAACAAGTTATTTCATTTGCCTTTCATGCCTTTTTCACACACACACACACACACACACACACACACACACACACACACACACACACACACACACACACACACACACACACACACACACACACACACACACACACACACACACACACACACACACACACACACACACACACACACACACACACACACACACACACACACACACACACACACACACACACACACACACACACACACACACACACACACACACACACACACGCACTATACACACACACGCACATACACACACACACACACACACACACACACACAGTTTCCAGTAACAAGCCATTCAGTCTCATCAATGCAATGTATAGCCCCAAGGTTTAATCAGTTTTTTTGATCACAGTGTTTTATAGCAGCTCTATAATAAATGATGTAGATATATGCTACAGAACTGGGATAAGGAGCAAAGTTCTGTTTTGGTCAGTCTGCTATCTACAGTTTTTTATTTTTTTTATGATGTCTGAGCACAGCATGCTCTGGATTTCGTGAGGGGGCAGGGTTAGGGTTACACTCTTGTTTACCTGATGTACTTGGAGGTTAGACAGCACTGTGAGAGCTCTATTGAGGCAGTGGGTACTTTAATAACAGCACAAACTTTAATATACAAAGTGAAGCTAAACAAGAAGATGACTTGTTAAGATCTGTGATATTTCAGATCCATATCTAATTTCTTTGACATATTTTTTCTTTATAGTGTGTATATAGGAGGCTATGTGGTTAAAGAAAAGAGTTTGTAACGAGGAGGTCCCCGGTTCAAATCCCAGCTTGTGCTGTCTGTCCCTGGGTGTGCTGGTCTCTGATCCTGCATCCTGCTGTCGCAATATTTAACCAACCTGTGTAAAGTAAAAATTAGTACATGTAATAGTTATCCTGGGTCCTGGTGCCCACAACCACCAGATGGCATAGTCAGCTACAATTGGGTGTGAACCGTGACACCCTGGTGACATTCTGAACTTCCTATAGGTGGTTTTTAGTTCAATTGTAATTCCTGTACACATAAAAACAATATGCTTACTATCTAGGAGAAGAGTTAGTTCCGGTTTCTCTTGCAGAGAAATTAGAAACACGCTAGTCAAAGTGAGGGGGAAAAACATAAGCAAGTAGGATGTATTGTAGTTTTTACAGAAATCAAACTGATATTCGGAGGTCATTTTTGGGACAGAAAACATCTACGTCACACTCTTGGACTCCACTGCCACACCAGCATTGTCCTGCCCCTTAACAACCAATACACACTCCTGATTCGCTGGTACAGTACTCCCCTGACCTTTCAACTCCCACCTAATAGGCTCTCGGTAACTGTCATAGCCACACATGCTGCTACATACAGGTAGGCTACCGTATTACAGAAAATAAGCAGCCGCATGACTTCTAAAATGTCATGAGTCATGTAATAACATATCGGCAGGGTTTGAAAATCGTAGTATTATTAATAAAGATCGCCCTCGTTAAAGGCAGCTCTTTTAATCACCGCAGTCATTTTGATCAATTTAAAACAAACGCTGCGGTGCCAAATTGAAGTAATACGGTAATACAGGGTAGTAACAGAATTTACTAATATGTTATGAACACTGAATAGATGATATAAGAAATCTGCAATACATGAAAATATAAAACTGTATATTAGCTGTAAACAAATCAGGACAAATCACATTAAACACAAATGATTTACACTTCATTGTATGGGTCATTTATTTTTTTTTATTTTAAATTAATTTGCTTATTGAAAAATGTTGTTCATTATTTGTGCAAAAAACAGAAACACCTGCCATAGCAGTGTCAATATGGTGTAGAGCCTTCATGGGCAGCCAGCACGACACTGATTGGGCGTGGCAGGTAGCGATTCTGCAAGGTGCTTTTTAAATTGTGCTGGAGGGATACAGGACCATTCCTCAATGCTTACCAGCCTCTAATTCCTTCAGGTTATGTTATATTGGGGGTGGAAATCTGCAGTCAAGTCAGAATGGACCATACATAGAGAAAGTCACATCACTTTAGAGACTGTTCCTTGTGAAAAAGCATCAGTAGTAATTTGTGCCTTCTTGAAAACAGAAGCACCTGCCAACCAAGCACCTCTTATCAGCCCTCTGTCAAAGTGTGTCAGATTTGTGTTCCTGTGGTCCCATTGTGGTTATAGAATTTTTAACCTCATCTCTTCTCACCGACAGGAGACAGAATCTGTAACACAGAGCATCACACAGCACTGCCTGTTGCATAGTCTCATCAGTAAGTGCTTGCAGATATACAGACACTCCCCAGCTCTACACTGTATCACTGCACTAAAGGGTTTTCTCTTAGAGATTATGAATAATGTAACGGATGTCAGATTTCATGTTATTGTGACACAGCAGGACCAGTACACTCTCTGGTTATTTCTTTTTGTTTTCCAGTCTTCTTTATTTTCACTCTGAGTTTTTATCCTGCCCAGAACGTTACTTTGTTTCCTCTCCCCACTGACTTCCTTCCTGTGTCACAGGTAACAGGGCCCCCACTTGAATTGGGAGAGGAAAGCAAGTACGACCAAGTCTGAAAAACAAAAATAATGTTCCGGTCAGGAAAGGGCTCTTCATAGACATATTGTTAAGATTATATGTATAAACAGTGTGTAACCCCAGCCTGGGATCTGACAGCACGGTTTTCTGAAGCGGAAGATGAATTGCTGACAAACACTCTCCAGCTGCAACAGGTGTCCAAAGTCTTCATTGTATCACTTAGATTATATGAATCATTTTATTGAGCAATGTAAACTTTCCATTTGGCACAGCAGGTCAAGTACATGCTGGTACTATTTCCCCTTGTTATTGTACCACAGAGCTGTGCTTTGTTTCCTCTCTCTCTTCACTTTGTTTCTTCCTGTACCAGGACCCCTCTGGAGTCTTGCAGTGGGGTCTGGGGTCCTATTACCTGTAACACAGCAGTGAAGTGAGTGGGTGGAGCAAACCAAGCACTGCCAAGTCTGGAAACACAAAAGAGAAGAGAAGGTTGTTCTGTAATGAGAGGATTGGAACGTCTCGGTTCAGACACGTTTAAAGGGATCCGGGTTTCAGAACAGATCAGTGAGAAACACTTCAATGAAAGCACACGGTGGAAACGTTTGGAACGATAACGTTTAGTTTGCTTGGTTTGCTTCGTGAGGATAAGGAACGACAAGGAAATAGAAAGATATCCGAAGTCCAATTCTAGCACTCAGAAAGTAAACAGAGTGCAAAGTCCTCTTTCCTCAGCTGCTGCACCCTCACCTCGTACAAACAGGCACTGTACCTTGGGCAGTCCAGCTCAAACAAATAAGTTCAGTTGACTTTATCAGGACAGCCCTGCAAAATAAGCAATACACAATATACAACAGATAAGTGTGCTTTCCATATTTGGACAGACGTGCAAAAACTTCACCCTATCTGCTTGTCTGTATTTCCATATGTATCAATCTACGTTCCCCTCCAGTATTAAGGCAGATTGATAAATGCACAATAACTGAATCTTTATTCTCCCTTTTCACCCCACTGCTCAGACACCCTGATTACTGAATATCTGGCATTGTGGAATCGAAGTTTGTCCACTCTTAAGATACATGTAACATTTTAATGAGCAAGTCTTCTCACAAGTGCAGCGATGACTAAATATCAAACAGCTTTAGGAATGGAGATGGCTTGGGGTGGGGCCTTAACTGAAACAGCTGATTGAAACATTACAGAGCAGGGAGGTGGTGGACGTTGAGGACAGTTGTTATTACTAACACTGCTTCAGCATTCAGATTGTGTACAATTATTTAATTGTGTGGCTTCTTTATTAGGAATTATTGACCCATTAATCTACACTCCTATCCAACAAGTATTGGGACAGGTGACAGAATCAGTGAGTCTGGGGCATTTTTTGCCTGTTTTACCCACTCAGACCTCAGTATCTTGGTATCTCTGGATAGACACTCTTCCCATCTTTAGGTGGACAATGATGATTGGTATGGTTGATGTGTTAGTAATTATTAACACATTCATATAAACCCCTACAATGAGCATTGGGACAGATGATGAGGGCATCGGCTCCTATGCCCATTCTCCAATTGGCTTTGGTTGAAGGCAAGAACTAGGTCCTCCCTGCTGCTTCAGGGTGACATGCTCCTATGCTCATGGTGAACACACCATGAGACACCCACAAGTATTTAAGGTGTTTCAATTGTTCTGGATGGATATATGCCCATTCCTCAATAATGCAGTCTATTCTTCCTTTGGGTTAGGTAAATATGAAGACGTCTCAGCCTACTTTTCTCAGTCCAAAACCCCGCCTCTATGCCACTGATTTCCTGGAATTTTGTAAAGCTCTCAAAGTTCCAGGAAATCAGAAGCACAAATAAGTTGAGTTACTTGTGAAACAGCAGGTATGCGAGCGATTGTCCAAAAGTTAAAGCATGAGTTTCAATCATGGAAAAAATTAAGCTCCATGCTGCGATTACTAACTAGGCCACGGTGCACATCAATCACATGATGTACTTGAAAAACGTTGCTTATACAGTATTATTATTTTATATTTGTTCTTTCATTTATTTTTACATACAGTACTTTGTATATTAAATAAATAATTCAAAATGAATAGATCGGATATATTCGACAGTGTGACGCTACATAAGGGAATGTGAATATCGCTGTAATATATATTAGCAACAAATCATACTTGCCAACATTTGGAAGCTGTTCAGCGTGACGCTCATCTCTGGGGGTCATACGCATCATATACATGGGAGGAGTCATAAGCAAAAAATACTCATTACCATATAATAGACGTATCCCGACCATATAGGGACTGTTGGCACATATGACAAATACGTAATTTCAAAGTGTTACATATTTAACATTATTTTGCATTTCTGGAGGTGTTCTTGTTTTAGGAAGCACTACTGTATGGACAGGTATACGAGCGATTTTACAAATGTTAAAGCATGAGTTTCAGTCATGGGAAAAATTGAGCTCCCTGCTGCGATGGTGTACATCAATCACATGAAGTACTTGAAAAATGTTGCTTATACAGTATTATTATTTAGTATTATGTGCTTTGTTGTTTCATTTATTTTTACATACAGTACTTTGTATAATTAAGACAGAAAACGATCAGGAGACTGGTTATCATCATGCATGTATTTCAATTACAAGTTTGGGAAGAAACAGTACATTAATTAGTTAAAGACTAACGAGTTAACGTCTTTGCTAAACCGTGGTAAATACCTGTAGTTCAATACCAACCAAGATAGCTATTGTAAGAAACAGAGATCATACAGTATATGTAGGCTACTATCAGCATGATTTTAAAATATGGTAAATTCCTGTAGTACAACAACCATGTAAGACATAACGAACAATCATATCTACCATGGCATACGTTTTTCATTTCTGTATTTGTCCTATCAAGAGGATTTGACAGGGTCCTTTTTTTATATATATAGTACAGATCTTATCCCTTAGTAATATTATATATTACTGCAAGGAATACAATTGTCACATTTACGAAGAATATGGCATTTATGTTAATGTATTGTGTGCAAAGAACATGAGAATTTTTTTTTTTTAATTCCCAACCTGAGAACACAACACAATTCCTTACTAAAAAAAACTTTCGTCGGGCTATTTGTGGTTAATTTTCTTCACCCTATCCCAATTTAAGAACCACAACCCTAAACCTAGAACCTTTTTTAAACTGTATGTGTAACAATAAATGTTAATGCTTAAGACATGCAGACAAATCAAGGTACTGTATAGACTATTCATTTTTTTTAATTCTCAGTGTAGGCCTACGTTTTGCCACGTCTAAACTGTAGTAAAGTTACAGCTATACTAATATTACAATGTAAAAATACGACCTTGTCATACTAATATGATGGATGCAGTATGTCATCAGATTATATTACTGAAACATATTAATTGATTAAAGATTGACAACATTTTGACGTGTAAAATCATTTAATATATAAATAAATCTCTGCGATCACACATAAACTACATCTGATTGACATCGATGTTATAGAAACATAAAAAGATTTAAAACAGTTTACCATAGAAACAGTCGTCGATCACACATTTTAAAGTTCATACGAAAACTCAGTGGCACGAACACGCACCAACATGCACAGTCTAGTAAATAAAACGGTCAGATAAAAATATGAAGCCATGCAGTCAACCTCCCCTTTAATCAAACTGTAGCTCCGCTTTACTTTTGTGTACTTTTGCCTTACTGTGCTTGCGCGATCAACTTATTTCCCGATCAACTTATTTCCTATGACACCGGAACACTGGTAAGTCGAGGTTGGGCTCGCCCTGATGGAGCGAGCCAGGAACACAAGTGAGTAGAGGTTGGGCTCCTACTGTTGGTTATCTCCTGAAACACAGCGAAACAGAGAACAGTGGCGCCCTCGGGTGGAGAGGGCGCGCACCACAAGCAAGGGAAGTCCAAGATATTCAGTACTCCTTACTACCACCAGGTTCCAGAACAAACACGGATGAATATTGAATTCCTTGAAGCAGAATGAAGTCACACTTGTGCTATCACTGCAGTGACTGTTTAAGAAGCCACCTTCCAACAGTAATAAACAATATTCCAATACCACGTCTTGTGCTTCACTTTTTTTGACTAATAAACACTTCCCACTTTACCTTGCAGATCGCTGCTCCAGCAGCTAGAAGCCAAACAGTGTTTAAACAGTCCTGGTCATTGAAACATTGCACTTGGTTGAACAGTTTGCTGCCCTTGCAGCTAGTAACAAACAGTGTTTTATACAGTCTTGGTTATAGAAACAAAACACTGGGTAGAACAGATCTCTGCTCCTGCAGCTAGGAACAAAGCAGTGTTTAAACCAGTCCTGGTTATAACAAAAATGCTCTTCGTTGAACAGATCGTCGCTCCCACAGCTATGAACCAAAAACAGTATATTCGCTGTGACTGAACACGTAGGTATTCAAGCCAACCCTGCTGGTCACCTACTAGTCACTGCTCAGGCAGTCGACTACACAGTGGTTTAATAAATCGTAACAACGAAACAAAAAAACAAACAAGTCAAAACAAAAAGGCTACCTCACCAAGAGGAAAAACACACTATTTTAAACTACGACTGAAATGTAAAGCATTCACTATTGCCTTTTAAAGAGATTGCAGTCTCCAAAGTTTGCGCAGGCAGGACAATCACACCTCCCGATTGTTCTCCCTACTCCCTTTAAACTGTCTAACCCGCCTCACTAATTGGCACTGAGGTTTATATATATATATATATATATATATATATATATATATATATATATATATATATATATATATATATCAGTTTCATTGTTTAATATATTATAGTTTAATTGGTTAAACTGTGTAAAATAAAGTTCCCAACAAAGCCAATAACTTTTTTTAAAAACAGTGAAAGAAGACCAATATTAATATATATATATATATATATATATATATATATATATATATATATATATATATATATATATATATATATATATTGAAGAGAAAGTTGCTTCAGTCAAATAGTTGCTTATATAAAAAAAATGCAACACATCAGCCATCATTCACTGTTACTAGTATGAAACAGTACCATCTAGTGGACAGCTACTGTGGATCAAGTATCCTTTTGTATTGCTGTCAGCTGTACACTAGATGGTGTTGTATCTTGCTATTATGCACACATTTTGACTGATTGTGTTGGGTGTGACAGGATATCACTCAATGTCCCATCAGAAATGTCACTGTGTCACTGTGTTTCTACACAGAAGCAGCTGGGAGAGACACAGACAGAAATACAACAGAGAATCCAGGAGAGACTGAAAGAAGTGGAGGTGCTGAAACAGGCTGTGGAGTCACTGAAAGTGGGTACAATGGGGGTGCTATTATTATTATTATTATTATTATTATTATTATTATTATTATTATTATTATTATTAGTAGTAGTAGTAGTAGTAGTCCTATTTAAAGCCTTAGTAGGCCGGACTACACCGACTGCCCATTGGCGGCCGGAGAAAAAATTCAACTTAGCACCCCTAAACTAGGGGTGCCAACAAGAACTAGGCCTTAACTAAATAAAAGAAAAAACCAGAAAAAGGACTGTAAATTAAATCAGTAAAACCAAAGGGAGGTGGTGAGAGCACTCCCAGAGCCCACTGGTCGACAAATGATGGCATGTCGCCAGCGGACTCCGTGGGCGTGCGTTTCAACTGAACTGAACGACCAGGGCCCTGAACATGGCCCCACAGTCAAAGAGACCCTCCCCGATCATCTTACGCTTCCTGGTCTTGTAGATGGCGAGTCTAGCAAGAGCCAGGAGCAGATTCACGAGGAGGTCCCTCTTCCTGGTGGAGCCACGGACAGGGTGCCCGAAAATGAGGAGGGTGGGAGAAAAATGCAGCCAGAACTGCAGCAGTAGTCGTAGTAGTAGAAGTAGTATTTAACATTAACCATTTCAACACGGCACATCTCCAGGTCCAGCATAACTTTGAACAAGAGGAGGATTGAGTCCTGTCTTCTTTAATTTCTCCACAACTTCAGCCAGCAAGGTCTCTCTGCACTGGGGGCAGCTGTAGACACCTGTATGATCAGTCTGATCCCAGCAGTTCTTAATACACCCCATACAGTAACTGTGTCCACATGGAATAGTGACTGGGTCCTTCAATATCTACAGACACACTGAACAGCTAAACTGATCCATTGTCCACAAGTTGGAAGCCATTCTTGCTTCAGTGAGACAGAGAGACTGACGATTTCACAACAAACGAAAGTTAACTGTGTGTCTGAATTCCAGGAGATATATAAAGCTGTAAGAGGGGAGGTTTTGGACTGAGGCCAGGTTTAGATAAGCAGAAGGTGCTGAAAGTGTGAGAGGGACAGAGGAGGAGAGAGTTGGGAATGGGACTGGAGTTTGAGAATGGCACTGTTAGAATACAAACACAATGCTGTTATAATAGAGTTCTGCACAGGTTTATAAGAAGGATGGAACTCCAGCCATGGAAGAGTTGTGTCAATACTGGAGCAAGTTAGAAGAGATCTGTTCTTTCTACTGGAGAGAATTTGAGCCACAGAAAAAATGTTTATATTATACAGTGTAATAAATAATTATATTAGGGCATATTATCAACACATTTAGCAACATTGTTAATACAGATTTCAACAGCTGGCTACTTGAATAACTAGTTCAGTGATTAATCAGGAATTTCTTCCAATATCATTCAACCTACTGTCTATTATTATTATTATTATTATTATTATTATTATTATTATTATTATTATTATTATTATTATTATTATTATTATTATTATTTTATTATTATTGACAAATGAACTGGAACACATCTACAGAAGTTTACTGTCTATGCCTCATGTGTTTTTGATATCAATTCTAACCATGTCTCCCCTACTGTGTTCTTTCACTCAGAGATCTGCATGCATAGAAATAAAGGAAAGTGAGAAGATCTTTACTGAGCTGATCCGATCCATTGAGAAGATCCACACTGAGGTTATTGAGCTGATTGGAGCTAACGAGAAGGCTGCAGTGAATCAGGCTGAAGGACGCATGAAGAAACTGGAGCAGGAGATTGCTGAGCTAAGGAGGAGAAACGCTGAGCTGAAACAGCTTTCAGAGACAGAGGATCACATCCATTTTCAACAGGTAACATCACTGCTTGTTAGAAAATCTCAAGTCCATAACTGGGACGGTTTCAGACAGACCTATCCAATTGAATGAATCCTTGGTTTTCCCCAGGTATGTTTTTGACCCCATTCTGTTTCGGTGAAAACTCCTTTTCTCCACTTTCCTGTTGTAGAATTTCCAATCTCTCTGTGCCCCTCCTGAAGCTGGAGACTTACCCAGCATTACTGTCAATACAGACATCTCTTTTGGGGCTGTGAGGAAAGCTGTATCTGAACTTAAAGACCATATTGAGGACTTCTGCAAGGGAGAATTAGTCAAAATAACCACAACAGGTTGGTGTGAAATAGATTACTTTGGTAGAGATTTCTCAAGTAGACCATGGCTTGAGGAGGGGCGGGACTTGCAAGACATTAATAAAGACCTCTTGCAGGTTGTTGGGTATATGAATATTGCAGATGTTTTATTTCAAATAATTTCCTCAGGTTGAAACGCCCCACCTCATTTACAGTGACATCCTGAGTGATGAGAGCAGGAAGGAAGAGAGTTTCTAAAGACATTACATGAGAAAACAACACAATAGCATTCAAACAGAGACAGAGGGATTCAAACATTAAACAACACATTCATGCCATATAGGATGCTAACTTATAGTCCTGCACTTTCTTATCACAGATTTATAGGAATTGGAGGTCATGGTCACGTTTGTATTGCAAATCCTCTACAGTAAAGTCTTTGGTTTAAAACAGTTTTCTGTATTTTATTTAGTGAATGAAACAGCGATTTATACACTGAGGTCTAGGAGCCGTGACAGACGTTTAAAAGGTAAGGCTTTTCTTCCAGTAAAACATTTTATCTCCAGAGACATTCTCCCTTTTGGAAGGCCCTAACGCCTCAGTAAAAGAGTTGATGGAGATGTATTAGATTAGTTCTTGTGTGAAACATTCCTGATGAGGGTGGAGTTAGCTGGGTCCGGTGCTACTCTGATAAACTGAACAGATGCACTTTGTGTTTAAAGATTAAGAGCATGGCAGATTGCTGTTTGGAGTCTTGTGTGTGTTGTGTATTAATCCACATGTTTCAATTCTGTTTCTCTCTCTTTTTTTCTGCCCAGTGAATAAAGTTGCAGTTTACAGTCTGCAGGCTCGAAAGTCAAGGAACAGAGCTGAGTTATTAAAATGTAAGTTTGTTTTCACTGAAACATTTGATTGAAAGATGTGTCACTCCATTGAGTAAATAGCTAACACTACAGAACAGGGAGGGTGGAGCTTGAGGGCAGCAATTATTATTATTTATTAGTAATTGTGAAGCCATTAATCTACACTCCTCTCCAACAAGTATTGGTTCAGATGAATACATGCTGAATGACTGGAGGAGGGCATTTGTTGCCTGTTTTTCCACTCAGACCTTTCTCTCCCTAAATATCTTGGTATCCCTGAATAGATAATCATCCCATCTTTTAATACATGTACAATGTATGTGAAACCAGTTGTGGGGTAAAATGAACAGCTATCCCTCCCAGTCATCCTGTGCTGGTAGTAAATGTATATTGCAGTATCACTGCACTTGTGGGCTGGATTGCTCATTAAAATATTAGACAGATATTTGAAGAGTGGATGATATTCTATTGAAGATATTTAGTAAGCAAGGGGTCTGAGTGGGTAAAATGGCAACACATACCCTGTAGGAACATTAAGTGAACTGTAATTGTATGCAGAGCTGCATTTGATTAGTTCCAATTGAAGAAGTTTGATAAGATCGAGGAATTATAATGAACAAAACAATCAAACAGCAAGAGGGTTTAATTAATAGCAGCAGCAGTTTATTGAAGACAGAAAAATAAAAGAGAGAACTTATCCAAATTCAGAAATCAATCTCAAGTAAGAATTATAGATCAAATCTATTGATTATCAACCTTAAACATCACAGTCTAAATATACTTGTCTATAAAATAGTAGGGAGCATAGAGGAGCAAGCAAAAAGGAGGGAGGAGGGAGCAGGGAGCGTAAAGCTGGAAGGAGGGAGAATGGAGGAAGGATCAGAGGAGAGGGAGAAGGGAGAACACAGGAGGGAGGATGGAATAGGGAGGATGGAGCATGGAGAAGATAGCAGGGAAAATGGAGGAGGGAGGAGGGAGCATAGAGAAGGGAGCAGAGAAAATGGAGGAGGGAGCAAAGAAAATTGAGGCGGGAGCATAGAGGAAGAAGGGAGAAGGGAGTAGTAAGGAGGGAGCATGGAGGTGGGAGCAGGGAGGAGGGAGCATAAAGGAGGGAGGAGGGAGCATAAAGGAGGAGAAGGGAGCAGGGAGGAGGGTTCATAAAGGAGGGAGCATAGAGGAGGGAGGAGGGAGCATGGAGAAAGGAGGAGGGAGCATTGAGAAAAGGGAGCATGCAGGAGAGATGAGGGAGCGGTGAATTGTGTGAATTGTGATGGGTTAAATTAGGTGCGATCCTTATTTTTCCATTTTAAGCGTGAACTGGGGAACGCTAATCAAAGTTTATCAGTGTTTATATTTATATCATGTAAACTAGATAACTCTGCTATTCAGAAAAAGATTCTTTTTATACATGGGATATAAAAAGAAAAACTGTGTCATGCAAGATATAGCAAAGTTATATTTAGAAAAACCACGATGTGAAACAACACAGAGCACAGACATGACACATTTTGCATTGTCGTTGAGACACTAATGACTCAATAATCATCAATTGAATTTGTAAAGGGAGGAGAAAAGGACAAAAACACAGAAATAAAACTAACGTTACTCAGGCGTGATCCCCATACTTCCACAGAAAAGCATGCGCGCATAAAGCAGTCTGCACATTGGACATGTGACAGTGCGCCATGATGATGTCACAAACAGTCATGTGTCGCACAGAATGAGCATTTTGTGTACAAAATGTGTATTTTGTCTCACAAAATGAGTTTTAGCCCCACAAAATATGCATTTTGTCCCACAAAATGATACTTATGGTTAAATAATTTTGGGGACGAAACTGATAACTTACTGCCCCTCTATAGATATCCAGAGAAATTAGCAGCCCAGCATGATTTAACCCGTTAAATACACTGTTACTCCTTCAATTATAACACATACATTGGCATGTGTGTCAGCCGTTTTGACCCTGAAATCAGTGTTGGGCCGAGCAAAAAAGAACTGAACATTGTTTAGGAGCTGCCCCTCTATAGATATCCAGAGAAATTAGCAGCCCAGCGTGATTTAACTTCTTACATACAAACCCAATCATTCAGTTTGGAGAAGATCAAAGTCTGAATAAGAAACAAGCGAATAAGAAACAGGCGAATAATAAGCCATCTTCAGCCTCGTGTGAAACTGGCCAGTTGTGAACAGGGTTCAGGTCAATTCCTTTTTAAAATCAATTCCCATTCTCTTTTAATCAATTCCAACACATCATTGATCACAATTGTAATTAGCAGTATTCTGTTAAAATGAGCTTCTCACAGTGGCAACAAATTACATTGAAGTCACTCCTGTTTGTTAGTCAATTAAATCGACTTCAGATGAAAGATGTTGAACAATCACAACAATTATTATAATATCTCTAAAATATCAATTCCAATTCCTTTGAAGGAATTGCTTTTAAAAAGGAATTGCCTCAACCCTGGTTGTGCATTGCCTGTATATTAAACACAAAGAAACACGCAACTCTGGCTATGTACAGGACACCCCCGAAGAGACTGCAACCTCAATCCAGCTTGTAATACAAACTAATGCACACCCACCTTAGAAAGCAAATGTTATTTTATAGTACAGTCCCGACAGACAACCCAGGATGAACTACTTACACACAGCACAGCAGCCCTTCACGTCTGTATTAATAGAGGGGATCGTATCTTACAGGATCAGATATGACAGGCTCTGTATTAATAGAGGGATCGTATCTTACAGGATCAGATATGACAGGCTCTGTATTAATAGAGGGATCGTATCTTACAGGATCAGATATGACAGGCTCTGTATTAATAGAGGGATCGTATCTTACAGGATCAGATATGACAGGCTCTGTATTAATAGAGGGATCGTATCTTACAGGATCAGATATGACAGGCTCTGTATTAATAGAGGGATCGTATCTTACAGGATCAGATATGACAGGCTCTGTATTAATAGAGGGATCGTATCTTACAGGATCAGATATGACAGGCTCTGTATTAATAGAGGGATCGTATCTTACAGGATCAGATATGACAGGCTCTGTATTAATAGAGGGATCGTATCTTACAGGATCAGATATGACAGGCTCTGTATTAATAGAGGGATCGTATCTTACAGGATCAGATATGACAGGCTCTGTATTAATAGAGGGATCGTATCTTACAGGATCAGATATGACAGGCTCTGTATTAATAGAGGGATCGTATCTTACAGGATCAGATATGACAGGCTCTGTATTAATAGAGGGATCGTATCTTACAGGATCAGATATGACAGGCTCTGTATTAATAGAGGGATCGTATCTTACAGGATCAGATATGACAGGCTCTGTATTAATAGAGGGATTGTATCTTACAGGATCAGATATGACAGGCTCTGTATTAATAGAGGGATCGTATCTTACAGGATCAGATATGACAGGCTCTGTATTAATAGAGGGATCGTATCTTACAGGATCAGATATGACAGGCTCTGTATTAATAGAGGGATCGTATCTTACAGGATCAGATATGACAGGCTCTGTATTAATAGAGGGATCAGATCTTACAGGATCAGATATGACAGGCTCTGTATTAATAGAGGGATCAGTATCTTACAGGATCAGATATGACAGGCTCTGTATTAATAGAGGGATCGTATCTTACAGGATCAGATATGACAGGCTCTGTATTAATAGAGGGATCGTATCTTACAGGATCAGATATGACAGGCTCTGTATTAATAGAGGGATCAGTATCTTACAGGATCAGATATGACAGGCTCTGTATTAATAGAGGGATCAGTATCTTACAGGATCAGATATGACAGGCTCTGTATTAATAGAGGGATCAGTATCTTACAGGATCAGATATGACAGGCTCTGTATTAATAGAGGGGATCGTATCTTACAGGATCAGATATGACAGGCTCTGTATTAATAGAGGGGATTGTATCTTACAGGATCAGATATGACAGGCTTACTCCCCCCACACTGGGGAATACATGGCAGCATTAACTTAGGATACTTGATGATAATAACCTGGCTAATTAGTACTTCACATCACACAGTACTAAGCAGCTGGGTTATTTTTTGCAAACATGTTAGTATTTGTATAGTGTGTTTACTGTGTTAAGATATAATATGATACATGTGCTCATGTATCACACACACGCTGCCCCATGCAGTATTTTTATAATCTCTGGTGAGCAATTTTTTTCCCCCCTTACTCTTAGTTTATGTCAGTGAGTTTTTAGACAGAGAGTGAACTCCATAAAGAATTGTATTTAAAATAGCAACAACTTTGATAAGGTGAACACAGTTTAAAATAAGGTTTGCATTGTGTGAGACAGTACAGAGCAAACCGCAATTGCTGTGGTCTGTACTAGGAGTGATACGCGACTGCAACCAAAGAGAACACTTTGAACTTGTAACTTAAAAACAGCACGTTCCCTTTCAAGCACGAAATGGGGATCAACCCCTTTAAAAAATAAATAAATACAAATACATTTAAAAAGAAACTCTTCTGATAATAAGCTACCGTTTGCTGGAGTTTTTCAGGTGTTGTGGAGCTGAATTCTTCTTCTCTGCAGAGTGACATTCCTGTTTTGTTTTTGTTTTGTTTTTTGTCGTCAGGGTTTCCATGGCAATTGTTAGGGAGCGTGTTAAAATGACGCGCTTTCACATTTCTATTTTTCCATTTCTGTGTTCACGGGTTTGTTCTGAGGGTGGTTGTGTTTGCTGACATTTCTGTGAACCCTTTTTGTGTGAAGTGGATTCCCTTCAGTCAGAATCAGAGTGTATTTGAAAGCCCGCTGGTGTGGGTCCGGGTGATTTTTCGGGTGTCCGGTTTCTAAATGTTTGCGGTGACTCCCTCATGGAAATGCAGGTGTGTCCTCAGGTGGGATGCGGAGCGGCTGTTGCCGAGGTGGTTCCGATGTTGTAAACGCGGGTTTCTCTTGGATTGATCAGGGAGGGCTGGACGGGTTTCTTTATCAAGCGCTCCCGAGAGGATTGGGGATGTGTTGCTGTTTAATATAACGTTATAACTACATTAATAACATACGCGTACAGACACCTTACAGTACGCTGCTCAAGAATAATAATCACACTTACATGAATAATGTATAAAGAGATATTAAAAAAACAACATGTCTATATATGTTCGTTGCTGTGAGGGCAGATTCACATCCCAGCGCTTTGGTATCTCTGGGTTTGAAACGGCGCTCCATAAGAGTAATACCTATTATTATTATTATTGTTATTATTAGGAGGTAGGAGGGAATACTGAGGACTTGCTGCTGCAAAACAGTGTTGATTATATCCTTAAACTTGATATTACAGTAAAAACCCAAATTATTCAGTTATTATTATTTAGTTTTATTTCAGAACTATAAAAAAAATATTATTTTTAATAACTTTTCTATTTTGTGTGTGTGTAAACATTATTTTTTGTACTATAATCATTTATAGTAAAATATACTAAAATTCAGTAGTTTCCTCAGGCTGTGTGACTGACATATAATCTGACCAATGAAACGCAGAAAGGGTGGAAACGGTTGTATTATTGGCTGATCGCCGCAAAACACCAAAAATAACGTCTGCTAACTGAGGGAGGAGGGAGGAGGCAGGACGGAGCAGGATGGAGGGAGCAGGGAGGATGGAGGAGGGATCAGGGAGAGAAGGGAGCAGGCAGGAGGGAGGAGGGATCAGGGAGAGAAGGGAGCAGGGAGTAGGGAGGAGGGAGCAGGGAACAGGGACTGATGAAGCAGGGAGGAGGGAGTGATTTGAGGATGCAGCAGACAATGACTGTTGTATGTTTCAATTCTATTTCTCTCTCTTTTTTTCTGCCCAGTGAATGAAGTTGCAGTTTACAGTCTGCAGGCTCCAGAGCCAAGGAACAGAGCTGAGTTTTTAAAATGTAAGTCTGTTTTCACTGAAACATTTGATTGAAAGATGTGTCACTCCATTGTGAGAAGAGCTAACACTACAGAACAGGGAGGGGTGGAGCTTGAGGGCAGCAATTATTATTATTTATTAGTAATTGTGAAGCCATTAATCTACACTCCTCTCCAACAAGTATTGGTTCAGATGAATACATGCAGAATGACTGGGGAGGGGCATTTGTTGCCTGTTTTTCCACTCAGACCTTTCTCTCCCTAAATATCTTGGTATCCCTGAATAGATAATCATCCCATCTTTTAATACATGTACAATGCATGTGAAACCAGTTGTGGGGTAAAATGAACAGCTATCCCTCCCAGTCATCCTGTGCTGGTAGTAAATGTATATTGCAGTATCACTGCACTTGTGGGATGGATTGCTCATTAAAATATTAGACAGATATTTGAAGAGTGGATGATATTCTATTGAAGATATTTAGTAAGCAAGGGGTCTGAGTGGGTAAAATGGCAACACATACCCTGTAGGAACATTAAGTGAACTGTAATTGTATGCAGAGCTGCATTTGATTGGTTCCAATTGAAGAAGTTTGATAAGATCGAGGAATTATAATGAACAAAACAATCAAACAGCAAGAGGGTTTAATTAATAGCAGCAGCAGTTTATTGAAGACAGAAAAATAAAAATAGAGAACTTATCCAAAGTGAGAAATAAATCTCAAGTAAGAATTATAGATCAAATCTATTGATTATCAATCTTAATTATTACAGTCTAAATATACTTGTCTATAAAAAAGCAGGGAGGAGGGAGCAGGGAGCAGGGAGGTGGGAGCATGCAGGATGGAGGAGGGAGGAGGGAGGAGAGGAGGGAGCATAAGGAGGGAGCATAGAAATGGAGCAGGAAAAGGGAGGAGAGAGGATGCAGCAGGGTCCATGCAGGAGAGAGGAGGGAGCATAAAGAAGGGAACATGGAGGAGGAAGCATATAGGAGGGAGTAGGGTGGAAGGAGGATTGAGTAGGAGCATAAAGGAGGGAGCATGGAGGAAGGAGCATAAAGGAGGGAGGAGGGAGCATAAAGGGAAAAGAGAGGAGGGAGCAAGGAGTAGGGAGCATACAGGAGGGAGGAGGGAACAGGGAGCATACAGGAGGGAGGAGGGACCAGGAAGTAGGGAGCATACAGGAGGGATGACGGTGGAGGGAGGATGGAGTAGGGAACATACAGGAGGGAGAATGGAGGAGGGAGCATAAAGGAGGGAGAAGGGAGCATAAAGAAAGGAGGAAGGAGAGAAGGGAGGAGGGAGCATACAGGAGGAGCAGGAGGGAGCATACAGGAGGGAGGAGGGACCAGGGAGTAGGGAGCATACAGGAGGGAGCAGGGGGAAGGAGGATTGAGTAGGAGCATAAAGGAGGGAGCATGGAGGAGGGAGCATAAGGAGGAGGAGGAGCATAAAGGGAGGAGGAGCAGGAGTAGGGAGCATACAAGAGGGAGGAGGGAACAGGGAGCATACAGGAGGGAACAGGGAGGAGGGAGCATACAGGAAGGAGGGGGAGCATACAGGAGGGAGCAAGGAGCAGTAGGGTTCATACAGGAGGGAGCAGGGAGAAGGGAGCATACAGGAGGGAGTATGGAGGAGGGAGCATACAGAAGGGAGCAGGAAGGAGGGAGTATAGAGGGAGGAGGGAACAGGAAGGACAGAAGAGGGAGCAAAGAGGAGGGACCATAGAGCAGGGACTATAGAGGGAGGAGGAAGCAGGGAGGATAGATCAGGGAGGAAAGATCAGGGAGGAGGGAGCATAGAGGAGGGAGGAGAGAGCATGGAGAAGGAGAGGAGGGATGAGGGACCATAGAAGAGGGAGGAGGGAGCATAGAGGAGGGTGCAGGGACTGGTGAAGCAGGGAGGAGGGAGTGATTTGAGGATGCAGCAGACAATGACTGTTGATTTTCTCAGTGATTTGACTTTTCTAACCGTCTCTCCTCTACCCGTCCTCTTCTCTTCAATCAGATTCCTGTCAGCTCACACTGGACCCCAACACAGCGCATAGAAACCTCTGTCTGTCTGAAAGGAACAGAAAGGTGACACGGAGGAGAGAGACCCAGAGATATCCTCATCACCCAGAGAGATTTGACTACTGGGATCAAGTGCTTTGCAGAGAGGGATTGTCAGGGACTCGCTTTTACTGGGAGATTGAGTGCAGTGGGGTAGAGGCTGATATAGGAGTCACATATAAAGGAATCAGCAGGAAAGGAAGGGATGATTCCTGTCGACTTGGATGCAATGACAAGTCCTGGAGTTTGTTGTGCTCTGTTTCCAGTTACACTGCCTGGCACAATAACAATCAAACTGCAATAACTGCCCCCCGCTCCCCCAGAATAGGAGTGTATCTGGACTTTAATGCCGGCACGCTGTCCTTTTATGGCGTCTCTGACACAATGACCCTCCTGCACAGATTCCAAACCACATTCACTGAGCCGCTCTATCCTGGGTTTAGGCTTTGGGTTTATGATTCCTCTGTAACAATCTGCCAGCTGAACTAGACTGTTTTGTGTTGTAAGAAACCCTTTGTATTGAACTCCCTGTCTGTCCTCTCCACTCCTCGGGTGAAGGGAATGTTCAATCTGACACAACTTTGGATGAAAGTTAGGGGGTAAAACGGCGCCACCTGCAGAGCGAAACAAGGTGAATTATTTGTTTTTAGCAACAAATGGATTTCATACGAAATAACTGTATTTAATTTCTCTTTTAAGAATTGTTATGTTTTATATATATATTTTAAAAATGGCATCCAATAGTCAGTGCTGTAACAGTTTATAAAAAGTGAACTTAAGTTTGCTTTATTGTGTGTGTGTTTTTGTTTTTTGAGTTCCATAAAATGTTTGTTCTGTTTATTTTTTCAGATTTTAGTAATGTGATTTAATAAAAAATAATTTGATTAACTGTGACTTTTTCTTATTTATTAATACTCATGTACACGGTTTTCAAATGAGAATTAGAAAGAAGAGAGGGAAGATGAAAGCATTGTAAAGCACAGAGAGGTCTGGTAAAGCATAGGGAAGCATTGTAAAGCACAGAGAGGTCTGGTAAAACATAGTGAAGCATTGTAAAGCACAGAGAGGTCTGGACTCTAACCCTGGGCTTGAGACTCAGCTCAGTGATTTGGATTCTGAACAGCTTCTTAGTAAAGGTATTATTCAGCATGCCGCACCATGAACTAATAAGAAAAGACTTTCAGTACCTGGCAGGCTCTTGTGACATATCAGGCTGGTCATTCTCTTTACTCCTTCTTCTTCTCCTTGGAGTCGGGTCCATGCCTCTCTCTACTGAATCACTGTTCCTCAGTTAGCTGTGTTTCTCCTCTGCAGCACAATTGAAACAAGGTTCACACTTGATGTAAGCTACCAACAGCCAATCAGGGAAGAGTAGGAGGTTCCTTTGCGAGGAAGAAATCAAAATAAATCAAACAGAGTAAAAGCTGTTCTCTTTAATTTCAGATTTCCCAGCGTTGTATAATACAACAATTAGTAACCAATATATTAATAAGAAAGATGGAGAATGGTGGGCTGCGGTGTACAAATGGGATTACCCAGTGAATATTAAACATACATAATTACGTAAATGAGGTCATATTTTTTGTGCTGAACTCCACATTGAAAATAATTACGCACCTGCTACTATAACGTAAGCATTTTTTTTTGGATAAATTAACTGCAGACAAACTTTTAAAAGGACCCACAAAGATCTTACATAGAATTTTTTTCTTTCTCCGGTAGGGCAGAGAAATCGCAATTTTTTTTTTTTTGTGTTTGCTGAGCATCCTTCTAAGTAGTGTGTGTGTGTGTGTGTGTGTGTGTGTGTGTGTGTGTGTGTGTGTGTGTGTGTGTGTGTGTGTGTGTGTGTGTGTGTGTGTGTTTTTATATATAAATAAATAAAAATTAAAAGGAACTGGGGGGGGGTCGTTCGGGGTGATTGCGGTGCTACATAACGTAAGCAGTTTTTTTTGGGATAAATTAACTGCAGACAGTCTTTTAAAAGATAAAGCAAAACGTTTTATTTGGTGGACAGATATTATATTTTAACAGTTTTTTAAACAAAATTAATACACAAGGGGGTTGTGTGGGGTTACAATTAGGTTATATAAAAAATCTTTGTAATGTTTCTCTCCTCAGTTTTTGTCTCTTGTCAGTGTCTTCAGTTCTGTCAAAAGAGTTTCATTTTCCCGCTGGCATTTACTGTTGGTTGCTCGGCAACCAAAAGCCACTGTACCTGCAGCCCTGACGTCACAACGGCCCGCCCACTGCCGCGTTTGGTGTGAACAGCACTGCAGCGCGCCGCGTCCGGTGTGAACGCCCTTAACACTTACAACAGCACTTCATAGGAAAAAAAACTATGATCTTTTGTATGTTTTGTCCAGTTGTTCTGCTTGGATTTTGGTGTCTGACTAAATTTATATTCGAGCTTGAGTTTCTCGCACTGTTCATGTCGTTAGGGTTACCCGATTTCCTGTGAAAAACTAAATAAGATGTTCATTTTCTCCAAGTCACTGACGCAGTACCAAAATAACAGTATTGTGCAGTAAAGAAACAAGGACCAGGGGTCACAAGTGGAGATTAGATAAAGGGGCATTCAGAACAGAAAATAGGAGGCACTTTTTACACAGAGAATTGTGAGGGTCTGGAACCAACTCCCCAGTAATGTTGTTGAAGCTGACACCCTGGGATCCTTCAAGAAGCTGCTTGATGAGATTCTGGGATCAATAAGCTACTAACAACCAAACGAGCAAGATGGGCCGAATGGCCTCCTCTCGTTTGTAAACTTTCTTATGTTATTTAAATCTGTTATTGAAATGGTCTGACTGTGGCAGTTGTATGCGTGTCATGCTATACAAATGTATTGTGGTTTGTTCTTTTTTTCTGCTCTGTACTGTACACTGCTTTGTGATATTTTTGTATAAAAGGCAGTGTGGTTAAAGTCCAGGGCTTGTAACCAGAAGGTCACGGGTTCAAATCCCACCTCTGCCACTGACCGACTCGCTGTGTGTGACCCTGAGCAAGTCACTTCACCTCCTTGTGCTCCGTCCTGCGGATGAGATGTTAAATCAACGTCCTATTGGAAGTGACTCTGCATATAACGCACAGTTCACAGCCTGCCTCTGTAAAGCGCTTTGTGATGGGGTCCACTATGAAAGGCGCTATATAAAAATAAAGCTATTATATATAAATAAATAATACATACATAATCAATACTGTGGATACAGACAAGCCCGCTGCAGATCTATTGACTGTGTCTCGACATGAATCTGAAGATGAGAGAGTTTCTGTACAGTATTGGAATTGAATTGCTTTGTATAGCGCTTGTGTTTGAGGGGCGGTGTTCTGAAAATCTGCGCCTCCCCTCCAAATGCGATACCTCAATTGAACAGTGGCGTGCCGTCAGGACCTTCAGGGTATTCTCTGCTGACCAGACAGTGCCAAGTAAACCGTCAGTCAAATGACATGACGCTGCCTCACTCACTTGCGTACAGTGTGCTTGCTTATACTATGAATCATACTACTCTAATTATTATTTGTTCATTTGTCTGACGCCCTTATCCAAGATGACTTACAGGGTTTACTAGAGGTTTTTAAGAGTCTAGGGTTTCCTGAAGGGGATGTGATCAGCCAATAAGAGATCTGCATTTCCCCGCATAAGTCTAAAACAACGACCAGACGCGAGAAAAAAACAGTTGAGGGTATTCTCCGCTTCAGTTGAAGGTCTTGAGTGAGTTTAACCAATAGGCGAGTCGAACAATGTCCTTTTTTAGACAGGTGACCAATCAGGAGTGAGCAGAGGCGGGCCATAAATCTCCCAGGGTATTCTCTGCGTCACTTGAAGGCTCTGTTTAAACAACCAATGAGAAAGTCAAAGCTCTGACAGCTGACCAATCATTAGCGAGCAACCCCAAAACATGAATATTCCTTGGTTAGCACTGCAGTTAGGAGGATAGCTGGATTTTGCACGATATTGCTTATAAATATACATTGATAAATACAAATACCTTTACAACATCTCATTATTTCAAATTTTATTTTACACTAAAATAAAAAAAATGTGATTAAACGGAGACATCATAGTCGATTTGGTTACGAATCCTTTTTCAAGGAGAACTTTCTCTGAAAAATTGGAGATTGTTATAAAAGGGAGATACACACCACAGATCCCCGAGCTGACACGGGAAGGGAAAAGGATATACTCGGCACTTTCAGAATTAAAATGATGTCAGGTATCTGTGGTTACAGGTATCTGTAAGCCACAGATACTTTTTGTCACGGCACGCCACTGGTGTTGTGTTCAGATGTGTTATTATTACTATTAATGTATTTGTCAGACGCCCTTTGTGCCACCTAGCGGCCACAGCTCGTAATGTTTCCTAAAGAAAAGTAGAAAAAACAGTCAGAGCACATTCAAAGCAGAAACTAATTTCACGAATGAAGATGTATTTTTTTTTTTTTTCTGAGGCGCTGCATAGACTGTATATCAGACCACATTTTATAAGCAGGTGTAACTGCGCATGTCGTTAACCAGAAAAGTGAAGCGCTTCCATTAGCCCCCATAACTAAACTCACACATTACAGTCTTGTATAATTCATTATTAACACATACGTTTCTGCTGATATTTTAATTGTTTAGTCTAATTGATATTTTTAGTAACCTAGTGACTGACTTCAGGGTCACCAGTTTAACATTATAAAACATCAGATTTGTATTTCTCAATTTGTTGAAAATGGATTGTACAGTATTGATATTAAGACAATAAAACGCAAACTTGAGTAAGGAATGGATTATTTATTACACAGGCTACGTATTAGCAGTTACCATCATAACATGTGAATAAGTTAGTTAACATGGATTTGGCTTCAGAAACAGATGTATTTACTGTTTAATTGATTTGAGAAGAATCAGGATACAGTTTCATATTTGTCTGTTTCCTGACTGGGTGAATCAGTCGGCTGCATATTAACCCCAATTCTGCAGACTCTGCTGTGTAACAGAAGCAGGGCTTGTGATTGTCGATGCTTTACCCCGAGTTCTTCTCCGCTCTCCTTTAACAATTCAATTGATACCTGTGAAGACATTCGTGTATCTCAATCACACTGAGAAACGCGTTCATAGTAACATTGATTTAATATACTGTTATTTTACTGTGTAAAGAGGCTTTTAAATTGGCCAAGCCTTCATTTTTCTTTAACAAGCAGAACGAGATCGCAACATGTCAATAAGCGACTCATCTTTATTAAAACCATAATGAAAAATAAAGTTCTGTGCTGTTCTGTTGTGTCTGTCATTGCTGGGAAACTGAACGTTCTGACTTCACTGTGATGTCACAGTGCCTGTGATGTCACTGCGAACACTGACACCCAAGCTGAAGTTTATTCATATGGTAAACCAAGTCAAACCTTTTGTGAAGGAGGGCTGCAGAGCAAACTCAGACTTCACCTCTGGAGTATAGTGATAGTGCTGCTTGAATCACTATACCTTTTCTACACTCCACAATATTAGAAGAACAAATCTGTATCAAACTACAGCATGATTTCAATAACTCTGCCAGCTAATGCAAGTGAAGAGGATCTGGTGGCTGCTGTATGTCTTTTGAGAAGTGAAAACCCAAAGCTGAACCATCAGTCCATTCCAGATATATCTGCAGGTGTGATGAAGGACCAAAGAGCTTCACAGCTTATCATTGCAAAGCCTTTCATCACTCATGAAGAACACATGACATGTCCCTGCAGATATACTGAGAGTCCTCGATTTCTCTCCAGTAGAAAGGAAAGATCTCTTCTGACTCACTCCAGGATTTCTCATGCAAAACCATCACGTGTCCTGTATATAGGACTGGGTTCTTGGCAGGAGGTGGGATTGTTTGTGTGGCCAGTGTCCCACCCGCATTCAGAGTCTCTACTGGGAATGGGCCTGTCCCATTGGGAGAAAGCTTCAGTCTTGAAGAAGCGCTGTGACAGAGGGTGCCATTCTCAAACTCCTGTCCCACTCTCTCCTCTCCACCCCTCTCACACTGATTCAGCAGTCTCTGCTCAGCCTGCTTGTCTAAACCTGGCCTCAGTCCCAAACCCCGCCTCTTAGAGCTTTATATAACTCCTGGAATTCAGAAACACTGGTAAGTTTCGTTTCTTGTGAAACCCATCCCTGTCTCTGTATCATTTCAACAGAAACAGCAGAAGCACATATTGTGATTCCAGCCCAGGATCAC
Organism: Acipenser oxyrinchus oxyrinchus; assembly: GCA_030684275.1. Taxonomy (NCBI): domain Eukaryota; kingdom Metazoa; phylum Chordata; class Actinopteri; order Acipenseriformes; family Acipenseridae; genus Acipenser; species Acipenser oxyrinchus. The sequence continues at coordinate 1,753,799 of JAGXEW010000059.1, forward strand.
ACTTCATGGTGAATCGAGGGTATTGACACAACTATTCCAATGGCTGGAGTTCCATCCTTCTTATATTCCTGTACAGAACTAGACACTCTAACACAGCAGTCAAACACATTGTTAATACTGTGATAAATCAGGAGAAATGGACAGTCTAAACATGGAAACAAGCTTGTTCTTGTTATTCCACTTGTTCTCCTTGTTGAAGAAGAAAACTCCTCCCTCCAAAAACAATTGAGAACTGAAGTGGAGGCATTTCTGTCCATTTTACCCACTCAGATCCCTCACTTTCTAAATATATTGGTGTGTCTGAAAAATAATAGCACCATCTTCAAATACAAGCTCAAGATTGTCAGATTGTCAGTATTTTACTTTCACAATGAAAATAAATAAATAAGCTAATTTAAAATTAATAAATAAGGTTGTAAGTTTTTAATATAAGAAATATGATTTTCAATTTGCACTTTAATCAAAACAATGTAGTGGTTTTAAATTTGATCAGCAATATCTGCATGTAAATTAAATTTTATTAAAGAAATACAATTGAAAATAGGTTGATTAAAGTATTGTTTATATCATCTATATTATTACATTTCTAATCGTTAATATCCCAGTATGTGTGTGTTGAATCATTCAATGTGATTTTTGCTTAGATCTTTATTTGAAATGCTTGCTAACTACTCCAGCAAGAATTGCCTCTGAAAACTCTTGTCCAGGCTGATTGTGTGGAAACGAGGTGGGGAAGCATATTGGCGGTGCGCTGGGCACTGAAGTCCACAGGGTAAGCATTGTGCACTGCAGCCTGTGCAACAGTCATACTCTTCCCCACAATCAGCCTCCAGGAGTCTTTTCAGAAGCAATGTTTTGTTGGAATAGTTAGTAAGCATGGTGAATAAAATCTTATCAGAAACAGCCATAGAAAATCCTCATCAGGTAAGAAATGTAAAGAACATGATGTTTAAACCTTTAACCTCAGTGTGGTCCCCATGAGTGTTCATTAATATCTATCTATCAGGAGAGTTTTCAAAATGAGCAATTGTATCTGTTCATGAAAACACAGCAGCATTGCTGATTGAAATGAAATCTCTTTGAAATGTTTGATGGAGGGGGTCAGGAGGTGGGGTCCTATTACCTGTAACACAGGAAGGAAGGAAGTGAACGGGGAGAGGAAACCAGTGTGGGGGCTGCAGGATCAATGGGCTTCACCTGAGTCAAAGAGAGTGGAAATAAAGAAGTGTGGAAAACAAAACGAGCAACAGCAAAACAAGAAGGGACTTGAGAGAATGATGTTCTGCTGATCAGAGGGAAGACATTGTCTGAAATGAATAAAACAAATAGTGCACAGATTTGAAAAGTAGGTCCCTTGATTCTAAGCTTTGTTTGAGTGTCTGTTCTGTATAAAATGGTTTTAACTCATGAAATCAGCCCTGTAATAAATGAGTATGTCAGTAACGTACACACCCTGTCTGATAACACTAGAACATGTCTAGTTCTCATAATATACAGCCTCCCCTGGACTGCAGGGACCACCCTTCACGTTCTCTTAGGGGGGTGAGCAGTTCAGACTCTGTGCCTCAAGCTTGCCCTGAACTGGAGGGAAGAAAGCAGTTGGTGCTCAGAGACAAGTTTGTGGTTGAGGACTAATGGACTTTGAGATGTGGATTAATGCCCACGAAGATCGAACTCCACCAAACTCACTTCCCTTGTGATCTTCTGAGGATTCAGACCCACACAGAAGTGAAGGTCTAGTGCAGCCAAATACATACTGTAGCTATAGAAGGGTTACTGTGACAATGCCATTCTCAAACTCCAGTCCCACTCACAACTCTCTCCTCTCCGCCCCTCTCACACTGATTCAGCAGTCTCTGCTCAGCCTGCTTGTCTGAACCTGGCCTCAGTCCAAAACCCCGCCTCTTAGAGCTTTACTCAATTCCAGGAAATCAGCACAGTGAAGTTTCTGTTGTTAAATCGCTAGTCTCTCTGCCTCACTGCAGCAAAAATGGCTTCAAACTTGTGGTCAGAGGAGCACTTGAACTGTCCAGTGTGTCTGGAGATATTGAAGGACCCAGTCACTACAGCATGTGGACACAGTTACTGTATGGGGTGTATTAAGAACTGCTGGGATCAGACTGATCATACAGGTGTCTACAGCTGCCCCCAGTGCAGAAAGATCTTTACCCCAAGGCCTGATCTGGGCAGAAACACTGTGCTGGCTGAAGTTCTGGAGAAATTAAAGAAGACAGGACTCAATCCTCCTCCTGCTCAAAGTTATGCTGGACCTGGAGATGTGCCGTGTGATTTCTGCACTGGGAGAAAGTTCAAAGCTGTGAAATCCTGTTTGACGTGTCTGGCCTCTTACTGTGAAACACACGTCAAGCCACACAGTGAGGTTACTCCATTAAAGAGGCACAAGCTGGTCAATGCAATTGGAAATCTGGAGCAGAAGCTTTGTGCTGAACACCAGAAGGTTTTGGATATCTTCTGCAGAACCGATCAGACTTGTGTTTGTGTGTTGTGTACAGACAAGGATCACAAGGGCCATGATACAGTCTCAGCTGAGGCAGAAAGGACTGAAAAACAGGTAAGGGTTTGAACCATTTCCTTGTAGCTTTCATAGAAGATAAGAATTCCAAGGGATATTTAACATGTCTGTTTACTAGGTTATACAGTTTCATATTAGATCAGATTTTAATTGTATATTAACAGCAATTTAAAGAGCCCTTGTTTTTTAATTGCTCTATCTAAACTATGATGTGCTACAATGTATTTCAGGGTGTAACATGGGTGTTGTTACGGGTGGGAAATCAGAAGCCCTAAATATCCATTAAAGAGAGAGCTGCTTCAGTTTCCTAGGTGCTTGACTTAACAAACATGTAACACATGCTAGATCAGCCATCATTCACTGTTCTAGTATGAAACAGTACCATCTAGTGGACAGCTACTGTGGATCAAGTGTCCTTTTGTATTGCTGGCAGCTGTGCACTAGATGGTGTTGTATCTTACTATTATACTCACATGTTGTCTGATCTAGCCTGTGCTACAGATGTCTATGGCATGCAAATAGAACTGAAGACAAAATATATTTGACTCAGAATGATTGCACACATTGTAAAGAGGTAAGGGGACAAGAAAACATAAAATATATTTGATCTAAAATTATTCTGTCAGTTTCAATAGCATACCTAAACAGGCCTGTGTTGGGTGTGACAGGATATCACTCAATGCCCCATCAGAAATGTCACTGTGTCACTGTGTTTCTACACAGAAGCAGCTGGGAGAGACACAGACAGAAATACAACAGAGAATCCAGGAGAGACTGAAAGAAATCGAGGAGCTGAAACAGACTGTGGAGTCACTGAAAGTGGGTATTGACAAGAGGGGGTTATTATTATTATTATTATTATTATTATTATTATTATTATTATTATTATTATTATTATTATTATTATTAACAGATGGACTGGAACACATCTACAGAAGTTTACTGTCTATGCCTGATGTGTTTTGATATCAATTCTAACCATGTCTCCTCTACTGTGTTCTTTCACTCAGAGATCTGCATGCATAGAAATAAAGGAAAGTGAGAAGATCTTTACTGAGCTGATCCAATCCATTGAGAAGATCCACACTGAGGTTATTGAGCTGATTGGAGCTAACGAGAAGGCTGCAGTGAATCAGGCTGAAAGACGCATGAAGAAACTGGAGCAGGAGATTGCTCAGCTAATAAATAGAAATGCTGAGCTGAAACAGCTTTCAGAGACAGAGGATCACATCCATTTTTTACAGGTAATATCACTGCTTGTTAGAAAATCTCAAGTCCATAACTGGGACGGTTTCAGACAGACCTCTGCAATTGAATGAATCCTTGCTTTCCCCAGGAATGTTTTGGACCCCATTCTGTTTCACTGAAAACTCCTTTTCTCCACTTTCCTGTTGTAGAATTTCCAGTCTCTCTGTGCCCCTCCTGAAGCTGGAGACTTACCCAGCGTTACTGTCAATACAGGCATCTCTTTTGGGGCTGTGAGGAAAGCTGTATCTGAACTTAAAGACCATATTGAGGACTTCTGCAAGGGGAATTAGTCAAAATAACCAAAACAGGTTGGTGTGAAATAGATTCCTTTGGTAGAAATTTCTCAAATAGACCATGGTTGAGGAGGGGCAGGACTTGCAAGACATTAATAAAGACCTCTTGCAGATTGATGGAGGAGGCAGCAGGGAGGAGGAAGAAGTGAGGAGGCAGCAGGGAGGAGGTAGAATGGAGCAATGGAGTAGCAGGGAGCATGGAGCATGGAGGAGGGAGCACAGAGGGCAGAGCAGGGAGCATGGGGAGGGAGCAGGAAGAAGTGAGCAGGGAGCATGGAGGAGGGAGCATGAAGGTTGGAGCAGGAAGGAGAGAGAAGGGAGGAGAGGATGGAGGCAGCAGGGACGAGGGAGCATGAAGGATGGAAGAGACAGCAGGGAGGAGGGAACACGGCAGTGGGAGGAGGCAACATGGAGCAGGGAGCATGGAGGATGGAGAAGGGAGCAGGGAGGACAGAGCAGGGAGTGATGAAGCAGACTGGAGGGAGCAGGGTGCATGCAGGAGGGAGCAGGGAGGTGGTGGGAGGGAGCATTGAGGATGGAACAGGGACTGATGAAGCAGGGAGGAGGGAGTGATGTGAGGATGGAGCTGATAATGACTGCTCTATGTTTGATGCACAAGGGTGTCCTAATATGGACACCATACTGTTGGTTAAAGATATCTGATGGAGAGGAAGGAACACAAGACTCCAGTGCAGTGGCAGACGTGTTCACATTGACTTTGGCTGCTGCATCGATACAGAAGGAATACATATTCATTGTAATCATGAACATTTTGAAGTACAGATTTTTACATCCTGAAATGCCGTGAATAAGCCTTGTTTCTTTTCAGATTGCTGTTTGGAGTCTTGTGTGTGTTGTGTATTAATCCACATGTTTCAATTCTATTTCTCTCTCTTTTTCCACCCAGTGAATGAAGTTGCAGTTTACAGTCTGCAGGCTCCAGAGCCAAGGAACAGAGCTGAGTTTTTAAAATGTAAGTCTGTTTTCACTGAAACATTTGATTGAAAGATGTGTCACTCCATTGTGAGAAGAGCTAACACTACAGAACAGGGAGGGTGGAGCTTGAGGGCAGCAATTATTATTATTTATTAGTAATTGTGAAGCCATTAATCTACACTCCTCTCCAACAAGTATTGGTTCAGATGAATACATGCAGAATGACTGGGGAGGGGCATTTCTTGCCTGTTTTTCCACTCAGACCGTTCTCTCCCTAAATATCATGGTATCCCTGAATAGATAATCATCCCATCTTTTAATACATGTACAATGCATGTGAAACCAGTTGTGGGGTAAAATGAACAGCTATCCCTCCTAGTCATCCTGTGCTGGTAGTAAATGTATATTGCAGTATCACTGCTCTTGTGGGATGGATTGCTCATTAAAATATTAGATTTCCATTACATGAGAGTAGATGTTAAAACTTCATGCTGATTTGAACTTGGCTCTCGCCAAGATAAGCACCAACTAAGACGTAGCTTCACAGTAAACTAATGTGATCCATATGTGTCTCCATCCATTTGCGCTTCCTTCCATATGATGATGTAGATATCCTTCTGTCTGGTGTTGATGGCTGAAGTGTAATGCTGGCTCCAGGGATCAGCTTATTTTGCCTCCCTAGCGCATCAGCACACACAACGGCTGCGATGCTGGCTCCGGGATCAACCATAGTGCGGTCTCCCCAGCGCATCAGCATGACAACCGCCTGGATTGAGCTAAGTAGGGTACATCTCTGGGGTCTTCAAGTGGGCACCTTCCATCCTCGGTGTTTCGCCGACTAGCCCACGACACCTCAAGAGGGCTCGACGGTGATTCTGGCGCCCCAGCATCACCCCCTCCGTCCCCCACTCAACTCAGCCCAGCTTACTTACCTGTATATCAGCCTTTCTTTCTTTCTATTGTGCTTGAGATCCCCAGCCAGAATCTTTCCGTCTCAACCACAGCCAGTTGCTGCTCCTCTCTGCTGCTTCAGATAAGTTCTTCACTGTGCGACGCAACTCTTGGCCATTGAATCCGACATCTCTGAGAAACCGGGTTGTAGAGTGTGCCACAAATCCTCGACATCCCACTTCCACTGGGTAAACCCAGACTCTCCATCCTCGCTGTTCCGCTTCAGTGGCTAGTTGAGCATACCGCAGTTTCTTCCTCTCATACGCCTCATCTACAGCATCCTCCCATGGCACTGTTAACTCCACCAGGTGAACAAGGCGTGCTGATCCAGACCACAAGACAATATCTGGTCGAAGGTTTGTGGTGGCAATCTCAGGTGGAAAAATAAGCCGTTGACCAACATCCGCCAGCATTTTCCAGTCTCTAGCAGCTTCCAGTTGTCCTGGGCGAGGATTGGTTTTAACACCTTTTCTTGGTGGTTGCTCTCCTGGGCGGAGGAATGTTGTCTTTTGTGTGTAATGTTTTGATGGAACAGGTGGCAACTTATTGGTCATGTTACGCTTGTCTTCCAATGCTAAGGCCAAACATCGCAGCACCTGGTCATGGCGCCAAGTAAACCGTCCTTGGCTAAGAGCCACCTTACATCCTGTCAAAATGTGCCTTAATGTTGCAGGTGATGAACACAAAGGACATGAGGGATCCTCTCCTACCCAGAGGTTTAGGTTCTGTGGTGATGGGAGAACATCATATGTTGACCTTATAAGGAAACTGATCCTGCTCTGTTCCATTGACCATAGGTCTTGCCAGCCAATCTTGCGTTGTTCCACACTCTCCCATCTCATCCATTCTCCCTGCTTGCCCTGGGAAATGGCCTTTATACACCTCATCCTCTCCTCCTGCTTTTGCACCTCGTTGACTACAAGCTTCCTCCGTTGCGCTGGGGCTGCCTTGTGCCATGTAGGAGGAGCTGAACTGAGACCAAGACCCCTCTTCCATGCTGAACTTGCCCCATGATATCACCAATTCGAAGGGCAGCCTTTGCATCCTCCACAGCTTTCTTTGCCACCCACTTTCTTCCAGTTTTCAACACAGGTGCTGCCTCCCTTACGCATTTGTCGCGTGACTCTACTAATGTCATTTCCAGTCGGACCTTGGCGCACTTAAACTCCTCGGTTAGAGCGGAGACAGGTAGCTGCAGTATTCCTTTACCATAAAGTCCCACTCTGCTGAGGCAGCGTGGAACTCCCAACCATTTCCTGATGTGTGAACTGATTAAAGCTTCCAGCTTCTCTACTGTTGTCAAAGAAACCTCGTACACAGTCAGTGGCCACAGCAACCTTGGCAGTAGGCCAAACTGAAAGCACCAGAGTTTTAGTTTGCCTGGTAAAGCGCTGCTGTCTATGCTCTTCAACCCTTCCACAGCTTGTTGTCTAACTTCTCCCACACGAACTGTGTCCTTTAGATCCCCGTCGTACCATCTCCCAAGGCTCTTCACTGGCTTCTCAGACACTGTTGGTATTGCCTCACCATTAATGAAGAACGTTTTATCTACTACTTTACCTTTAATTATAGAGATGCTCCTTGATTTAGTGGGCTTGAATTGCATTCGTGCCCATTCAATGTTATTGGTTAATTTGCCCAATAACCGATTAGTGCAGGCTACTGTTGTAGTCATGGTTGTCATGTCATCCATGTATGCTCGAATTGGTGGTAGTCGTATTCCAGAAGCCAAGCTCTCCTCCCACTACCCATTTTGATGCCCTAATGATTACTTCCATTGCCATGGTAAAAGCCAGTGGAGAAATGGTGCATCCTGCCATTATTCCAACTTCTAGGCATTGCCATGTAGTGCTGAATTCTGAAGTTGAAAACTAAATTGCAAATCTCCAAAGTAGGCTTTCACTAGATTTGTTATTGTCATTGGTACACTGAAAAAATCAAATGCTGCCCAAAGAAGTTCATGTGGCACTGAACCATATGCATTAGCCAAATCCAGGAATGTCACATGGAGCTCCTTCCTCTCCTTTTAGCTGATTGAATTTGTTGCCAGATCACATTGATGTGTTCTAAGCATCCTGGGAAACCTGGAATGCCCGCTTTTGTATTGAAGTGTCAATGAAGCAGTTCTTTAATAGGTAAGTTGACAATCTCTGAGCAATAATGCTGAAGAAAATCTTGCCTTCTACGTTTAATAGGAAATAGGGCTGAAACTGACTGATGCTGCTAGAATCTTTTCTTTAGGTATAAAGACTCCACCTGCTCGGCGCCATGCTCTTGGTACAACCTGTTTTTCCCATGCTACTTTCATCAGTTTCCACAGGATTCGTAGAACTCCTGAAGCACTCTTGTACACTCTGTACGGAACTCCATTAGGCCCTGGAGATGATGAAGCCCTTGCTTTTTCACAGCTTGCTCTACTTCTTTCCACTTAGGTGCACAGTCCTCCATTTGGTATTCTGGTGGATTGATAGGTGGGATGTCTGAAGGAATTGACATAGGCTCCTGCCTTTTGAATCTGTATGCTTTCCTCCAAATATCTCTCCAACTCAAACTTAGATGCTTTTAGTGTGCCATTCTTCTCACTGGTGAATAACTTCTTTACAAATTTGAATGGGTCTTTATAAAAGTTAGTTCTCGCACGCTCCTTCTTTTGTAGCGTTTCCAGAGGCGCCAGCTCTGCGCAATGTTGCAAGCTTATGTTTTATGACCCTTTGTAAGAGATTGAGTCCCTCCTTCTGACTTTCTTCTGCTCTTCTCCATTGCTTCCTCAGCTGTCTCCTTTCTCTAACTAAGCTGCTCAATCTCCTGCTGCCGTCTAGACTTTCCAGGAATAGTTTGTACTTTTTCCTTCCTTTTTTCAACTCCAAACCTCTCGCTTCCATATGCGTAGATGATGTCCCCAAATTTATCCAGTTTCTTTTCAACTGTTCCACTTAACCTTTCCAATGCAAAGCAGAGATCTGTGTTTACTGTGTCCCATGCAGTTTTCTCACAAGCTCTTGGCCATTTAACTCCAGGCTTGTGCCCGTTGAGGTTCTTTTCTCTCTTACGCTGGTTTGTCTGCCCGGTTCACAAGGATCATTAGGTTCATCACTAACTGTGTCCATGCAAGTCCTCCTCACATCTATGACAGGGGTGCTGATATCCTGCTGAACTGTGGTTTGCTTCCTGTCGCTGGATTTCATTCGACTGACTTGACTGACTTCGTAAGAAGTACTGATCAATGCGAGGCCCTTGTCCCTTCTCCCTCAAGCATTTCATTCTCCCTTGATGAATCTTCAAACCCCTGACTGTTGTCGCCTTGCTCCAGCCGCAGACACAAACCTGGAGTTCCATGTCTTTGCTAACTGCAGATCTTGAACTAGTCTTTTGTGAAGTACTCTCCATACTCATATCCGTTTCCGTTCCTAAGTCCTTAACCGTGTTGTCCAACGTTGAGTCATCTTCCGCCCCGCCTCGCAGACTCTAGGGTATTTTTCTGTTTAATTTCTTTGAAGCCTTGGGCGGTGTCTCCAGCATCCTGTAAACACAGAGCTGGATACTGCCGACAAGGGTAGCTAACCCTTGCCAGCCCCAATGGGGTCTCTTTCCTCCAGTCAGCTGTCTCTCCAGGCTGTCACGAGGTCTTTCCCTTGTTGCCAGCTGCACTATTCACAGCAGTCACTGGACGTATCCAGATCTTCATGATTTCCATTACATGAGAGTAGATGTTAAAACTTCATGCTGATTTGAACTTGGCTCTCGCCAAGATAAGCACCAACTAAGACGTAGCTTCACAGTAAACTAATGTGATCCATATGTGTCTCCATCCATTTGCGCTTCCTTCCATATGATGATGTAGATATCCTTCTGTCTGGTGTTGATGGCTGAAGTGTAATGCTGGCTCCAGGGATCAGCTTATTTTGCCTCCCTAGGCATCAGCACACACAACGGCTGCGATGCTGGCTCCGGGATCAACCATAGTGCGGTCTCCCCAGCGCATCAGCATGACAACCGCCTGGATTGAGCTAAGTAGGGTACATCTCTGGGGTCTTCAAGTGGGCACCTTCCATCCTCGGTGTTTCGTCGACTAGCCCACGACACCTCAAGAGGGCTCGACGGTGATTCTGGTGTCCCAGCATCACCCCTCTGTCCCCCACTCAACTCAGCCCAGCCCAGATATTTGAAGAGTGGATGATATTCTATTGAAGATATTTAGTAAGCAAAGGGTCTGAGTGGGTAAAATGGCAACACTTACCCTGTAGGAACATTAAGTGAACTGTAATTGTATGCAGAGCTGCATTTGATTGGTTCCAATTGAAGAAGTTTGATAAGATTGATGAATTATAATGAACAAAACAATCAAACAGCAAGAGGGTTTAATTAATAGCAGCAGCAGTTTATTGAAGACAGAAAAAAGAGAACTTATCCAAAGTGAGAAATCAATCTCAAGTAAGAATTAGAGATCAAATAATTACCTCCAGACCTCATCTCTCCCTACACCCCCACTGACCTCTCTCCGGCCTGCACTAGAAGACTGGCTCTACCTCCTCACGCCTCCCTGCCTCCAGAGCCCGCTCCTTTCCACACCTCGCTCCATGAGTGGTGGAATGACCTACCTACAGATGTCAGTACCTACCAGTCCCTGACCACATTCGGCCTCCTTAAGACTCTCCTCTTCAGACAGCACCTGTAGAACTCCTCTGTTTCTCCCCTGGGACACTTTCACCCTTCCTTAAATGTGCTTTACTTACTCTTATCTGCCCCTATTTTACTGCATTTAATCCTGTACTTCAGAGTACTGTAATCTGCCAAGTGTAATCTGTAGTATTTGGTATTTAATCATATCTTGATGTACTATCACTGTCACTTTTATCTGCTGTATTATTGAATTGTATTTTGTCACACTTGTACTTGCTTGAACTAGTCATTGTATTTATCTTGCTCTTATTGTATTATTACATGTACTGTAACACTTGAAATGTATTTGCTTACGATTGTAAGTTGCCCTGATAATGCCTGCTAAGAAATAAATACTAATAATAATAATAATAATAATAATAACAATAATAATAATAATAATCAAATCTATTGATTATCAATCTTAATTATTACAGTCTAAATATACTTGTCTCTAAAAAAGCAGGGAGGAAGGAGCAGGGAGGAGGGAGCAGGGAGGAGACAGGGAGGTACCAGGGAGGAGAGAGGAGGGAGCACGGAGTAGGAAGCATAAAGGAGGGAACATAGAGAATGGAGCAGGGAAAAGGGAGGAGAGAGGATGCAGCAGGGTGCATGCAGGAGAGAGGATGGAGCATAAAGAAGAGAACAGGAAGGAGGGAGCATAGAGGGAAGAGGGAACAGGAAGAAGGGAGCATGGAGGAGGGAATAGGGAGGAGTGAGCATATAGGAGGGAGCAGGGAGCATACAGGAGGGAGTAGGGAGCAGGGAGGAGGGAGCATGGAGTAGGGAGGAGGGAGCATACGAGGAGGGAGCAGTGTGGAAGTAGGATTGAGTGAGGAGCATACAGGAGGGAGCAAGGAGGAGGGTAGCATACAGGAGGGAGGAGGGAATAGTGAGCATACAGGAGGGAGGAGGGATCAGGAAGTAGGGAGCATACAGGAGGGATCAGGGTGGAGGAAGGATGGAGTAGGGAGCATACAGGAGGGAGCATGGAGGAGGGAGCATAAAGTAGGGAGGAGGGAGCATAGAGGAGGGAGGAGAGAGCATAAAGGAGGGAGTAGGGAGCATGAAGGAGGGAGCAGGGAGGAAGGGGGATAGAGAATGGAGCAGGGAAAAGAGGATGCAGCAGGGTCCATGCAGGAGAGAGGAGGGAGCATAAAGAAGGGAACAGGGAGGAGGGAGCATATAGGAGGGAGTAGGGAGCAGGGAGGAGGGAGCATGGAGGATGGAGGAGGGATCATACAGGAGAGAGTAGGGAGGCGGAGCAGGGAGGAGGGAGCATAGATGGAGGAGGGAGCATGGAGGAGGGAGCAGGGGAGGAGGGAGCATAGGAGGGAGCAGGCAGCAGGGAGGAGGAGCAGTAGGGAGCATACAGGAGGGAGCAGGGAGCATAGAGGTGGAGGGAACAGGGAAGAGGGAGGTTGGAGCATACAGGAAGGAGCAGGGAGGAGGGAGCATACAGGAGGGAGTATGGAGGAGGGAGAATACAGGAGGGAGCAGGGAGGAGGGAACAGGAAGGACAGAAGAGGGAGAAAAAAGGAGGGACCATAGAGCAGGGACTATAGGGGGAGGAGGAAGCAGGGAGGATAGATCAGGGAGGAGAGATCAGGGAGGAGGGAGCATAGAGGAGGATGCAGGGACTGGTGAAGCAGGGAGGAGGGAGTGATTTGAGGATGCAGCAGACAATGACTGTTGATTTTCTCAGTGATTTGACTTTTCTAACCGTCTCTCCTCTACCCGTCCTCTTCTCTTCAATCAGATTCCTGTCAGCTCACACTGGACCCCAACACAGCGCATAGAAAGCTCTGTCTGTCTGAAGGGAACAGAAAGGTGACACGGAGGAGAGAGAACCAGAGATATCCTGATCACTCAGAGAGATTTGACTACTGGGCCCAAGTGCTTTGCAGAGAGGGTTTGTCTGGGACTCGCTGTTACTGGGAGATTGAGTGGAGTGGGGAGGGGCTTCTATAGGAGTCACATATAAAGGAATCAGCAGGAAAGGATGGGATCATTCCTGTCGCCTTGGATTCAATGACAAGTCCTGGAGTTTGTTCTGCTCTGGTTCCAGTTACACTGCCCAGCACAATAACAATGAAACTGCAATAACTGCCCCCGCTCCCCAGAATAGGAGTGTATCTGGACTTTAATGCCGCACGCTGTCCTTTTATGGCGTCTCTGACACAATGACCCTCCTGCACAGATTCCAAACCACATTCACTGAGCCGCTCTATCCTGGGTTTAGGCTTCGGTCTTATGATTCCTCTGTAACAATCTGCCAGCTGAACTAGACTGTTTTGTGTTGTAAGAAACCCTTTGTATTGAACTCCCTGTCTGTCCTCTCCACTCCTCGGGTGAAGGGAATGTTCAATCTGACACAACTTTGGATGAAAGTTAGGGGTAAAACGCGCCACCTGCAGAGCGAAACGAGGGGAATTATTTGTTTTAGCAACTAATGGATTTCATACGAAATAACTGTATTTAATTTATTTTTAAGATTTATTATGTTTTAATATATAGTTTAAAAATGTATTTAATCCAAGGAGTCAGTGCTGTAACAGTTTATAAAAAAGTGAACTTTAAGTTTATTTGCTTTATTGTGTGTGTGTTTTTGTTCTTTGATTTCCATAAAATGTTTGTTCTGTTTATTTTTTCAGATTTTAGTAATGTGATTTAATAAAAAATAATTTCATTAACTGTGACTTTTTCTTATTTATTAATACTCATGAACACTCATTAAGCATAGGGAAGCATTGTAAAGCACAGAGAGGTCTGGTAAAGCATAGGGAAGCATTGTAAAGCACAGAGAGGTCTGGTAAAGCATAGGGAAGCATTGTAAAGCACAGAGAGGTCTGGTAAAGCATAGGGAAGCATTGTAAAGCACAGAGAGGTCTGGTAAAGCATAGGGAAGCATTGTAAAGCACAGAGAGGTCTGGTAAAGCATAGGGAAGCATTGTAAAGCACAGAGAGGTCTGGTAAAGCATAGGGAAGCATTGTAAAGCACAGAGAGGTCTGGTAAAGCATAGGGAAGCATTGTAAAGCACAGAGAGGTCTGGTAAAGCATAGGGAAGCATTGTAAAGCACAGAGAGGTCTGGTAAAGCATAGGGAAGCATTGTAAAGCACAGAGAGGTCTGGTAAAGCATAGGGAAGCATTGTAAAGCACAGAGAGGTCTGGTAAAGCATAGGGAAGCATTGTAAAGCACAGAGAGGTCTGGTAAAGCATAGGGAAGCATTGTAAAGCACAGAGAGGTCTGGTAAAGCATAGGGAAGCATTGTAAAGCACAGAGAGGTCTGGTAAAGCATAGGGAAGCATTGTAAAGCACAGAGAGGTCTGGTAAAGCATAGGGAAGCATTGTAAAGCACAGAGAGGTCTGGTAAAGCATAGGGAAGCATTGTAAAGCACAGAGAGGTCTGGTAAAGCATAGGGAAGCATTGTAAAGCACAGAGAGGTCTGGTAAAGCATAGGGAAGCATTGTAAAGCACAGAGAGGTCTGGTAAAGCATAGGGAAGCATTGTAAAGCACAGAGAGGTCTGGTAAAGCATAGGGAAGCATTGTAAAGCACAGAGAGGTCTGGTAAAGCATAGGGAAGCATTGTAAAGCACAGAGAGGTCTGGTAAAGCATAGGGAAGCATTGTAAAGCACAGAGAGGTCTGGTAAAGCATAGGGAAGCATTGTAAAGCACAGAGAGGTCTGGTAAAGCATAGGGAAGCATTGTAAAGCACAGAGAGGTCTGGTAAAGCATAGGGAAGCATTGTAAAGCACAGAGAGGTCTGGTAAAGCATAGGGAAGCATTGTAAAGCACAGAGAGGTCTGGTAAAGCATAGGGAAGCATTGTAAAGCACAGAGAGGTCTGGTAAAGCATAGGGAAGCATTGTAAAGCACAGAGAGGTCTGGTAAAGCATAGGGAAGCATTGTAAAGCACAGAGAGGTCTGGTAAAGCATAGGGAAGCATTGTAAAGCACAGAGAGGTCTGGTAAAGCATAGGGAAGCATTGTAAAGCACAGAGAGGTCTGGTAAAGCATAGGGAAGCATTGTAAAGCACAGAGAGGTCTGGTAAAGCATAGGGAAGCATTGTAAAGCACAGAGAGGTCTGGACTCTAACCCTGGGCTTGAGACTCAGCTCAGTGATTTGGATTCCTGAACAGCTTCTTAGTAAAGGTATTATTCAGCATGCCGCCACCGTGAACTAATAAGAAAAGACTTTCAGTACCTGGCAGGCTCTTGTGACATATCAGGCGGGTCATTCTCTTTACTCCTTCTTCTTCTCCTTGGAGTCGGGTCCATGCCTCTCTCTACTGAATCACTCGTTCCTCAGTTAGCTGGGTTTCTCCTCTGCAGCACAATTGAAACAAGTCCGTTGTTAAAGAGTACAGCGCTTCAAATGTCATTTTTCTTTCTCTTTCTTTAGAGCGGCCCCTTATCTTTTCATGCTGTTTGAAATCATCCCGAGCGCTTCTTGTTATCACAGTTACTCAAATGCTGGGTTCGTTTTGGAAACGTCTGTGTTGCTAATTGAGTGCCATGGGAGCATTGTATTTTAAACAATTTTGTATCAATTAAGATTATGTTTCATTTTGAATGATTAATTTTGAACTTTAAATATACAGGTTAATACTAACAGTTACAACAGCACTTAATAGGAAAAAAACTATGATCTTTTTGTATGTTTTGTCCAGTTGTTCTGCTTGGATTTTGGTGTCTGACCAAATTTATATTAGAGCTTGAGTTTCTCGCACTGTTCATGTCGTTAGGGTTACCCGATTTGCAGTGAAAAACTAAATAAGACGTTCTTTTCTCCAATTCACTGACGCAGTACCAAAATAACAGGATTGTGCAGTAAAGAAACAAGGACCAGGGGTCACAAATGGAGATTAGATAAAGGGCATTCAGAACAGAAAATAGGAGGCACTTTTTACACAGAGAATTGTGAGGGTCTGGAACCAACTCCCCAGTAATGTTGTTGAAGCTGACACCCTGGGATCCTTCAAGAAGCTGCTTGATGAGATTCTGGGATCAATAAGCTACTAACAACCAAACGAGCAAGATGGGCTGAATGGCCTCCTCTCGTTTGGAAACTTTCTTATGTTCTTATGTATTTAACACAATAATAGTTTTACCAAATTATAGTGGAATAGTTGTATGCTTGTGTCTTAGAAAATTTCAGTTTACAAAAGCTCTCTTATTTTGAAGACTCCATGTTCACAAGTATGCGGAAGCCCTTTGGCAGTCAGCATGCTCTGTCATCATGAGTCACATGACCGGAACCTGCGTGACGTCGAGTTATTTTGCTTAAACATCAATAATAACCGAACAACGAAGAAGAAGAAGCGAAAAGGACGGAAAATACAAAGAAAAAATGATGTAGCCTATCATTGTGATAAGATGAAATATTGAAGTACCTTGACAAGATGTTTTGCCGGTACGCAGTTCGGGCCGTACCGGCTGAGTTTCAACTCTGATTATTAGTATTATATGTATGTGTGTTATTATTATTATTATTATTATTATTATTATTATTATTATTATTATTATTATATATAGTTTTATTAACCACTATCCTCAACAACACGAAGTATAAAATCGACTCAACAAGCTCCTCTTCACTGGCTTTGTTTCCATTAAGATATTGAAGTGAATAACGTCTTATGCGCATTTGAAATTCTGGCAAAAGTAATGCGCTTAATCACCTAAAACTGGGTTTCCATTCAAATCCATTTCTAGCGGACAAACTGGCCGACGTGATGACGTTGTGGGCGGAGCTAAAGTTATTCGCATCGAAAACTGAAATACGCCAGAAAAATAGAGCGACAGACCGTTTCCACTCTTCAACCTGATTTTCCTTTACAAATGCATGCGAATACGATGACGTATCACATCTAGCGAATAACCCCAGTTTACTAAACAGCAGTCTACTGTCCATCACTTCCCACCAGTTTATTATTCACAAAAAATGATTATTCTGAAGGTATTGTAGCGTGCACGGGGAAGGCTGCAGTAGGGCTGCTAGGTGACGTCATCACACACAAAAACATAAGCCCCATATATATGGCGTGAAATAGCTAGCAAAAATCCGTGAGCGCAGAAACGCAGTTTGTAACTGTAAAACTAAGCTTGTAACTGTAAAATGGGAACAAAATACAATTACGGTTCTAATTTACACTTATGAAACTCAGTATACGCTTGGAGCACAGAGCACCCTGATATACTCACAGCAGAACAGCCTCCATTCACAAAACCTATAGCAACGCGATCATTAACGAGGGAGCGCAGAGCACCCCGATATACTCACAGCAGAACAGCCTCCATTCACAAAACCTATAGCAACGCGATCATTAACGAGGGAGCACAGAGCACCCTGATATACTCACAGCAGAACAGCCTCCATTCACAAAACCTATAGCAACGCGATCATTAACGAGGGAGCGCAGAGCACCCCGATATACTCACAGCAGAACAGCCTCCATTCACAAAACCTATAGCAACGCGATCATTAACGAGGGGAGCGCAGAGCACCCCGATATACTCACAGCAGAACAGCCTCCATTCACAAAACCTATAGCAACGCGATCATTAACGAGGGGAGCGCAGAGCACCCCGATATACTCACAGCAGAACAGCCTCCATTCACAAAACCTATAGCAACGCGATCATTAACGAGGGAGCGCAGAGCACCCCGATATACTCACAGCAGAACAGCCTCCATTCACAAAACCTATAGCAACGCGATCATTAACGAGGGGAGCGCAGAGCACCCCGATATACTCACAGCAGAACAGCCTCCATTCACAAAACCTATAGCAACGCGATCATTAACGAGGGAGCGCAGAGCACCCCGATATACTCACAGCAGAACAGCCTCCATTCACAAAACCTATAGCAACGCGATCATTAACGAGGGAGCACAGAGCACCCCGATATACTCACAGCAGAACAGCCTCCATTCACAAAACCTATAGCAACGCGATCATTAACGAGGGAGCACAGAGCACCCCGATATACTCACAGCAGAACAGCCTCCATTCACAAAACCTATAGCAACGCGATCATTAACGAGGGGAGCGCAGAGCACCCCGATATACTCACAGCAGAACAGCCTCCATTCACAAAACCTATAGCAACGCGATCATTAACGAGGGAGCGCAGAGCACCCCGATATACTCACAGCAGAACAGCCTCCATTCACAAAACCTATAGCAACGCGATCATTAACGAGGGAGCACAGAGCACCCCGATATACTCACAGCAGAACAGCCTCCATTCACAAAACCTATAGCAACGCGATCATTAACTTATAGCTTTGTGACGTCATCATTCTTCGGAAGGGCGGGGAATCTCCACGGACTCGGTCAGGTTCACGTTCAGAAAGACATCCTGGCGGATTCCAGTAACTCACATGCAATCATCGAGCGCGCAGCTGCTGCTGGTGTAAGAGCCGCTCTACAGGCTGGAACAGCCAGCGCTGCTCAACCCCACAAACTGAGGGACGTGTGAGGATGTCATCCTGGACCTGCCACATCATCTTTAACATCATTTCAGAATAGCCTTACAATTCCCGTGTATCTATGCTATAGTCTATAGCTCTAACACTGCTCGAAGTTATTTCAGATTGAATGAGTGTCGCGATTTAATAAATGCAGTGGAAAAGACGGGCACGATATGTAATGAAAGTGTCCCATACAGTCCCATGACATTTCCCGCGTCTTCCTCGGCGCCCCTCTATAAAATTGCACGCCTCGTTGCCAGGTCCAGCTCCAGTATATATAGCCAGTGCTTAATGTGTAAAGAAAGAGGAGCCGGGCGCAAGCAATGACAATAATACCGTCCTGAAGAAGCGCGCATTCAAAATCATAACACGTGGATTTGAAAGAGTATTGCACGTGCTAGTGTTAGATGATTACAATCACGTGTTCAACATCATATACAAAGCAGGAGTGCTGCAGGGAAATTAAGCAAAGGCAACCGCAGCACAAATAATAAATACAAAAAGCATGTGTACACGTTTTGTTCTGGTTTTGCATTTGAATGGTTTAAAAAACAAACACATTAAAAGGCATTCCGAGGACTCCAGAAGGACGACATTGATTTAAAAAAATAAATAATCCGCCCCCACACGAGCATTGGTTTGCCCCGCGGTCTGCACTATTATCAGTGATGTTTGTGCAACAGAAGCCGCTGGTAGATTACAAAAACATCAATTAAACTGAGGCTAGGTAGCTGTGATCTTAGTATGTTTTGATTCCCTATTAATTAAATTATATTAATTGAAAAAGCCAAGAGAGAACCAGATCGTTATTTTTTGTTGTTGTTTTGGTTTAATATAATATAGCAGGCTAATGTTCCTATTGAAGTAGGCTACAATATATTTTTTCATTAAAAGTTGTCGATGTTCTTTGTTGAAATTAATGTTGAGCTTTCATATTTTGTTGTGTTCTACTCATTTAATCAAACCAAGTAGTGTAAGAAGTTGCTTGTATCGTTCATGACGTTTTTCAAATCAAGTAAGCTTATTTGTGTTTATAAAAGACAATAGCGCAGCCAGTGTCATCTTACTTAAAAGCGCTCAAGCTGAAATCGTAAAGTAATTTAAAGTCGGCTCAAAACGTGGCAGCGGACTGTCTCTTTAGCGCGCACGCAAGAACTTGCAGACTTGATGCAACTGTGTTGAGAATTTAAAAGAAAGCATTTAATGAGATTTTTAACTGGAGGTCCCGGAATGTGACTCTGCACGCCCAGAGGTTCCGGGCTGAGCCCGGCACAAATTAAGCACCGAGTATAGCGATGCAGAAACAAACGATTAAATATCCCAGTCGATGGAAATTCAAACTTCAATGCAAGACCAAAGCTATTTCAAATTAAATGAGTGTGTCGATGTAATACATGTACTGGAAAAGACGATAAAAGCGAAAAAAAGTTGTTTAAAATTCTTTAAAAACATTCTTTAAAATTCTATAAAATCGCCGTTATTCACACAGCACGAAACTGCGCACTCTGTGCCGCCGTCATGTGACGTGTCAGCGTTCTGTTGCTATGCGCGTCCCCTGAGTCATGTGACGTGTCAGCGTTCTGTTGCTATGCGCGTCCCCCTGAGTCATGTGACATGTCAGCGTTCTGTTGCTATGCGCGTCCCCTGAGTCATGTGACATGTCAGCGTTCTGTTGCTATGCGCGCCCCCATGAGTCATGTGACGTGTCAGCGTTCTGTTGCTATGCACGCCCCTCAGTCATGTGACGTGTCAGCGTTCTGTTGCTATGCGCGTCCCCCTCAGTCATGTGACGTGTCAGCGTTCTGTTGCTATGCGCGTCCCCCTGAGTCATGTGACGTGCCAGCGTTCTGTTGCTATGCGCGTCCCCTCTGAGTCATGTGACGTATCAGCGTTCTGTTGCTATGCGCGTCACTGCTTTTGCTCCACTGGTCTTGAGACTGACAGTTGGAGTTCATTGACGCCGTCATACAAGTGTGATCAAATCATTTATCTTTTACAGTACAAATTACTCAGAAAACTACATTTATCAATTGATATGGATCACTTGAGAGCAGAACATCGCTACTGAGTATCCTGAAAAAGACACCAAAGAGAAGAGGGGTATCAGAAAGAAAGCCAGGACATTCATG
>JAGXEW010000059.1:1774529-1807029 GCA_030684275.1 Acipenser oxyrinchus oxyrinchus
AAAGCATAGGGAAGCATTGTGAAGCACAGAGAGGTCTGGTAAAGCATAGGGAAGCATTGTAAAGCACAGAGAGGTCTGGTAAAGCACAGGGAAGCATTGTAAAGCACAGAGAGGTCTGGTAAAGCACAGGGAAGCATTGTAAAGCACAGAGAGGTCTGGTAAAGCATAGGGAAGCATTGTAAAGCACAGAGAGGTCTGGTAAAGAACCCAAGGACTGAGTGCAACAGCAGCAGGGCTAGTGTGAGTTTCTAACCCTGCTCAAACTCCTGGCTCCTGATCATTTCAATATTAATAATACTAGACTTCATTGAGGGGAGCTCTGAACCCCAGGACTGGGTGCAGCAGCAGCAGCAGGGCTAGTGTGAGTCTGTAACCCTGCTCAAACTCCTGGCTCCTGATCATTTCAATATTAATAACACTAGACTTCATTGAGGGGAGCTCTGAACCCCAGGACTGGAGTGCAGCAGCAGCAGCAGCAGGGCTAGTGTGAGTTTCTAACCCTGCTCAAACTCCTGGCTCCTGATCATTTCAATATTAATAATGCTAGACTTCATTGAGGGGAGCTCTGAACCCCAGGACTGGGTGCAGCAGCAGCAGCAGCAGGGCTAGTGTGAGTTTCTAACCCTGCTCAAACTCCTGGCTCCTGATCATTTCAATATTAATAATACTAGACTTCATTGAGGGGAGCTCTGGACCCCAGGACTGGGTGCAGCAGCAGCAGCAGGGCTAGTGTGAGTTTCAAGTCATAGTATAGTATAGTGTAGTATACTATAGTATAGTTTGCTTGCTACAGTAGCTGACCTGCTGGACTCAGAAAGAAAACGCTGAAAATGTTGAACAACAAAGTTACAAACCAACGAACCTGCGGTCCAGCGAGTTTGCCCTTCCAAGTATGAGAAAATGATCCGCGCTTATCCGCAAAAAAACAAGTTATGTCAACATTAAAAATAAGCACAGTGTGGCAGGCGCCTGCATTCCAGGGCGTTTAACCCATTCATCAGATTCAGAACATTTCCCTCTCCCTCTCCACCTCTCAGCTCCGTGTCTCATATCATAGAGTTATATACCCCTGACCCTCCCCTCATCTCGCACCTAACTGTGTCTCAGATTAATACAATATATAATACAGGACATTGCACAGTGTGGTAAAGCACAGGGAAGCATTGTGAAGCACAGAGAGGTGTGGTAAAGCATAGGGAAGCATTGTAAAGCACAGAGAGGTCTGGTAAAGCATAGGGAAGCATTGTAAAGCACAGAGAGGTGTGGTAAAGCATAGGGAAGCATTGTAAAGTACAGAGAGGTGTGGTAAAGCATAGGGAAGCATTGTAAAGCACAGAGAGGTCTGGTAAAGCATAGGGAAGCATTGTAAAGCACAGAGAGGTGTGGTAAAGCATAGGGAAGCATTGTAAAGCACAGAGAGGTGTGGTAAAGCATAGGGAAGCATTGTAAAGCACAGAGAGGTCTGGTAAAGCATAGGGAAGCATTGTAAAGCACAGAGAGGTCTGGGAAAGCATAGGAAGCATTGCAAAGCACAGAGAGGTCTGGTAAAGCATAGGGAAGCATTGTAAAGCACAGAGAGGTCTGGTAAAGCATAGGGAAGCATTGTAAAGCACAGAGAGGTCTGGGAAAGCATAGGGAAGCATTGTAAAGCACAGAGAGGTCTGGTAAAGCATAGGGAAGCATTGTAAAGCACAGAGAGGTCTGGTAAAGCATAGGGAAGCATTGTAAAGCACAGAGAGGTCTGGTAAAGCATAGGGAAGCATTGTAAAGCACAGAGAGGTCTGGTAAAGCATAGGGAAGCATTGTAAAGCACAGAGAGGTCTGGTAAAGCATAGGGAAGCATTGTAAAGCACAGAGAGGTCTGGTAAAGCATAGGGAAGCATTGTAAAGCACAGAGAGGTCTGGTAAAGCACAGGGAAGCATTGTAAAGCACAAGAGAGGTACATTTATAAGGGATATTGTGAGTGACTGTGGGCTCACACTGACCTTGAGACACCTGATACTATATCTTTCTAAATACATTACAAAATAAGAACGATTAAACAGCACAGATAAGCCTACAGAGCTGAGTGACGTCATTTTAATGCAGAGAGAGAGAGAGGGGAGAGACAGAGAGAGAGAGAGAGAGAGATGGAGGGGGGGGATGTGTTGGACTTCCAAAAGGGAGACACTTCAAAATGGAACGAAAGTTCAGCTACACAATAATTAGGGAGAGCCGTGAAAACGAAGCTAACTGAAGCTCGCTGGTCCAGCGGTTAGAGAAAGGGGGTCTTGATACCAGGAGGTTCAAATCCCGGCAGCCACCGACTCACTGTGTGTGTGTGTGTGTGTGTGTGTGTGTGTGTGTGTCAGTGTCTGTGTGTGTGTGTGTGTGTGTGTGTGTGTGTGTGTGTGTGTGTGACCCTGAGCAAGTCACTTCATCTCCTTGTCCTTCGAATCAGACGTCAAACAACCGAGCTCCTATTGCAAGTGACAGTTGTTGATAATGCAGAGTTCACCCCCCTACTACAGTCTCTGTTAATCTCTTTGAAAAACAAGCGTCCGCTGAACGACTCGTTCATAATAACGCATTAAAGGTGAGGGAAGTCGATTTTAAAAACCACCAGGATTATACCTACACCAGTACGGGAATAGAAAACGTTTCAGCCCGTACCCCCCTCCCTCCACCCTGTACAGCTCCGTATCTTCTGCATGGCCTCTGCATTAACATTAACTCAGTCTGCAAGTCAACACAGCTCTTGACCTGATAAAAAAATCAAGCAAAAAAAAAAGAAAACAGTGTCTTTTTGGCCCCCGGCTCACACAGTCAGCCTTGAAAAGGCCGTTCCCAGTCCAAACAACTGGGAAACGCAGAGGCTGGTATCTGCAAGGCTTCTGTTCCTATCGGGAGCATTCCTCGGCAGCTGTTTGGTTTAGTTAGAGATTAGCAAACCTGAATTTAACAGAGTCACCTCTGGAGAGAGCACTCAAACTTACAATGTAGTTTCATTTACCTGCTGTGTGCTTGGCTGAGCCTCTCTGTGTTGTACACAGATGCAATACTGGCAGGACCACACTGTATAACACTGATATAAAACCCTGCACAGAACTACAGCAGCTACCCAACACAGTGTCTATATAAAGTATAGAGCTGGGCTGAGCCTCTCTGTGCTGTGCTGTGCTGTGCTGTGCTGGCAGGACCACACTGTATAACACTGATATAAAACCCTGCACAGAACTACAGCAGCTACCCAACACAGTGTCTATATAAAGTATAGAGCTGGGCTGAGCCTCTCTGTGCTGTGCTGCACACGGGCAATACTGGCAGGACCACACTGTATAACACTGATATAAAACCCTGCACAGAACTACAGCAGCTACCCAACACAGTGTCTATATAAAGTATTGAGCCTCGCTGTGCTGTGGTGCAGACAGGGGCAATACTGGTGGGACAACACTATAGAATCATGTAGAACAAACAAATGTAAGCAAAAAGAGTCGAAAGAAACAAAACTGAGAAGTTAAATTCAGCTGGCAATGGTGCTTGACATGTTTTTAATTTGCGGGTTTTGTTTTTTGTTTTGTAGTTTTTTATTTGATGGCTGTAACTGAGTCAGTCGGATTACTTTCTGATTGCATGCTGTGTTCATTAAAACTCTAGAACTGCGGTTTTCGGGTTTCTTGCAATGCTGAGTCAAACTCTGAAGCTGTCTGCGTCGCCACAGCCTCTCTGACCCAGTTTGTGTCGCTTTTGTAACCCCAGAGGTTCAATTTCCCAGATCTGCGGCCGTTGGGATAAACATACCCAGTGAAATGACAGGATTCCATACCATAATATACCTACCATAGCTCATTTTACCATACCAGTAGCATACCTACCTTACCTACACTATACAGAGCTAGATCATACAATACTGTGCTATACAAGAACCTGAGAGAGACTTCTAGTGGAAACGTTTGCCGTTGAATTGACACTGAAGACACCGAGAAAGACTTCTAGTGGAAACGGTTTCCATTGAATTCACACTGAAGACGCTGAGAAAGACTTCTAGAGGAAACGTTTGCCGTTGAATTTGCACTGAAGTCACTGAGAAAGACTTCTAGCGGAAACGTTTGCCATTGAATTGACACTGAAGACACTGAGAAAGACTTCTAGCGGAAACGTTTGCCATTGAATTTACACTGAAGACGCTGAGAGAGACTTCTAGCGGAAACGTTTGCCATTGAATTTACACTGAAGACGCTGAGAGAGACTTCTAGTGGAAACATTTGCCATTAAATTTACACTGAAGACTCTGAGAGAGACTTCTAGTGGAAACGTTTGCCGTTGAATTTACACTGAAGATGCTGAGAAAGACTTCTAGTGGAAACGTTTGCCGTTGAATGAATCAATTGTCTGGATCTGTATGTCTTGGTTTTGCAACTGCAGTACAATTTCGATTTTCCAGCCCTCTCCCTAAGCATCACCACTATATCAAAACAAACGGCTTCTCCTCTCTGTCTTGTCATGATAACCTGTGACACACTCCTAGTAGGGAGAGAGAAACACGAGAAAGAAGCTGGAAAAAAATATAAAAATAAAGTTGAAGTAAAAATACTGTCTTGGCTCACAGTTCACTTTTACTGTGGGTTTCATTCCAGCCCAGGAAATCTGAAACTCTGTTTCCTGTAGAAGCTCCAAACCTTGCCAAGACGTACTTAACCCTTTCCTGTCTGCTTCACACAACTCTGTTTGTTTATTTTTTTAAGTGTCATCCGTCATTTATTTCACAATCTTTTTTCTCAGTCATTTCCATGTACATAAAAACAAAAGAAAGTTTACAAACGAGGCCCATTTAGCCCATCTTGCTCGTTTGGTTGTTAGTAGCTTATTGATCCCAGAATCTCATGAAGCAGCTTCTTGAAGGATACAATTAAACACTGCAGATATACAGTAAATACATGCAGGCTCGCTGGTCCAGCGGTTAGGGAAAAGGGGTTTTGATACCAGGAGGTTCAAATCCCGGCTCAGCTGTGTGTGTGTGTGTGTGTCAGTGTGTGCGTTTCAGTGTGTGTGTGTGTGTCAGTGTGTGTGTCTGTGTGTGTGTGTGTTAGTGTGTGTGTGTCTCAGTGTGTGTGTGTGTGTGTCAGTGTGTGTCTCAGTGTGTGTGTGTGTGTGTGTGTGTGTGTGTGTGTGACCCTGAGCAAGTTACACAGAGAATTGTGAGGATGTGGAACCAACTCCCCAGTAATGTTGTTGAAGCTGACACCCTGGGATCCTTCAAGAAGCTGCTTGATGAGATTCTGGGATCAATAAGCTACTAACAACCAAACCAGCAAGATGGGCTGAATGACCTCCTCTCGTTTGGAAACTTTCTTATGTTCTTCTTAAGTCGCTTCACCTCCTTGTGCTCCATCCTTCGGATGAGACGTCAAACAAATGAGGTCCTATTGGAAATGACTCTGCAGCAGCCACTGACTCCCTGTGTGTGTGTGTTGTGCGTTGTGTGTGTGTGTGTGACCCTGAGCGAGTCACTTCACCTCCTTGCTCTCCGTCCTGCATGATGAGATGTTAAATCAACGTCCTATTGGAAGTGACTCTGCATATAATGCTCAGTTCACAGCCTACCTCTGTAAAGGCGCTATATAAAAATCAAGCTATGATTATGATATTATTATTATTACAACGTCCATATAACTGGTTGACCTTTGTGTCACACCAGCGTAATTCTAACTGGAACTGGAACTAAACTAAACAGCTTTGTAACTGCGATGGAAAATTTCAGCAAATAATGCTGCTGTAATATTGCATCACAGACCCGAGGTCTGCTGTCTGACTCCACTGAAGAGTCTAGCAGCCAGGGCTTACAGGAGCGAGTTATAAAGGTAAGCTATCTAGCCTAGAACAAAGATCCAAGTTTTTAAAGTCTGAAAAAGGAGTTCACTTTAGCAAATACCTGAGGGGCAGCAGAGAAGCCAGGACAGTGTGGGAGTGAGGGGACAGAGGGAAGGAGACGCGTCTTCACGCAGGGAGTGGGGAGGGGGTGGGGACGGGTCAGCTGTCGATGTCACTGGGGTCCTCCGAGACCAGATCTGTGACACAGTTCTGAGACCGATCAGCTTGGAACGGGACGATCCCCGATGATGGGCTGATTCGATGTTCTCAGATGGCATTGGAGCATTTTACTGCATTCATTAAAAAAAATAATACAAATTCTAAAACAATTTACGATTTGTCAATAATGAATCGAAACCCACAAACTTTCATCGCAGTGTTAAAATGAGCAGAGCACGTCAACGCTTTGAGTCCCGGCAGTGAAAGGTGTAAAGCCGAGACTCTAATGCCCTAAACGCCTCTCTGCTGCTTCCACAGAGTGCTCAGCTGAGAACCTAAGGAGGCTGTGTGGTCCAGTGGTTAAAGAAAAGGGCTTGTAACCTGGAGGTCCCTGGTTCAAATCCCACCTCAGCCACTGACTCACTGTGTGACCCTGAGCAAGTCACTTCACCTCCTTGTGCTCCGTCTTTCGGGTGAGATGTAGCTGTAAGTGACTCTGCAGCTGATGCATAGTTCACACACCCTAGTCTCTGTAAGTCGCCTTGGATAAAGGCGTCTACTAAATAAACTAATAATAATAATAATAATAATCTGCCAGTCAGCGGGTATTCTTAGCTTCACAGCGGCAGAAGCCATCGGTACCGTGCTAAAAATACTTTCTAACCGCGTTGCCATTTCCAAATCCGTTGTAAAATTCCAGTTTCATCAATTCCAAACTTACAGCTCTGTAAAGCCGAGGCAACACGGGGTTATTCTGAGAATCAGGCATCTGACACTGCAAGCAACCTCAAACCACGTCTCCCAGGATCCCAGTTCCTGAAAAATGAGCTTCCCATTTTAAGAGATCAAGATTTCAAACTCATGTGTTTTTTTTTCCTGTTTTTAGATCGCGCCCCAGCCTCTTTGTGTCGGACGGATCGGAGGTGAATGAAGCTGCGGTAATCCACTTAGAGAAGGCAAAGAATGACTTCTAATCCCGGATAGACGGAGCTGTCTTCTGTAAGCCTGCGAAGGAAGGGGGCCAGAGAAACAGAGAGAGAGAGAGAGAGACAGAGAGAGAGAGAGAGAGGGGCGAGAGAGACAGAGAGGGAGAGAGGGGGGTTTCAGGGCAGTATCTCGTGCCACGTTATGAGAGACGAGGCAAACGGAAAAGGATTTTAATTTTAAAACCGTTTCTTAGAAGAACAGTCAATACCTTGCTGAGGAATTCACTCTTGGATTACAAATCGCATATTATTATTATTATTATTTTTAACATCTTTTTGTCATTCTGGCACCTGAAAGAAGGTCTTTTTTATAATTTTTTTTTTTTTATATATCATTTTGTAGAAAGTTTAACTTTATTATCTATTTTTTTTAAATTTTCTTTCTGGAACCCGAGGAGGATAAAGGAAATTTAAGACAGTTTTATAAGACTTCTATTTTTATTTATTTTAAAACTTCTTTTGGTCAAACTTTATATAAAAAATTTGAAAAAAAAAAATATATATACATTTTTTTTTAACTTACTTTCTCTAACTCTGTGAAATAAGCCAGTTTTGCAAAAACACATCTTTTTAAGACAGTTTGACTTTCCAAAATGAAAAAACAAGGACTTAAGGAGACTCCTGAATCAGTTCTAAAAAGTGCTTCGCTTGATCTATTAACCTGTTTGATTATTATATGCTTGAATTTGCATTCAAAATTAACAGGGCATCGTTTTTTTATTCACGGTGCTAGACTGTAGCTTTAAACAGTTTATGACACAGACAGATGCATTTCTGTGCTAATGTCTGTTTCTGTCATGCGATTTTACAAACAGATGAACTGTGTTTGCAGTGAACAGCTAAGTTTTAAAAGAATTTCAGTTGCAGTGTCTGAAATAGATTCTCGGTAAATTAGAAAAAAATATAACCTTTTGAGGAGCTTAGTGGTTAGATAAAGAAAGCGCTGGGCTGCAGTGTGGAAGGCAGTGGGGTTTGAGGAGCTCAGTGGTTAGATAAAGAAAGCGCTGGGCTGCAGTGTGGAAGGCAGTGGGGTTTGAGGAGCTCAGTGGTTAGATAAAGAAAGCGCTGGGCTGCAGTGTGGAAGGCAGTGGGGTTTGAGGAGCTCAGTGGTTAGATAAAGAAAGCGCTGGGCTGCAGTGTGGAAGGCAGTGGGGTTTGAGGAGCTCAGTGGTTAGATAAAGAAAGCGCTGGGCTGCAGTGTGGAAGGCAGTGGGGTTTGAGGAGCTCAGTGGTTAGATAAAGAAAGCGCTGGGCTGCAGTGTGGAAGGCAGTGGGGTTTGAGGAGCTCAGTGGTTAGATAAAGAAAGCGCTGGGCTGCAGTGTGGAAGGCAGTGGGGTTTGAGGAGCTCAGTGGTTAGATAAAGAAAGCGCTGGGCTGCAGTGTGGAAGGCAGTGGGGTTTGAGGAGCTCAGTGGTTGGATAAAGAAAGCTGGGCTGCAGTGTGGAAGGCAGTGGGGTTTGAGGAGCTCAGTGGTTAGATAAAGAAAGCGCTGGGCTGCAGTGTGGAAGGCAGTGGGGTTTGAGGAGCTGGTTAGATAAAGGCAGCCTCAGTATGAGCTTGGGAAGCTGCCAGCTCTGAAGAGCTGGGTGTCGAACTCACACAGCAAACGGCGCTACAAGAGCGAGCTCACAGTGGATATGATCAGCCCTCCGCTGGGAGACTTCCACACACCATGCACGCTGGCGCGGGGCGACGCTGGGACACCTCCTTCCTCAGCAACCACGGCGGACGGAGCCCGAACCCGACCCCAAATCCGGGGCTTCTTCTCCAGGACGTTCCGACAGGTCAGGAAGCCCAACTCGCTCTCGGGCCAGGGGCTCCAGAGAGCTCTCCCTCCCTCCGCCCGTCTCTCCGATCATCAAGAACGCTGTCTCCCTGCCTCAGCTCGCTGGGAGCCGAGCCTGCACTCCCAACGGCAGCCTGCGGAGGGCGCTGTTCCAGAGCACCCCGGCCAGCCCGCAGGACGCCAGCCACTCCTACGGTGAGCGCGCCATCACACATCTTTAAAATCCATTCTCTCACCTCTTATTAGCTTTATGAACAGTATCGCTGGCCCCTCCCTTTAAAGGAGTGCTGACCATCTTTAAAATCCATTCTCTCACCTCTTATTAGCTTTATTAACAGTATCGCTGGTCCCTCCCTTTAAAGGAGCGCTGACCATCTTTAAAATCCATTCTCTCACCTCTTATTAGCTTTATTAACACATCTGAGACACAAGCAGCTGCAGGTTTCTAAGATTAAGGGAATTATTTTGTTAGCTTCCAATCACTGGAAACGATTAAAACTGCAAAGCATTACAATCTGTAAATAGAGCCGCTGTGTGTGTGTGTGTGTGTGTGTGTGTGTGTGTGTGTGTGTGTGTGTGTCTCAGTGTGTGTTCGTGTCTCAGTGTGTGGGATGTCAGTGTGTCAGTGTGTGTGTCTCAGTGTGTGTGTGTCTCAGTGTGTGGGATGTCAGTGTGTCAGTGTGTGTGTCTCAGTGTGTGGGATGTCAGTGTGTGTGTGTGTGTCAGTGTGTGGGATGTCAGTGTGTGTGTGTGTCAGTGTGTGTGTGTCAGTGTGTGGGCTGTCAGTGTGTCAGTGTGTGTGTCTCAGTGTGTGGGATGTCAGTGTGTGTGTCTCAGTGTGTGGGATGTCAGTGTCTCAGTGTGTGTGTGTCAGTGTGTGGGCTGTCAGTGTGTCAGTGTGTGTGTCTCAGTGTGTGGGATGTCAGTGTGTGTGTCTCAGTGTGTGGGATGTCAGTGTTCGTGTCTCAGTGTGTGGGATGTCAGTGTGTCAGTGTGTCAGTGTGTGGGATGTCAGTGTGTCAGTGTGTGCGTCTAAGTGTGTGGGATGTCAGTGTTCGTGTCTCAGTGTGTGGGATGTCAGTGTCAGTGTGCGTGTCTCATTGTGTGTGTGTCTCAGTGTGTGGGATGTCAGTGTCTCAGTGTGTGTGTGTCTCAGTGTGTGGGATGTCAGTGTCTCAGTGTGTGTGTGTCTCAGTGTGTGGGATGTCAGTGTGTCAGATGTCAGTGTGTGTGTGTCAGTGTGTGGGATGTCAGTGTGTCAGTGTGCGTGTCTCAGTGTGTGTGTCTCAGTGTGTGGGATGTGTGTCAGTGTGTGTGTCAGTGTGTGTGTGTCAGTGTGTGGGATGTCAGTGTGTGGGATGTCAGTGTGTCAGTGTGTGGGATGTCGGTGGAAATTGGTTTTCATTGAGCAGATCCACAACAAAGCGCTCTGATGATCTGTGGAGAGGGAGGCTGTGCAGCTTCGTCTGCCCACACAGCGTGACTCACTCGAGGGGAAAACATGCAGGAAACCGCTTCACTAAAACAAACACAGGTCAAAGAAAAGATTCACAATCAGCGTGCCGATAGCCATCTATATATAGAGCTCCCTCCCTCTCCCTCTCCCTCACCCTCACCCACCCTCTCCCTTTCCCTCTCTCCCTCGCTGTCTGTATCTCTCCGTCTCCCTCCCACTCCCTCTCCCTCGCTGTCTGTCTCTCTCCCTCTCTCCCTGTCTCCCTCTCTCTCTCCCTCTCTCCCTCCCTCCCTCTCCCTCCCTCTCTCCCTGTCTCCGTCTCCCTCCCTGTCTCCCTCCCTCTCCCTGTCTCCCTCCTTCCCTGCCTGTCTGCGTGTCTGTCTGTGTGTCTGTCTGTCTGTGTGTCTGTGTGTGTCTGTCTGTGTGTCTGTCTGTCTGTGTGTGTGTGTGTCTGTCTGTCTGTCTGTCTGTCTGTCTGTGTGTGTGTGTCTGTCTGTGTGTCTGTGTGTGTGTCTGTCTCTCTGTCTGTGTGTGTGTGTCTGTCTGTGTGTTTGTGTGTGTGTCTGTCTGTGTGTGTGTCTGTCTGTGTGTCTGTCTGTCTGTGTGTGTGTCTGTGTGTGTGTGTGTGTGTCTGTGTGTGTGTGTGTCTGTGTGTGTCTGTGTGTGTGTCTGTCTGTGTGTGTGTCTGTCTGTGTGTCTGTGTGTCTGTCTGTCTGTGTGTGTGTCTGTCTGTCTGTGTGTGTCTGTCTGTGTGTCTGTGTGTGTGTCTGTCTCTCTGTCTGTGTGTGTGTGTGTGTGTCTGTCTGTGTGTTTGTGTGTGTGTCTGTCTGTGTGTCTGTCTGTCTGTCTGTGTGTGTGTGTGTGTGTGTGTGTGTGTGTGTGTCTGTCTGTGTGTCTGTAAGGAATTAAGTCAACACTGGTCACAAGATTTAAATGGGATGGGGAACGCTGTTCAGTACCTGGCAGTTAGAGTTCTTCAGGCGAGCTCATAGAGGCTCACAGCCCGGTAAAGGCAGCTTGACAAGAGTCAGAAAAAATATCAGGGGCAGTGGGGAGTAGCAGCCAATGGAAACGCAGCATCCGGGGCAGTAGGGTTCAGAGGTGAGTCACACAGGAGTCAGGGACTCCTCAGCGGCTGGCTTTTCAAAACTTGTAATCTGAATAATTCTTTAATCCAGATCTTGCAATCCTATAATTTTGCGATGGAGATTACTTTTATACAAAATCGTTTTGATTGGTTTCTTTTTTGTTGTTTTTTTTTCTTCAGAAAATGTCAAACTGTTAGAAAAATGATAATCATTTTGATCACAAAATATAGGATTACAAAATCGGGACCACTGTTATTCCAGATTGCAAGTTTTGAATAACCACCCCCACCCCCACCCCCTGGGATCGTATTATTGATTAAAAGTCAAAGCAGAGACAACAGAGTTTTGTCAGTTTTTTTTTTCTTTTTTAGAGCTCTGTAAATTTCACGCTTGTGTTATGCTGCCATCTGGTGGAGAAATATAGTAGCACGTCATGCTGGTTAATAACAAGTCAACTGGGAGGGAAAACAGCAACGTAGCCCCAGAGCCTCACAAGAAATCAAACAGAAAGCCCATCGGGGCTCGTCTGCTTCCCAGCTGATCCATCTCAGAACTGTGTCACGAGTCGGGTCTCAGAGGATCGACAGCTGACCCGTCCCACCCCCTCCCCACTCCCTGTGTGAAGACGCGTCTCCTTCCCTCTGTCCCCTCACTCCCACACTGTGTGTCCCCCTGTCCTGGCTTCTGTGGTTAAAGTACTGGGCTTGTCAAATCCTGTAGAGATTTTAAAAAGACTCAAAACCGTCTTTTGTTCTGGGATTAGGAGGCTGTGTGGTTTAGCGGTTAGAGAAAGGGGTCTTGATACCAGGAGGTTCAAATCCCGGCTGAGCCACTGACTCGCTCTGTGTGTGTGTGTGTGAGCGTGTGCGTGTGCGTGTGTGTGACCCTGAGCAAGTCGCTTCACCTCCTTGTGCTCCGTCCTTCGAATGAGACGTCAAACAAACGAGCTCCAATTGGAAGTGACTCTGCAGCAGCCACTGACTCCCGTGTGTGTGTGTGTGTGTGCGTTGTGTGTGTGTGTGTGACCCTGAGCAAGTCGCTTCACCTCCTTGTGCTCCGTCCTTCGGGTGAGATGTCATTGTAAGTGACTCTAATGCGTAGTTCACACACCCTCATCTCTGGATAAAGGCATCTGCTGAATAAATAATAATAATAATAATAATAATAATAATAATAATAATAATAATAATAATAACTAAATCAATCTCTCACCCTGTCTGTGTAACTCATTCCTGCGTTTGTCTCTTCTCCACAGGTGTAGAATCCGGATTCTGTACCTTACGCGCTCTCTCGCTTGGAAAAACAGCCCAGCCAGAATTCTGACTATCCCGACCGAATTCGAAGACAGTCGGCTCCTGCACCCCGGAATATCAAGAGGAGGGCTCCCTCCTGCTGCGCTCCGACTCCATGACGTCCTTCAACCTGGACCTGGGCCCCTCTCTGATGAGCGAGGTCATGGGGCTCCTCGGGGCCCCTGTGACATTTTCGGGGCCAACCAGAGCTCGGAAGGATCCGCCTCGCCGGGCAGATCGACTCCCGACTTCCAGCCCGCCCCTTTAAGAGGGACGGAACCCGGATGCCCTTTAAGAGCGGAACGCTCGGCTTGGCAAAACGGCGACGCCTCTCCGAGGAGGAGGAGGAGGAGGATCAGGATCTTAAAAGGGCAACGCCAGAAGAGGCGGGCCTCACTGGAAAGGACCCTGTTATCGAAGCTGAGAGATTTCAGAAGGCGGCCAGCGTGCTGTCCCGCCACTATGGGGGTCCTGGCACCTTGACAGGGGACCCTGAGGACAGCGACGAGGACAGCGATGCAGATTTGGAGACGACACCAAAGAGGGCTCCATTTGCTTACCCAGAAGAGGATGAAATTAAAGTTTAAGATTGCTATATGCATATATATATATACACTGAGGACAAATGGACAGTGGGGACAGATCTAGATCAACGGTTTTCCCCACACAGCAAAAGGCAGCATTTCTACCACAGAAACACAGCAAAACCAACAACTACTTTATTATTATTAATTTTTTAGCTGACATCCTTATCCAGGGCGACTTACAATTGTTACAAGATATCACATTATTTTTACACACAATTCCCCATTTATACAGTTGGGTTTTTACTGGAGCAATCTAGGTAAAGCACCTTGCTCAAGGGTACAGCAGCAGCGTCCCCCACCTGGGATTGAACCCACGACCCTCCGGTCTGGAGTCCAGAGCCCTGACCACTACTCCACACTGCTGCCCCACTACTTATAATGATGTGTTTAACTTCATCTCTAAACGTGCCGGACTGCGCTGCTAATTAAAACAGGACGAAATCTTTCAACACTGCATTCAACATCTCTGAACGCGGCGACACGAGCAGTAAGTCTGAAGCAATCTCTGTGATGAGAGATGGCACAGCCCGGCCCAACAGAGGGAGACAGCAGCGGGTTCTGGAGGTCTGTGACCTGCTTTGAAAACGCAGGGGCGGGGAAACGAGAGAGAGAGCGAATCTGCCTGGAATTCATCAGAAAAGACAACTAAAAGAGTGTCACTGCTTTACAAGCGAGGAAGAGGGGAAAGAAAGAAGAGCCTTTTCTCATCTCCCAATACTGCAGCTTTAGCAGCACTGTCAAGCCTATGCTAGTCTATGCTATGACAGTCTATGCTAGTCTATGCTAGTCTATGCTATGCTAGTCTATGCTAGTCTATGCTATGACTAGTCTATGCTAGTCTATGCTATGCTAGTCTATGCTATGCTAGTCTATGCTAGTCTATGCTATGCTAGTCTCTGCTAGTCTATGCTATGCTAGTCTATGCTATGCTAGTCTATGCTATGCTAGTCTATGGTAGTCTATGCTAGTCTATGCTAGTCTATGCTATGACAGTCTATGCTAGTCTATGCTATGCTAGTCTATGCTAGTCTATGCTATGACAGTCTATGCTAGTCTATGCTATGCTAGTCTATGCTAGTCTATGCTTTGCTAGACTATTCTGTTCTATTGGGCTCACAGAGTGACTCACACGTCTTTACAAGCAGTTTTCAAAAGGCGGGAGGAAGCTTGTGTCCCGACAAGCTAAACCAACAGGACTGCCAACAGGACTGCGGAGCGCACAGTGCCGTGAAACAAACACCCCCTTCACAGACACACCCCCTGTTATACAGGGAGGTTTCTTAAAGGGGAGGGCTTCTCTCAATAGGTTTTTTGTTGGTCAACAACCCCTTATTAAAACTACAAAGGCTTTTCAATTTTTTTTTTTCTGAAAGGGTGGTAAGTTTGTCTGGGAAGGAGTGCAAAGCGATCTCTCTTTGGACAGCGGTGTGTGATGAACTGGGAGAAAAGGATCGTATTTGTAGAAGATAAAGAAAAAAACACATCTATATGCAATTATTACGGTTTACAGCACAGCTAAGGGAATTATGATAAGATATATACTGTAGACGTTTTATTATTAATCTCTATTGAATTTATCAGCTGCTACCAAAAACAAACACCTGTCGCAAAGTATTGTGGGTATTGTAGTTTTATCAGAAGAAAAAAAAAAACTACAAGTGAATTTTGGAAAGCAGCCATCCCAGGTGTAGTTTTGCTAAAACCTTTTTTTTTAGAAATAATGCAAAATCCCACAGAGGGCTTGAGCAGTATTGCACTCTGGGAGCTGCAGTTTTTAAAGCTGTACACCCGTAACACTACAGGACACGAGCACTTTGGGGTTTGTAGTTTTCTGAAACGTCGAGCGCACTACAAGCGATGCGAACAGAACTACAAATCCCATAGTCCTTCAGGCCACCATAGCCTAGGAGCTGAGGGACAAGGAGACTGGAACTCCAAACTGAAATAAGAGATACGGAAACACTAAGGTGAAATAAATACCAAAGAATTGTACAGAATTATACGAAATATATATATATATATATATATATATATATATATATATATATATATATATATATATATATATATCCATTTCATTTTTGATAAACATATATACATTCATGTCTTAATAATGACTTCCATATACAATTTCAATATGATTCATAACTAGAATATGCAATAACAGGTCACTTAAATGTGGTTATTATTATTATTATTATTATTATTATTATTATTATTATTATTTTTATATAACAAAACAAAACAAAAATAACATTCAAATGCATAATAAGGCTTTGGTTTTGTTTTGTACTATTTTAATTTCT
Source organism: Acipenser oxyrinchus oxyrinchus (assembly GCA_030684275.1). NCBI lineage: Eukaryota > Metazoa > Chordata > Actinopteri > Acipenseriformes > Acipenseridae > Acipenser > Acipenser oxyrinchus. Next base: position 1,790,045 of record JAGXEW010000059.1, read on the forward strand.
GACAACCAAGTTTCACTGTGTAATAAAATTAAACAAAATGTATTTTGTGCACTTATCGATATTATTAATCCACATTATTACAATAAAATGTTTTTTTTTTTTAATACCCTGGTGGCTTCTCAATATACAAACACACAAACAGATTTCAGATTTCCTTAGATGAGTTAGTGCTTTAAAAACCAGCTTGCACACAAAGAGGGCTGGACCAAAAGTAGGAACACCCGCCATATGTAGCCCATACTGTTGGGTAAATAGTGAACACCCTATTGACAGTGCTACGTCAGGTGAATCAGTCCCATGCTGTGCTATTGACAGTGCTATGGCAGGTGAATCAGCCCCATGCTGTGCTATTGACAGTGCTATAGCAGGTGAATCAGTCTCATGCTGTGCTATTGACAGTGTTATAGCAGGTGAATCAGTCCCATGCTGTGCTATTGACAGTGCTATGGCAGGTGAATCAGTCCCATGCTGTGCTATTGACAGTGCTATAGCAGGTGAATCAGTCCGATGCTGTGCTATTGACAGTGCTATAGCAGGTGAATCAGTCCCATGCTGTGATATTGACAGTGCTATAGCAGGTGAATCAGTCCCATGCTGTGCTATTGACAGTGCTATGGCAGGTGAATCAGTCCCATGCTGTGCTATTGACAGTGCTATGGCAGGTGAATCAGTCCCATGCTGTGCTATTGACAGTGCTATGGCAGGTGAATCAGTCCCATGCTGTGCTATTGACAGTGCTATGGCAGGTGAATCAGTCCCATACTGTGCTATTGACAGTGCTATAGCAGGTGAATCAGTCCTATGCTGTGCTATTGACAGTGCTATAGCAGGTGAATCAGCCCCATGCTGTGCTATTGACAGTGCTATGGCAGGTGAATCAGTCCCATGCTGTGCTATTGACAGTGCTATAGCAGGTGAATCAGCCCCATGCTGTGCTATTGACAGTGCTATGGCAGGTGAATCAGTCCCATGCTGTGCTATTGACAGTGCTATAGCAGGTGAATCAGTCCCATGCTGTGCTATTGACAGTGCTATAGCAGGTGAATCAGTCCCATGCTGTGCTATTGACAGTGCTATAGCAGGTGAATCAGTCCCATGCTGAGCTACTGACAGTGCTATAGCAGGTGTTTCTATTATTTTGTCCAAACCTCATGATATTATTAAATTAAATTATATTATATTTTTCACTGGACTAGACAATAAAATGGTCAGAACACATTCAAAACACTGTATACAGGACAAAACCAAAGACAGTACGAACTTCTGGTTGCTAGGGAGCTCTCTCTTGTTGCTATGAGCGTGGAGCGCAAAATTAACCCCGTCAGTCCTGAATTATTTTTTTGGTCGAGCTGAAAAAATACACTCCTTTATTGAAAAAAAAAAAAAAATATATATATATATATATATAGGACTGACAGGGTTAAAAAATGAGGTCACAGTTTGGTGACAAAAATGTTTGCACTATTTTTGGTTTTTATACAGGGAGACCCTCTCCAGAGATTCCTTGAAACACCATTGTCCGTCGCAGATTTTTAAACAGATCGAAACTACCTTTTCAGGAGGTTATTTTGAGGAAGACGACAGCTGTTGTTTGATTGGCTGCTGAGGAGGGAGGGGCGGCGGGAAATTGGGCACTCTGAGACCCCCTTTAGCTGTTTCTGTCCTCCAGCCTTCTTTTGCGATGAAGCCTGGGCCTGGAGGGATGGGTTAGGCTTGGAGGCGCAGCTCTGTCTCTGGGCTGGGGTGTTCACTTGAGCCTGAGGCTTGATCCAATTCTTTGATTTGGAAGTCGGTTCACAAGCTGGGGCCTGGGTGATGGCAGGCCTGTGGTTTGTAGGATTTTTGGCTTTGAAAAAGAAAAAGAAAAAAAAAAAAAAACCAGGAAATTAATAATTGTTCCTCCACCCCACTGTGTTTCTGAAGAGTTGAATTATGAAAATAAAGATGGTCAGCGCTCCTTTAAAGGGAGGGACCAGCGACACTGTTAATAAAGCTAATAAAAGGTGAGAGAATGGATTTTAAAGATGGTCAGCGCTCCTTTAAAGGGAGGGACCAGCGATACTGTTAATAAAGCTAATAAGAGGTGAGAGAATGGATTTTAAAGATGGTCAGCGCTCCTTTAAAGGGAGGGACCAGCGATACTGTTAATAAAGCTAATAAGAGGTGAGAGAATGGATTTTAAAGATGGTCAGCGCTCCTTTAAAGGGAGGGACCAGCGATACTGTTAATAAAGCTAATAAGAGGTGAGAGAATGGATTTTAAAGATGGTCAGCGCTCCTTTAAAGGGAGGGACCAGCGATACTGTTAATAAAGCTAATAAGAGGTGAGAGAATGGATTTTAAAGATGGTCAGCGCTCCTTTAAAGGGAGGGACCAGCGATACTGTTAATAAAGCTAATAAGAGGTGAGAGAATGGATTTTAAAGATGGTCAGCGCTCCTTTAAAGGGAGGGACCAGTGATAATGATTCCATCGGGAATTGATTTTAAAAGAGAATTGACCTCAAACCATGATAGCGCCATCTCTTTACCTTCTCCCAACTTCTCAGAGCCCCGCCTGGTCCCTCAGAGCCCCGCCCGGTCCCTCAGAGCCAAGCCCGGTCCCTGAGAGCCACACCCCTGCCCCTCAGAGCCACACCCCTGCCCCTCAGAGCCCAGCCCGGTCCCTCAGAGCCCCGCCCGGTCCCTCAGAGCCAAGCCCGGTCCCTAAGAGCCCCGCCCTGGTCCCTTGCCCCCGCCCCGGTCCCTTGTCCCCACCCGGTCCCTGCTCAGACTCACCGGCCGGGCCCAGCAGGCGGATCAGAGGGTTCGTCTGCTGAAGGATTTTCAAACAGCAGCGCAGATTCGGCCCTGTGAGGACCGACACACAACAAGAGACCTGGAGTCACATCAAAACAGGGTCCCCCGGAAACAAGAGACCTGAACACATCAAAACAGGGTCCCTGACAACAAGAGACCTGGAGTCACATCAAAACAGGGTCCCCCGGAAACAAGAGACCTGAACACATCAAAACAGGGTCTCCCTGGAAATGAGAGACCTGGAGTCACATCAAAACAGGGTCCCCGGAAACAAGAGACCTGAGTCACATCAAAACAGGGTCCCCGGAATCAAGAGACCTGAGTCACATCAAAACAGGGTCCCTGGAAACAAGAGACCTGAGTCACATCAAAACAGGGTCCCTGACAACAAGAGACCTGGAGTCACATCAAAACAGGGTCCCTGACAACAAGAGACCTGGAGTCACATCAAAACAGGGTCCCCAGAAACAAGAGACCTGGAGTCACATCAAAACAGGGTCCCTGAAACAAGAGACCTGGAGTCACATCAAAACAGGGTCCCCTGAAACAAGAGACCTGGAGTCACATCAAAACAGGGTCCCTGACAACAAGAGACCTGGAGTCACATCAAAACAGGGTTCCCCAGAAACAAGAGACCTGCAGTCACATCAAAACAGGGTCCCTGACAACAAGAGACCTGGAGTCACATCAAAACAGGGTCCCTGACAACAAGAGACCTGGAGTCACATCAAAACAGGGTTCCCCAGAAACAAGAGACCTGGAGTCACATCAAAACAGGGTCCCCAGAAACAAGAGACCTGGAGTCACGTCAAAACAGGGTCCCCAGAAACAAGAGACCTGGAGTCACATCAAAACAGGGTTCCCCAGAAACAAGAGACCTGGAGTCACATCAAAACAGGGTCCCGGAAACGAGAGACCTGGAGTCACATCAAAACAGGGTCCCCCAGAAACAAGAGACCTGATCACATCAAAACAGGGTTCCCCGGAAACAAGAGACCTGGTGTTACATCAAAACAGGGTCCCTCGGAAACAAGAGACCTGATTACATAAAAACAGGGTTCCCCAGAAACAAAAGACCTGATCACATCAAAACAGGGTCCCCAGAAACAAGAGACCTGGAGTCACATCAAAACAGGGTCCCCTAGAAACAAGAGACCTGGAGTCACATCAAAACAGAGACCCCCTCATTCCACTTTATGAAGCTGAATCAGTTCATCCTATATAGAGGGTGATGCTGCTAAACTTTTGCCCACAGCTGTACATGATGTATCGTAATAGAGGTCTGTATCGCTTGTGATACGAGACCACAGCATAAAGAACTACAGCTCCCAGCATGCCTCACCATTGCCATGGGTTCAGAGGCATGCTGGGAGCTGTAGTCCTAGCTCAGCAAGTTCATTCTACAGGGAGACTCAAAGCTGTAGAGCACTGACAAAGCCTCTCACCTTTGCAGGGCTCCCCAGGTTTGGGGGAAGGGTGTGGGGGAGGCTGGGTTTCGGGGCTGGTGTCTGGACGGCCTGGGTCTCTTCTCCTCGATTCTGGTTCTGGTTCTGGTTCATATTGTCCCAGAGGCTGGTCCGTCGTGCCACAGAACCGGACTTTATGATGACCGGAGCGGAGGTACTGACCGGAGGCTGGACTTGAGCTTGGGGGCTGACAGAACAGAGGATTCCAGTGCCGTGGTGTTCAATCATAACTAGTTACACTTACACTGCAGTGATTACAATTGCACTGAAAAATCACATAAACAGCTCCTCGCATTATTACAGAAACATGTTTATTCCAAATAACCAGCGATAATCCTGTACTTTAGAGTACTGCAATCTGTCAAGTGTTATTTAATCTGTAGTATTTTGTATTTAATTATATCCTGATGTTATTATCACTGACACTGTTATCTGCTCCATTATTGAACCGTATTTTGTCATATACTTGTACTTGCTAGAACCGATGTCATTGTATTTATCTTGCTCTTAATTGTATTATTACTTGTACTGTGATTCTTGAAATGTATTTTTGTTTATGACTGTAAGTCGCCCTGGATAAGGGCGTCTGCTAAGAAATAAATAATAATAATAATAATAATAATAATAATAATAATAATAATAATAATAATAATAATAATAATAATCACTATTACAAAACACACAAACTTATTTTTTTCCCAAACAAATGCATTTACTGAAAGGGGTTGACGTGAAGCACAAAGAGGCATTTGTGTTATTCATTTACCTGTCTGGGGCTGTACTGCCTCTGCCTGTAGGGGGCGCCATCTGGACTGCAGGCTCCTCCGCTGTCTTCTCCTGTGGAGTTGGGAGGGCTTTTTCTACCGCCGTTGGGACGCTGGGGCAGACCGGTGTTTCAAAACTGACGTCTGTAGGGATCGAAAAACAGTTTAGTCTATAAATCGGCAACCACAGGGAGGGGAATCAGACTCCCGCTGCACAGCAGTGTGATCCAGTCCAGGTTTCACTAGGAGTTTAATAATAAGACACACCTGAGCTTGTTAGCTAGACACACTGGGGGCTGATCAAGCTGGTAGCAGTAAAACCTGGACTGGATCACACTGCTGTGCAATAGGAGTCTGATTCCCAGCGCTGGGTTACAACCAATAATTATCAATTCAAACTCTTGAGTGTATATTATTGTGGTAAAGTGATTCAAAATGTATGTAAGTTTAAGAATGTTTAAGAATGTAGCTCATAATGGGTTAGTAAGTGTAATGTTCTGTTTGTCCACTAGATGGCACTAGCTCCCATTAATCTGGCTGTGCCTAAAACTACGGTTCACCTAAACGAGATCAATTGTTAAAATCAGGTGTGAAGTACTTCTGGTATTGTGTTAAGAGGATTGACACCCGTGTGGGCTCGATTGGCGTGTGCTGAAACCGAGGAAACTACGAACCAGTAAGACCGTGTTCTAAACCAGTGCATCCCAACCGCGGCTGGTTTTCATCCCGCTGAGCTCCCAGTTGCTGAACCAGACCCTGAATCGAACTGATTAATTAATTAGACCTTTGTAATCATTCTCAGCTCTGATTTCATGTTGCTTCTAAAATCTGCAACCGTTTCAGAGCTAAAACAATTACAAAGCGTTTTAATTAAGCAAGCGATCAGATCAGTTAAGGGTCTGGTTCAGTATTTGAAGCCGAGCGGTGAATGGAAACCAACAGACACAACAGGGAAGCGCTGGACTAAACCAGTAAGTTCATCTGTGTGGATAAACTGAAGCAGAGACCAGAAAAACACAACCCTGCTGTCTAGCCAGCTCTCAAACAAGGGATATAGTGGTTTGTTTAATTCATTTCTTTGAAAGAAATGCTTCGATTTGCCTAGTTTCTTCAGTCACAACTGAATTCAAATTTCTTAGGGGTCCAAAAACTCTTTTTTATCCCCAGCTGCTGGTTTGAAATATTTCACGCGTTAAAAAAGCCTGCGGTGTTTTCTGCAGTCTGCTTACCTCCAGGAAACAGCCTGTCTGCAAACTGAGCGAGAGGCTCGATGACCTTCACCACCTGCACGAGGATGCTGTCGCCATATCCAGCATCAAAGTCTCGCTGCAGAGACACACAGAGACAAAACACAAGCCCCGTCACACACACAGCATCCACCAAGAACAGAGCAAACAGACTTCAAAGGCGGTCAGCGCTCCTTTAAAGGAGGGACCAGCGATACTGTTAATAAAGCTAATAAGAGGTGAGAGAATGGATTTTAAAGATGGCCAGCTCCTCTAAAGGGAGGGACCAGCGATACTGTTAATAAAGCTAATAAGAGGTGAGAGAATGGATTTTAAAGATGGCCAGCGCTCCTCTAAAGGGAGGGGCCAGCGATACTGTTAATAAAGCTAATAAGAGGTGAGAGAATGGATTTTAAAGATGGTCAGCGCTCCTTTAAAGGGAGGGGCCAGCGATACTGTTAATAAAGCTAATAAGAGGTGAGAGAATGGAGACAGACAGACAGACCTCCCTCTAACCCAAAATCTGAGATTCTAGGTAACTTGACCTGAATAATGTTTAGAGCAAGTTTCCTGACAATGGGAGAAGCGCTTCAAACAGAGAGATGGAGGAACGTGTGACTTGTGACCTGCGCCTGCACTGCCACCCCTCCGCCACCAGGGGGCGGTAATGAGTCTTACCTCGTTCCTGCGGCCACAGCAAGTTAGGACCCAAGACAATGGCGATATTGCTGGGGACATTTTATTCACTTCCTGGAGCTCCGCTAGCTTAGCCAAGAACTTTACAAGATACCTGGAAAAAAACAAGCAAAATATTACTGAGGAGGGACTGGGAGGGAAGCAGTGTGGCTCTAGTGGAGCTGAGGAGGGACTGGGAGGGAAGCAGTGTGGCTCTAGCGGAGCTGAGGAGGGACTGGGAGGGAAGCAGTGTGGCTCTAGTGGAGCTGAGGAGGGACTGGGAGGGAAGCAGTGTGGCTCTAGCGGAGCTGAGGAGGGACTGGGAGGGAAGCAGTGTGGCTCTAGCGGAGCTGAGGAGGGACTGGGAGGGAAGCAGTGTGGCTCTAGCGGAGCTGAGGAGGGACTGGGAGGGAAGCAGTGTGGCTCTAGCGGAGCTGAGGAGGGACTGGGAGGGAAGCAGTGTGGCTCTAGCGGAGCTGAGGAGGGACTGGGAGGGAAGCAGTGTGGCTCTAGCGGAGCTGAGGAGGGACTGGGAGGGAAGCAGTGTGGCTCTAGCGGAGCTGAGGAGGGACTGGGAGGGAAGCAGTGTGGCTCTAGCGGAGCTGAGGAGGGACTGGGAGGGAAGCAGTGTGGCTCTAGCGGAGCTGAGGAGGGACTGGGAGGGAAGCAGTGTGGCTCTAGTGGAGCTGAGGAGGGACTGGGAGGGAAGCAGTGTGGCTCTAGTGGAGCTGAGGAGGGACTGGGAGGGAAGCAGTGTGGCTCTAGTGGAGCTGAGGAGGGACTGGGAGGGAAGCAGTGTGGCTCTAGTGGAGCTGAGGAGGGACTGGGAGGGAAGCAGTGTGGCTCTAGTGGAGCTGAGGAGGGACTGGGAGGGAAGCAGTGTGGCTCTAGTGGAGCTGAGGAGGGACTGGGAGGGAAGCAGTGTGGCTCTAGTGGAGCTGAGGAGGGACTGGGAGGGAAGCAGTGTGGCTCTAGCGGAGCTGAGGAGGGACTGGGAGGGAAGCAGTGTGGCTCTAGCGGAGCTGAGGAGGGACTGGGAGGGAAGCAGTGTGGCTCTAGTGGAGCTGAGGAGGGACTGGGAGGGAAGCAGTGTGGCTCTAGTGGAGCTGAGGAGGGACTGGGAGGGAAGCAGTGTGGCTCTAGTGGAGCTGAGGAGGGACTGGGAGGGAAGCAGTGTGGCTCTAGTGGAGCTGAGGAGGGACTGGGAGGGAAGCAGTGTGGCTCTAGTGGAGCTGAGGAGGGACTGGGAGGGAAGCAGTGTGGCTCTAGTGGAGCTGAGGAGGGACTGGGAGGGAAGCAGTGTGGCTCTAGTGGAGCTGAGGAGGGACTGGGAGGGAAGCAGTGTGGCTCTAGTGGAGCTGAGGAGGGACTGGGAGGGAAGCAGTGTGGCTCTAGTGGAGCTGAGGAGGGACTGGGAGGGAAGCAGTGTGGCTCTAGCGGAGCTGAGGAGGGACTGGGAGGGAAGCAGTGTGGCTCTAGTGGAGCTGAGGAGGGACTGGGAGGGAAGCAGTGTGGCTCTAGTGGAGCTGAGGAGGGACTGGGAGGGAAGCAGTGTGGCTCTAGTGGAGCTGAGGAGGGACTGGGAGGGAAGCAGTGTGGCTCTAGTGGAGCTGAGGAGGGACTGGGAGGGAAGCAGTGTGGCTCTAGTGGAGCTGAGGAGGGACTGGGAGGGAAGCAGTGTGGCTCTAGTGGAGCTGAGGAGGGACTGGGAGGGAAGCAGTGTGGCTCTAGCGGAGCTGAGGAGGGACTGGGAGGGAAGCAGTGTGGCTCTAGTGGAGCTGAGGAGGGACTGGGAGGGAAGCAGTGTGGCTCTAGTGGAGCTGAGGAGGGACTGGGAGGGAAGCAGTGTGGCTCTAGCGGAGCTGAGGAGGGACTGGGAGGGAAGCAGTGTGGCTCTAGCGGAGCTGAGGAGGGACTGGGAGGGAAGCAGTGTGGCTCTAGTGGAGCTGAGGAGGGACTGGGAGGGAAGCAGTGTGGCTCTAGCGGAGCTGAGGAGGGACTGGGAGGGAAGCAGTGTGGCTCTAGCGGAGCTGAGGAGGGACTGGGAGGGAAGCAGTGTGGCTCTAGCGGAGCTGAGGAGGGACTGGGAGGGAAGCAGTGTGGCTCTAGCGGAGCTGAGGAGGGACTGGGAGGGAAGCAGTGTGGCTCTAGCGGAGCTGAGGAGGGACTGGGAGGGAAGCAGTGTGGCTCTAGCGGAGCTGAGGAGGGACTGGGAGGGAAGCAGTGTGGCTCTAGCGGAGCTGAGGAGGGACTGGGAGGGAAGCAGTGTGGCTCTAGCGGAGCTGAGGAGGGACTGGGAGGGAAGCAGTGTGGCTCTAGCGGAGCTGAGGAGGGACTGGGAGGGAAGCAGTGTGGCTCTAGCGGAGCTGAGGAGGGACTGGGAGGGAAGCAGTGTGGCTCTAGCGGAGCTGAGGAGGGACTGGGAGGGAAGCAGTGTGGCTCTAGCGGAGCTGAGGAGGGACTGGGAGGGAAGCAGTGTGGCTCTAGTGGAGCTGAGGAGGGACTGGGAGGGAAGCAGTGTGGCTCTAGTGGAGCTGAGGAGGGACTGGGAGGGAAGCAGTGTGGCTCTAGCGGAGCTGAGGAGGGACTGGGAGGGAAGCAGTGTGGCTCTAGCGGAGCTGAGGAGGGACTGGGAGGGAAGCAGTGTGGCTCTAGCGGAGCTGAGGAGGGACTGGGAGGGAAGCAGTGTGGCTCTAGCGGAGCTGAGGAGGGACTGGGAGGGAAGCAGTGTGGCTCTAGCGGAGCTGAGGAGGGACTGGGAGGGAAGCAGTGTGGCTCTAGCGGAGCTGAGGAGGGACTGGGAGGGAAGCAGTGTGGCTCTAGCGGAGCTGAGGAGGGACTGGGAGGGAAGCAGTGTGGCTCTAGCGGAGCTGAGGAGGGACTGGGAGGGAGTGCCCTCTAGTGGTTTAGTTGGGTACTCACCTAAGATTGTTGTAGTTTTCTGGTGGCAGTTTGCAACACAGTTCTTGAAAACCCTCCAGCTTTTTCTGTTGGTCTTTTTCACTGGGGGGAAAAAAAGCAGAAACTGTGGTCCCATTCTACCAGCCTCACCCCATTGTAGCTGCCCTATACTTGTGCTACCATTGCCCCCTCAGTGTAATACAGAGCCATTGCAGTGCCGCTGTCTGTCTGTCTGCCATTGAAGATCTTACCTGGCTGCTTAAACCAATCATTGTAGGAGTTCAAAGGTCATCATAGGCTGTGGCATCTCTCTCAGGTAAGACTTTAAAGCACCTGTCAGAAAGATAAAAAACAGATTGATTTGAATTAAACTCATTTCAATAGATAATGGATCTAAATGGATCTCCTATAGAAGTGTCCCATAGTAAAAACAGCAAATGTAATACAGCACAGTGAAAGCTAAGCATAGGAAGCATTGTAAAGCACAGAGAGGTCTGGTAAAGCATAGGGAAGCATTGTAAAGCACAGAGAGGTCTGGTAAAGCATAGGGAAGCATTGTAAAGCACAGAGAGGTCTGGTAAAGCATAGGGAAGCATTGTAAAGCACAGAGAGGTCTGGTAAAGCATAGGGAAGCATTGTAAAGCACAGAGAGGTCTGGTAAAGCATAGGGAAGCATTGTAAAGCACAGAGAGGTCTGGTAAAGCATAGGGAAGCATTGTAAAGCACAGAGAGGTCTGGTAAAGCATAGGGAAGCATTGTAAAGCACAGAGAGGTCTGGTAAAGCATAGGGAAGCATTGTAAAGCACAGAGAGGTCTGGTAAAGCATAGGGAAGCATTGTAAAGCACAGAGAGGTCTGGTAAAGCATAGGGAAGCATTGTAAAGCACAGAGAGGTCTGGTAAAGCATAGGGAAGCATTGTAAAGCACAGAGAGGTCTGGTAAAGCATAGGGAAGCATTGTAAAAGCACAGAGAGGTCTGGTAAAGCATAGGGAAGCATTGTAAAGCACAGAGAGGTCTGGTAAAGCATAGGGAAGCATTGTAGCACAGAGAGGTCTGGTAAAGCATAGGGAAGCATTGTAAAGCACAGAGAGGTCTGGTAAAGCATAGGGAAGCATTGTAAAGCACAGAGAGGTCTGGTAAAGCATAGGAAGCATTGTAAAGCACAGAGAGGTCTGGTAAAGCATAGGGAAGCATTGTAAAGCACAGAGAGGTCTGGTAAAGCATAGGAAGCATTGTAAAGCACAGAGAGGTCTGGTAAAGCATAGGGAAGCATTGTAAAGCACAGAGAGGTCTGGTAAAGCATAGGGAAGCATTGTAAAGCACAGAGAGGTCTGGTAAAGCATAGGGAAGCATTGTAAAGCACAGAGAGGTCTGGTAAAGCATAGGGAAGCATTGTAAAGCACAGAGAGGTCTGGTAAAGCATAGGGAAGCATTGTAAAGCACAGAGAGGTCTGGTAAAGCATAGGGAAGCATTGTAAAGCACAGAGAGGTCTGGTAAAGCATAGGGAAGCATTGTAAAGCACAGAGAGGTCTGGTAAAGCATAGGGAAGCATTGTAAAGCACAGAGAGGTCTGGTAAAGCATAGGGAAGCATTGTAAAGCACAGAGAGGTCTGGTAAAGCATAGGGAAGCATTGTAAAGCACAGAGAGGTCTGGTAAAGCATAGGGAAGCATTGTAAAGCACAGAGAGGTCTGGTAAAGCATAGGGAAGCATTGTGAAGCACAGAGAGGTCTGGTAAAGCATAGGGAAGCATTGTAAAGCACAGAGAGGTCTGGTAAAGCATAGGGAAGCATTGTAAAGCACAGAGAGGTCTGGTAAAGCATAGGGAAGCATTGTAAAGCACAGAGAGGTCTGGTAAAGCATAGGGAAGCATTGTGAAGCACAGAGAGGTCTGGTAAAGCCAGTCTCTGTTGGTCGAGTCTCACCTGCCACAGCGTGGGGGTCAGAGTAGAACTCTGTGGGGTCGATGTTTCCACAGTCCAGCCCCGCCTTCAGCTTCTTCACAACAGAGGCTGCAGCTGCCAGTCTGAAGAGACCCTGAAACACACAATACAATACAATACAGCACAATACAATACAATACAGCACAATACAATACAATACAGCACAATACAATACAGCACAATACAATACAATACAATACAATACAGCACAATACAATACAATACAATACAGCACAATACAATACAACACAATACAATACAATACAATACAATACAGCACAGTACAATACAGCACAATACAATACAGCACAATACAATACAATACAATACAGCACAATACAATACAGCACAGTACAATACAGCACAATACAATACAATAGAATACAATACAACACCACACAACAGACACACATTCAGTGAGATGCACATTATTTCATGAAAACTACCCGCTGGCATTTCTTTCTCTCTGCTGTTTTGCACACACTGTAGTCACGGCCATCCACTTCTTCTTTGAGTCAAACAGGTAGTATCACAGGGAAATGACGTCACATTAAATTAGCTGCACTCTTTAATATAGAGAGCTAGACCCTGATATTGATGCAATTCAGCCCTCTGAAATGTCTTTATAATATACAGCGCTAGACCCTGATATTGATGCGATCCAGCCCTCTGAAATGTCTTTATAATATACAGCGCTAGACCCTGATATTGATGCGATCCAGCCCTCTGAAATGTCTTTATAATATACAGCACTAGACCCTGATATTGATGCGATCCAGCCCTCTGAAATGTCTTTATAATATACAGCACTAGACCCTGATATTGATGCGATCCAGCCCTCTGAAATGTCTTTATAATATACAGCACTAGACCCTGATATTGATGCGATCCAGCCCTCTGAAATGTCTTTATAATATACAGCACTAGACCCTGATATTGATGCGATCCAGCCCTCTGAAATGTCTTTATAATATACAGCTAGACCCTGATATTGATGCGATCCAGCCCTCTGAAATGTCTTTATAATATACAGCCTAGACCCTGATATTGATGCGATCCAGCCCTCTGAAATGTCTTTATAATATACAGCACTAGACCCTGATATTGATGCGATCCAGCCCTCTGAAATGTCTTTATAATATACAGCACTAGACCCTGATATTGATGCGATCCAGCCCTCTGAAATGTCTTTATAATATACAGCCTAGACCCTGATATTGATGCGATCCAGCCCTCTGAAATGTCTTTATAATATACAGCTAGACCCTGATATTGATGCGATCCAGCCCTCTGAAATGTCTTTATAATATACAGCACTAGACCCTGATATTGATGCGATCCAGCCCTCTGAAATGTCTTTATAATATACAGCGCTAGACCCTGATATTGATGCGATCCAGCCCTCTGAAATGTCTTTATAATATACAGCGCTAGACCCTGATATTGATGCGATCCAGACTTGTTTATAATCAGACTCCTATCGCACAGCAGGGTGATCCAGTCCAGGTTTTACTGCTACCAGCTTGATCAGCCCCCAGTGTGTCTAGCTAACAAGCTCAGGTGTGTCTTATTATTAAACTCCTAGTGAAACCAGGACTGGATCACACTGCTGTGCAGCGGGAGCCTGATTCAGGAATGCCCATTGAAGTGGCTCGCATGCCCTCACCTCCTCTCTCATACCCTTCACCAGCAGCATCTTCACACACTCTTCAATGGGGAGGGCGATCTCTCTGGAGCTGGTTCTCAAGTGTGTGGCCAGAGAGACTCCATAGACGCCCAGAGAGGGGCTGCTCACCTGGGAGGCTGTAGGGAGCAAACAGGGCAGAGAGAAGTCATGTAGGTTATAACCCCGTCTGTGTATGAGGATAATGCTTTGATGTGGGAGATAGTGAAAATTAGCACAATTATAGTTTTCGTTGAAAATGTATTTGTCATTGTTTTATATGGGGGGGGGGTTAATCCACAACTATTAAAACACTCAATAGCACTAAAGTTAAGACTAAAAGAGATTTCATAAGTTCAGCGACTTGAAGTCTTTCTCAGCGTCTTCAGTGTAAATTAATTGGCAAACGTTTCCGCTAGAAGTCTTTCTCAGCGTCTTCAGTGTAAATTCAATGGCAAACGTTTCCACTAGAAGTCTTTCTCAGCGTCTTCAGTGTAAATTCAATGGCAAACGTTTCCACTAGAAGTCTTTCTCAGCGTCTTCAGTGTAAATTCAATGGCAAACGTTTCCACTAGAAGTCTTTCTCAGCGTCTTCAGTGTAAATTCAATGGCAAATGTTTCCACTAGAAGTCTTTCTCAGCGTCTTCAGTGTAAATTCAATGGCAAACGTTTCCACTAGAAGTCTCTCTCAGCGTCTTCAGTGTAAATTCAACAGCAAACGTTTCCACTAGAAGTCTTTCTCAGTGTCTTCAGTGTAAATTCAATGGCAATTCAAATCCCACCTCAGCCACCGACTCGCTGTGTGTGTGTGCGTGTGTGTGTGTGTGTGCGTGTGTGTGTGTGTGTGCGTGCGTGTTTGTGTGTGTGTGTGTGTGTGTGTGTGTGAGACCCTGAGCAAGTCGCTTCACCTCCTTGTGCTCCGTCCTTCGGATGAGACGTCAAACAAACAAGCTCCTATTGGAAGTGACTCTGCAGCAGCAGCAGCAGTTGTTGATGATGCAGAGTTCACCCCCCTAGTCTCTGGAAGTCGCTTTGTAGAAAAAGCCTCCGCTGAACGACTTGTTAACAATAAAAACCCTGACTTACTTGTAATGTTGCTGTTTTCCTTCAGTTCGGTTATCATGGGGTCTAAGATTTCGAAGGACGTCTTGTGATATTGCGCTTGGAGCTCCAGCAACTAAAGAAAGACACAAATTTGGAGAATCTATTAAAAGTGGGATATTTAGACAGAGAGATCAGGGCTGGGAATCAGACTCCTATTGCACAGCAGTGTGATCCGTCCAGGTTTTACTGCTACCAGCTTGCTTAGCCCTCAGTGTGTCTAGCTAACAAGCTCAGGTGTGTCTTATTATTAAACTCCCAGTGAAACCAGGTCTGGATCACACTGCTGTGCAGCGGGAGTCTGATTTCCATTCCTGGAAACGACCACTAGAGGGCGTTCAACTGCAGTTTTTGCCTCCTCTGAAAGAAACTGTGGGCTAGTAAATGGCAAATTTATTTTAAATATAAGAAACTCACTCTAATGAAATAGTTGGCGTAATCGTCTTCTTTGGTTGCAAAATGGTACAGATCCGCCGAATAGATGTCCTGAGGGAAACAGATACACACACAGATAGTTCCTGTTTGAAACCATTATATCAAACAGCAAATATTTCATACTTTTTTTTCCACATATATCTCTTGAACCACTTATCCCATTCTCTCACCTCTTATTAGCTTTATTAACAGCATCGCTGGTCCCTCCCTTTAAAGGAGCTGACCATCTTTAAAATCCATTCTCTCACCTCTTATTAGCTTTATTAACAGTATCGCTGGCCCTCCCTTTAAAGGAGCTGACCATCTTTAAAATCCATTCTCTCACCTCTTATTAGCTTTATTAACAGCATCGCTGGTCCCTCCCTTTAAAGGAGCGCTGACCATCTTTAAAATCCATTCTCTCACCTCTTATTAGCTTTATTAACAGTATCGCTGGACCCTCCCTTTAGAGGAGCTGACCATCTTTAAAATCCATTCTCTCACCTCTTATTAGCTTTATTAACAGCATCGCTGGTCCCTCCCTTTAAAGGAGCTGACCATCTTTAAAATCCATTCTCTCACCTCTTATTAGCTTTATTAACAGTATCGCTGGTCCCTCCCTTTAAAGGAGCTGACCATCTTTAAAATCCATTCTCTCACCTCTTATTAGCTTTATTAACAGTATCACTGGTCCCTCCCTTTAAAGGAGAGCTGACCATCTTTAAAATCCATTCTCTCACCTCTTATTAGCTTTATTAACAGTATCGCTGGTCCCTCCCTTTAGAGGGCTGACCATCTTTAAAATCCATTCTCTCACCTCTTATTAGCTTTATTAACAGTATCGCTGGTCCCTCCCTTTAAAGGAGCTGACCATCTTTAAAATCCATTCTCTCACCTCTTATTAGCTTTATTAACAGTATCGCTGGTCCCTCCCTTTAAAGGAGCGCTGACCATCTTTAAAATCCATTCTCTCACCTCTTATTAGCTTTATTAACAGTACCGCTGGCCCCTCCCTTTAAAGGAGCTGACCATCTTTGAAATTATTTTCCCAGTAGCGTCACTGGTTTCTGGACTCACTTTGACCTGTTCCAGTTTCCTCCAGGTCTCCTCCACCTCCTCCTGCCCCCGAGCTGCTCCGGTTTTCGCACCGATCCAGTCTGTCGTCAGTTTAGCGAACAGCTTCTTATTCCTGAGAATCTCTGGGAGATCGTCCTGGAATAAAACGAGAGGGCAGCAAATGACTACAGCTCCCAGCATGCCTCTGCACCCACGGCAATGGTGAGGCATGCTGGGAGCTGTAGTTCTTATGCTGTGGTCTCGTATCACAAGCGATACAGACCTCTATTACGATACATCATGTACAGCTGTGGGCAAAAGTTTAGCAGCATCACCCTCTATAAAGAATGAACTCCCTCAGCTTCATAGAGTCCAATGAAAGCTGCTGAATAATGTTCCCTTGTTAACATATTGAATTCCACCCCTCTATATAGAATGAACTCCCTCAGCTTCATAGAGTCCAATGAAAGCTGCTGAATAATGTTCCCTTGTTAACATATTGAATTCCACCCCTCTATATAGAATGAACTCCCTCAGCTTCATAGAGTCCAATGAAAGCTGCTGAATAATGTTCCCTTGTTAACATATTGAATTCCACCCCTCTATATAGAATGAACTCCCTCAGCTTCATAGAGTCCAATGAAAGCTGCTGAATAATGTTCCCTTGTTAACATATTGAATTCCACCCCCTCTATATAGAATGAACTCCCTCAGCTTCATAGAGTCCAATGAAAGCTGCTGAATAATGTTCCCTTGTTAACATATTGAATTCCACCCCCTCTATATAGAATGAACTCCCTCAGCTTCATAGAGTCCAATGAAAGCTGCTGAATAATGTTCCCTTGTTAACATATTGAATTCCACACCCAGCGCTTTGTAGTTTTCCAGATACTGAATGAAAAACTGACATTGAAAAAAAAAAGTGACATTTCAGAAATCTCACATGAAATACTACTGGACTGCGATTATGGCTTCCGGTT
>JAGXEW010000059.1:1813519-1816019 GCA_030684275.1 Acipenser oxyrinchus oxyrinchus
GAGAGAGGAGAGAGCAGAGAGAGAGAGAGAGAGAGAGAGAGAGAGAGAGAGAGAGGACTTGACTGAAGTCTTTAAAATGGATCAAAAGTCCAAGACACGGCTTCAGTTTTAGGACAGACCAGCAGCACAAGAAACTGGAAATGGAAGCAGATTAGATTTTAGAGCAGAAAATATGAAGCCATTCTCTCACCTCTTATTACCATTATTAACAGTATCGTTGGCCCCTCCCTTTAAAGGAGCGCTGACCATCTTTAAAATCCATTCTCTCACCTCTTATTAGCTTTATTAACAATATCGCTGGTCCCTCCCTTTAAAGGAGCGCTGACCATCTTTAAAATCCATTCTCTCACCTCTTATTAGCTTTATTAACAATATCGCTGGTCCCTCCCTTTAAAGGAGCGCTGACCATCTTTAAAATCCATTCTCTCACCTCTTATTAGCTTTATTAACTTTATTAAAGGAAGGTGGACCACATACCACAAACTAAGGGCGCGTTGACCTCTCGGAACTACATTTCCCATCATCCTCCTGCTCACATATGTAACCGAGGTGGATTGACCAGCAAGCAGGAGGATGATGGGAAATGTAGTTCTGAGAGAGGGCCCTGCGGGTCCATGGGTAGCCATCTTGGAGGCAGTGGAATTCAACGGAAAAGTTTTTTTAAAAAGTGCCAAAATGTAAAAATTATAATTAAAACACTACACAGACCTGACGTAAACAGTTGTAGCAACACACAGGAACACGCGACACAACACGCTCGCTATAGATCTGTTTTAGCGGGAGGGTTTATCGCACCCGAAGCCAGGCACGGCCTGCCACAGAGGGCTCTCCTGGGTCCTAAAGCCCGCTCTGTACAGATAGGGAATGCAGTAACCACAGAGCGATCATGACGTCTGCAGAAATGAAAGGTTTGCTGACATAAAGGGGTTTGAGAGTTGAGTTTTTAGCAAAATACAGGAGGAAATCTGTCCCGGAGAAAACGGGAGACTCCAGGCAAACAAGGGAGAGTTGAGGCAGGTCTCTGACCTCTGAATTTCATTGTCTGTTATAGTGTTTACAATAAGAAGATTGTGGTGTTCTGTTTTTACAGAAGCTGCACGCGAAAAACTTTGAGTTTGCTCGGGGCAGCTGCTGAAAATCAAAGGCCTTGTGGAACCACAAGCCAAAAGGTAAGTGATTCACACTGAGAGAGACTTCTAGTGGAAACGTTTGCCGTTGAATTTACACTGAAGACGCTGAGAGAGACTTCTAGTGGAAACGTTTGCCATTGAATTTACACTGAAGACGCTGAGAGAGACTTCTAGTGGAAACGTTTGCCGTTGAATTTACACTGAAGACGCTGAGAAAGACTTCTAGTGGAAACGTTTGCCGTTGAATTTACACTGAAGACGCTGAGAGAGACTTCTAGTGGAAACGTTTGCCATTGAATTGACACTGAAGACGCTGAGAGAGACTTCTAGTGGAAACGTTTGCCGTTGAATTTACACTGAAGACGCTGAGAGAGACTTCTAGTGGAAACGTTTGCCATTGAATTGACACTGAAGACGCTGAGAGAGACTTCTAGTGGAAACGTTTGCCATTGAATTTACACTGAAGACGCTGAGAGAGACTTCTAGTGGAAACGTTTGCCATTGAATTGACACTGAAGATGCTGAGAGAAAGCTCTCTGGAGCATTTCTCCGTTCTGCTCGGTCGAAGTGTTTAATGTGGTACAACAGGACTCGACTCCTGACTCTAACTGGCCTGTCTTTCTCCTCCAGTTTCTCGTTCAATATCGGCCGGTCGGATGACGAGTTCTCTCTCCATTTCAACCCTCGCTTCGACGAGCATGGAGACACCAAAACCATCGTCTGCAACTCCAAAGTGGGCGGGGCCTGGGGGGAGGAGCAACGAGACAACGCCTTCCCCTTCAAACAGGGAGAGGAAGTGAAGGTGATTGTGGTAAAGCATAGGGAAGCATTGTAAAGCACAGTGAGGTCTCGTACATTGTAAAGCACAGAGATGTCTGGTAAAGCATAGGGAAGCATTGTAAAGAACCAAGAGGTCTAGTAAAGCATAGGGAAGCATTGTAAAGCACAGAGAGGTCTGGTAAAGCATAGGGAAGCATTGTAAAGCACAGAGAGGTCTGGTAAAGCATAGGGAAGCATTGTAAAGCACAGAGAGGTGTGGTAAAGCATAGGGAAGCATTGTAAAGCACAGAGAGGTCTGGTAAAGCATAGGGAAGCATTGTAAAGCACAGAGAGGTCTGGTAAAGCATAGGGAAGCATTGTAAAGCACAGAGAGGTCTGGTAAAGCATAGGGAAGCATTGTAAAGCACAGAGAGGTCTGGTAAAGCATAGGGAAGCATTGTAAAGCACAGAGAGGTCTGGTAAAGCATAGGGAAGCATTGTAAAGCACAGAGAGGTCTGGTAAAGCATAGGGAAGCATTGTAAAGCACAGAGAGGTCTGGTAAAGCATAGGGAAGCATTGTAAAGCACAGAGAGGTCTGGTAAAGCATAGG
>JAGXEW010000059.1:1821019-1853519 GCA_030684275.1 Acipenser oxyrinchus oxyrinchus
TCCAAACAGTTTTATTTTTGTGTCGACTTATCGCTGCCTGGATTGGACTGGTTTGCCAGTACGCCAGTAATAAATCGATCGAGGCTGCCTGTGGGATCGATTAAGGATTTTCTAAAGCCAGTTTCGGCGTTTCTTTCCCCTTTCTGGGTGTAAATTTGATTAAAACGACAAACCCCATCCGCACGTCGCTATCAGCAAATTACGGACGGAAGCTCTGAAAGGACAAATCAACATTCATACCAGGACAGCAAGCGAATTACAGCGCGATCTCTTTATTGAAATACGAATGCTGGTACCGTATCACAAACAATATTGCAAACATTTAAAAAAAAACTGTTCAATCTTTTAAAGTTATACCGCCAGTCTAATGGAATCATCGACCCGCGACTCTTGAATATTTCCCGCGGCTGTGTTTTGAAATAGCCCAATACCGCGGGAAACCGCGACCCTGGCAACACTGCGGCGCGGGACCAGCGAATGAAACAGGGAATCAGAAACTCGCAGCTTGAATTCGTGTTGCACAACGGAATGTGTCAGAAGGGTATGAATTCTTTCTGAGACAGAACCTGCAGCAAGATTATTTATAGACACTATACCCTCAATGATCTTCAATGGCAGACAGACAGACAGCGGCACTGCAATGGCTCTGTATTACACTGAGGGGCAATGGTAGCACAAGTATAGGGCAGCTGCAATGGGGTGAGGCTGGTAGAATGGGACCACAGTGTGCTAACTATACCCTCAATGATCTTCAATGGCAGACAGACAGACAGCGGCACTGCAATGGCTCTGTATTACACTGAGGGCAATGGTAGCACAAGTATAGGGCAGCTACAATGGGGTGAGGCTGGTAGAATGGGACCACAGTGTGCTAACTATACAGGAGCTCAGTGGTTAGATAAAGAAAGCTGGGCTGCAGTGTGGAAGGCAGTGGGGTTTGAGGAGCTCAGTGGTTAGATAAAGAAACGCTGGGCTGCAGTGTGGAAGGCAGTGGGGTTTGAGGAGCTCAGTGGTTAGATAAAGAAAGCTGGGCTGCAGTGTGGAAGGCAGTGGGGTTTGAGGAGCTCAGTGGTTAGATAAAGAAAGCTGGGCTGCAGTGTGGAAGGCAGTGGGGTTTGAGGAGCTCAGTGGTTAGATAAAGAAAGCGCTGGGCTGCAGTGTGGAAGGCAGTGGGGTTTGAGGAGCTCAGTGGTTAGATAAAGAAAGCTGGGCTGCAGTGTGGAAGGCAGTGGGGTTTGAGGAGCTCAGTGGTTAGATAAAGAAAGCTGGGCTGCAGTGTGGAAGGCAGTGGGGTTTGAGGAGCTCAGTGGTTAGATAAAGAAAGCTGGGCTGCAGTGTGGAAGGCAGTGGGGTTTGAGGAGCTCAGTGGTTAGATAAAGAAAGCTGGGCTGCAGTGTGGAAGGCAGTGGGGTTTGAGGAGCTCAGTGGTTAGATAAAGAAACGCTGGGCTGCAGTGTGGAAGGCAGTGGGGTTTGAGGAGCTCAGTGGTTAGATAAAGAAAGCGCTGGGCTGCAGTGTGGAAGGCAGTGGGGTTTGAGGAGCTCAGTGGTTAGATAAAGAAAGCTGGGCTGCAGTGTGGAAGGCAGTGGGGTTTGAGGAGCTCAGTGGTTAGATAAAGAAACGCTGGGCTGCAGTGTGGAAGGCAGTGGGGTTTGAGGAGCTCAGTGGTTAGATAAAGAAAGCGCTGGGCTGCAGTGTGGAAGGCAGTGGGGTTTGAGGAGCTCAGTGGTTAGATAAAAGCGCTGGGCTGCAGTGTGGAAGGCAGTGGGGTTTGAGGAGCTCAGTGGTTAGATAAAGAACGCTGGGCTGCAGTGTGGAAGGCAGTGGGGTTTGAGGAGCTCAGTGGTTAGATAAAAGCGCTGGGCTGCAGTGTGGAAGGCAGTGGGGTTTGAGGAGCTCAGTGGTTAGATAAAAAAGCGCTGGGCTGCAGTGTGGAAGGCAGTGGGGTTTGAGGAGCTCAGTGGTTAGATAAAAGCGCTGGGCTGCAGTGTGGAAGGCAGTGGGGTTTGAGGAGCTCAGTGGTTAGATAAAGCGCTGGGCTGCAGTGTGGAAGGCAGTGGGGTTTGAGGAGCTCAGTGGTTAGATAAAGAAAGCTGGGCTGCAGTGTGGAAGGCAGTGGGGTTTGAGGAGCTCAGTGGTTAGATAAAAAGCGCTGGGCTGCAGTGTGGAAGGCAGTGGGGTTTGAGGAGCTCAGTGGTTAGATAAAGAAAGCGCTGGGCTGCAGTGTGGAAGGCAGTGGGGTTTGAGGAGCTCAGTGGTTAGATAAAGAAAGCTGGGCTGCAGTGTGGAAGGCAGTGGGGTTTGAGGAGCTCAGTGGTTAGATAAAGAAAGCTGGGCTGCAGTGTGGAAGGCAGTGGGGTTTGAGGAGCTCAGTGGTTAGATAAAGAACGCTGGGCTGCAGTGTGGAAGGCAGTGGGGTTTGAGGAGCTCAGTGGTTAGATAAAGAAAGCTGGGCTGCAGTGTGGAAGGCAGTGGGGTTTGAGGAGCTCAGTGGTTAGATAAAAAAGCGCTGGGCTGCAGTGTGGAAGGCAGTGGGGTTTGAGGAGCTCAGTGGTTAGATAAAGAAAGCGCTGGGCTGCAGTGTGGAAGGCAGTGGGGTTTGAGGAGCTCAGTGGTTAGATAAAGAAACGCTGGGCTGCAGTGTGGAAGGCAGTGGGGTTTGAGGAGCTCAGTGGTTAGATAAAGAAAGCGCTGGGCTGCAGTGTGGAAGGCAGTGGGGTTTGAGGAGCTCAGTGGTTAGATAAAGAAAGCTGGGCTGCAGTGTGGAAGGCAGTGGGGTTTGAGGAGCTCAGTGGTTAGATAAAGAAAGCGCTGGGCTGCAGTGTGGAAGGCAGTGGGGTTTGAGGAGCTCAGTGGTTAGATAAAGAAAGCGCTGGGCTGCAGTGTGGAAGGCAGTGGGGTTTGAGGAGCTCAGTTGCGCAAGACTTCTAGTGGAAACGTTTGCCGGTGAATTGACACTGAAGACGCTGAGAGAGACTTAGTCCTTGATGAAGCTTATTTTGGCATTTCTAAATTCCGCACCGTTGAGTGTGTTTGAATATTTATGGATACCAAGACAGTGAAAAGTGATAGTAGTTAGACGTCCAGCACTGAGGAGTGAAACACAGCCAGCCAGTCCTGTGAAAGAGCTCAGCGAGAGACGGGACTGCAGGTATCTCTGCCCTGTGTGTCAGTCTTGTAAACTCACACTTACCTGTCACTGACCGCCGTGCAGGATTTCAAAGCGCCCTGTTTGTATTGGCTAACTGATGTCAAAGCACCCAAATGACCTTTGACCTTCAGAACCGGACCTGAATTTATCCAATTAGGAAATGAGGAGACAGACTTAGAAAGTAATCTTAGTAACAGCTAGAAAGACAGACGGAAATACTGGACCTGTTTGTGAATAGGAACACACTTTACCAGACCTCTCTGTGCTTTACAATGCTTCCCTATGCTTTACCAGACCTCTCTGTGCTTTACAATGCTTCCCTATGCTTTACCAGACCTCTCTGTGCTTTACAATGCTTCCCTATGCTTTACCAGACCTCTCTGTGCTTTACAATGCTTCCCTATGCTTTACCAGACCTCTCTGTGCTTTACAATGCTTCCCTATGCTTTATCAGACCTCTCTGTGCTTTACAATGCTTCCCTGTGCTTTATCAGACCTCTCTGTGCTTTACAATGCTTCCCTGTGCTTTACCAGACCTCTCTGTGCTTTACAATGCTTCCCTATGCTTTCGCTTTCACTGTGATTTATTAAACTTTGCTGTGCTTTTTTTTTTAACAATGTAATACAATTCAAAAAGACAAGCAGGCAGAATTCAAATCTTATTACAATACATGATTTATTCCATTAATTGTTAGTACATTTAAAACAAATTACAGTTAATAATTCTAAAAAGGATTCAAGCTAGTAAGTGGAACTTTACACAGTTCAATGGAAAATAATAAGAACATAAGAACATAAGAAAGTTTACAAACGAGAGGAGGCCCCATTCGGCCCATCTTGCTTGTTTGGTTGTTAGTAGCTTATTGATCCCAGAATCTCATCAAGCAGCTTCTTGAAGGATCCCAGGGTGTCAGCTTCAACAACATTACTGGGGAGTTGGTTCCAGACTCCCACAATTCTCTGTGTAAAAAAGTGCCTCCTATTTTCTGTTCTGAATGCCCCTTTATCTAATTTGTGACCCCTGGTCCTTGTTTCTTTTTTCAGGTCCCCTGGGTCGACATTGTCTGTACCTTTTAGGATTTTGAATGTTTGAATCAGATCATAGTCTTCTTTGTTCAAGACTGAACAGATTCAGTTCTTTTAGCCTGTCTGCATACGACATGCCTTTTAAACCCGGGATAATTCTGGTTGCTCTTCTTTGCACTCTTTCTAGAGCAGCAATATCCTTTTTTGTAACGAGGTGACCAGAACTGAACACAATATTCTAGGTGAGGTCTTACTAATGCATTGATTTAAATTCAACACTTTTCACAATATATCAGAGCATCTTGTTGGCCTTTAGTAATTGTTTTAGTAAATGATCCTACTTTAGCAAGCATACAGAAAGAAACACACACGCACACGCACAAGCACACACACACACACACGGGGTTATAATCAGTGCGTACTGTGTCAGACTTTACATGCTGTAGTGTAATAGAGATCTTTGAGGGACCCCCTGCTGGTTCGGCTGCTTTTCATCCCCGCTGAGCTCTCAAATACTGAACCACACCCTGGACTCAGAATTAGCTGAATTAGACCTTTTTTAATTGTTCTCAGCTCCTAAAAAAAAAAGTTGCAGATTTCAAGTTCTTCATAACATATGATAGTTAAAGTTGAAATCTGCAACTGTTTAAGAGCTGAAAAAAAAAGGAGGTTTAGTGGTCCCAACGGCTAGAGAAAGAGGTCTTGATACCAGGAGGTTCAAATCCCGGCTCAGCCATCGACTCACTGTGTGTGTGTGTGTGTGTGTGTGTGTGTGTGTGTGTGTGTGTGTGTGTGTGTGTGACCCTGAGCGAGTCGCTTCACCTCCTTGTGCTCCGTCCTTCAGGATGAGACGTCAAACAAACGACCTCCTATTGGAAGTGACTCTGCAGCAGCCACTGACTGTGTGTGTGTGTGTGTGTGTGTGTGTGTGAGTGCGTGTGTGTGTGTCTGACACCTGAGCGAGTCGCTTCACCTCCTTGTGCTCCGTCCTTCAGGATGAGACGTCAAACAAACGACCTCCTATTGGAAGTGACTCTGCAGCAGCCACTGACTGTGTGTGTGTGTGTGGGTGAGTGCGTGTGTGTGTGTCTGACACCCTGAGCGAGTCGCTTCACCTCCTTGTGCTCCGTCCTTTGGATGAGACGTCGAACAAAACGACCGGAGTAGAAAAGCATTCAGAAAAGTAAATTTCTAGGAAATAAAAAATTCAACTACACAATGATACAGGCAGCAGTGAAAAGAGCACAAAAAGCCAAACGCCAGGAAATGGGCGTTTTAAAAAATAACCTCAGGTGCGACACCTTTAACCGCCCCCCCAACAACAAGGACAAAAAAAAAAAGACACATGACAATACAGTCTGACACACAGGAACTCATCAGAGCTCAAAACGTAGGAAGGAAGTTGTCGCGCGGAGGTGAAAGGTCGCTTGGTTTCCGACGGCGATCAGGGCTTGTGTTTGAAGACAGCCTCCACTGCAAAATAACAAAGAAAAAAAAAAAGTCAATTCTGTTTTTGAAATGTTCTGAGTGAAGTCTGGAGGTTATGGATCGACTCAGTCACTAGCTAATATCAAATATTTTACTGTTTTAATATTGAGCAACTTCACATCTGAGTTTTGACTGCATTGAGAGAGACTTCTAGCAGAAACATTTGCCATTGAATTTACACTGAAGACGCTGAGAAAGACTTCTAGTGGAAACGTTTGCCATTGAATTTACACTGAAGACGCTGAGAGAGACTTCTAGTGGAAACGTTTGCCATTGAATTTACACTGAAGACGCTGAGAGAGACTTCTAGTGGAAACGTTTGCCATTGAATTTACACTGAAGACGCTGAGAAAGACTTCTAGTGGAAACGTTTGCCATTGAATTTACACTGAAGACGCTGAGAAAGACTTCTAGTGGAAACGTTTGCCATTGAATTTACACTGAAGACGCTGAGAAAGACTTCTAGTGGAAACGTTTGCCATTGAATTTACACTGAAGACGCTGAGAAAGACTTCTAGTGGAAACGTTTGCCATTGAATTTACACTGAAGACGCTGAGAAAGACTGCTAGCACTCCTTGTGGAGTGTGTAATGGCTTGTTGTGTGATCCAGGCATCTGTGACTCACTGGCGTACTCTTGTGGCGACATGGTGCGCTGCAGCAGGCTCTCGAAGTGGCTGATCCAGTCCTGCTGGTCTCTCGGTGTCACAGGTAAGCAGGAAGCTGCGTTCCGGCGTTGCTATGGTGATGCCGTGTTGCCAGGCGCCGTTGCAGTGGGTCCGGCAGGAAGTCCCGCCTTCACGCTGTAGCCCAGGTCCGGTGACCAATGAACACCTCTCCTTCAGCAGAGCGTCCTGAGAGAGAGAGAGAGAGAGAGAGAGAGAGAGAGAGACAGAAACACTTTGGATGATGGTTTTTATTTTTAATTGAAGTTATTTTACCTGATATTGTTGAAAGAGTTGACCTGGCTTTTTCAAGGACAGGTCAGTGGTGCAATTTGGTATCAGATTAGAGAGAGAGTTTGCATAGAACAGGGCTGGGAATCCGACTCCCGCTGCACAGCAGTGTGATCCAGTCCTGGTTTCACTAGGAGTTTAATAATAAGACACACCTGAGCTTGTTAGCTAGACACACTGGGGGCTGATCAAGCTGGTAGCAGTAAAACCTGGACTGGATCACACTGCTGTGCGATAGGAGTTCCCAGGCCTGGAGATTGATCGGTATCATGAAAAAAGGAAAGAAAGAAAGAAAGAAAGAAAGAAAGAAAGAAAGAAAGAGCTCAGAATGATGGAGATGAAGGAGGAAGCTGCTGGACCGGATCTCCGAGGGGAGGCACAGTCTCACGGTGAGTAATCTCAGAGCAGAGCTGCTTACCAGCGGATCCTTGAAATACATGAGGCGTCTGTGATCCAGCGTGAACCAGCGCTTCTTAAACCCTTCTGTGTGCTGAGAGAGGAAACGCAAACTGCAGTTATAATGAGTGCTGTACAGAGCTCCCTATCCGAACACAGAGCTCCCTATCCACACACAGAGCTCCCTATCCACACACAGAGCTCCCTATCCACACACAGAGCTCCCTATCCACACACAGAGCTCCCTATCCACACACAGAGCTCCCTATCCACACACAGAGCTCCCTATCCACACACAGAGCTCCTATCACACAGGCTCCTATCCACACACAGAGCTCCTATCCACACACAGAGCTCCCTATCCACACACAGAGCTCCCTATCCACACACAGAGCTCCTATCCACACACAGAGCTCCCTATCCACACACAGAGCTCCCTATCCACACACAGAGCTCCCTATCCACACACAGAGCTCCTATCACACACACACAGAGCTCCCTATCCACACACAGAGCTCCCTATCCACACACAGAGCTCCCTATCCACACACAGAGCTCCCTATCCACACACAGAGCTCCCTATCCACACACAGAGCTCCCTATCCACACACAGAGCTCCCTATCCACACACAGAGCTCCCTATCCACACACAGAGCTCCCTATCCACACACAGAGCTCCCTATCCACACACAGAGCTCCCTATCCACACACAGAGCTCCCTATCCACACACAGAGCTCCCTATCCACACACAGAGCTCCCTATCCACACACAGAGCTCCCTATCCACACACAGAGCTCCCTATCCACACACAGAGCTCCCTATCCACACACAGAGCTCCCTATCCACACACAGAGCTCCCTATCCACACACAGAGCTCCCTATCCACACACAGAGCTCCCTATCCACACACAGAGCTCCCTATCCACACACAGAGCTCCTATCCACACACAGAGCTCCCTATCCACACACAGAGCTCCCTATCCACACACAGAGCTCCCTATCCACACACAGAGCTCCCTATCCACACACAGAGCTCCCTATCCACACACAGAGCTCCCTATCCACACACAGAGCTCCCTATCCACACACAGAGCTCCCTATCCACACACAGAGCTCCCTATCCACACACAGAGCTCCCTATCCACACACAGAGCTCCCTATCCACACACAGAGCTCCCTATCCACACACAGAGCTCCCTATCCACACACAGAGCTCCCTATCCACACACAGAGCTCCCTATCCACACACAGAGCTCCCTATCCACACACAGAGCTCCCTATCCACACACAGAGCTCCCTATCCACACACAGAGCTCCCTATCCACACACAGAGCTCCCTATCCACACACAGAGCTCCCTATCCACACACAGAGCTCCCTATCCACACACAGAGCTCCCTATCCACACACAGAGCTCCCTATCCACACACAGAGCTCCCTATCCACACACAGAGCTCCCTATCCACACACACAGAGCTCCCTATCCACACACAGAGCTCCCTATCCACACACAGAGCTCCCTATCCACACACAGAGCTCCCTATCCACACACAGAGCTCCCTATCCACACACAGAGCTCCCTATCCACACACAGAGCTCCCTATCCACACACAGAGCTCCCTATCCACACACAGAGCTCCCTATCCACACACAGAGCTCCCTATCCACACACAGAGCTCCTATCCACACACAGAGCTCCCTATCCACACACAGAGCTCCCTATCCACACACAGAGCTCCCTATCCACACACAGAGCTCCCTATCCACACACAGAGCTCCCTATCCACACACAGAGCTCCCTATCCACACACAGAGCTCCCTATCCACACACAGAGCTCCCTATTCACACACAGAGCTCCCTATCCACACACAGAGCTCCCTATCCACACACAGAGCTCCCTATCCACACACAGAGCTCCCTATCCACACACAGAGCTCCCTATCCACACACAGAGCTCCCTATCCACACACAGAGCTCCCTATTCACACACAGAGCTCCCTATCCACACACAGAGCTCCCTATCCACACACAGAGCTCCCTATCCACACACAGAGCTCCCTATCCACACACAGAGCTCCCTATCCACACACAGAGCTCCCTATCCACACACAGAGCTCTCTATTCATATACACAGAGCTCCCTATTCACACACAGAGCTCTCTATTCATACACAGAGCTCCCTTTCCACACACAGAGCTCCCTATTCACACACAGAGCTCCCTATCCACACACAGAGCTCCCTATCCACACACAGAGCTCCCTATCCACACACAGAGCTCCCTATTCACACACAGAGCTCCCTATCCACACACAGAGCTCCCTATCCACACACAGAGCTCCCTATCCACACACAGAGCTCCCTATCCACACACAGAGCTCCCTATCCACACACAGAGCTCCCTATCCACACACAGAGCTCCCTATCCACACACAGAGCTCCCTATCCACACACAGAGCTCCTATTCACACACAGAGCTCCCTATCCACAAAACAGAGCCCCCTATTCACACAGAGATCTCTATCAACACACAGAGCTCCCTATCCACACAGAGCTCCCTATCCACACACACAGAGCTCCCTATTCACACACACAGCTCCCTATCCACACACACAGAGCTCCCTATTCACACACAGAGCTATCTATTCAAAATTGGTTTTAATAAATATAAAATACATGAAAAAATAAATTGCTGGTAAAAAATAAAACTCAGCAAAATAAAACTACTTTTAAAAAGCTGAGCTCAAACATTTTACCCGCGGCCCGGTTTTCTCCATGTAGCCTTCTTTGAGAAAGTTCCTGGTCAGTTTCGGCATCAACTGAAAGATAAATAAAGAAAATATACTGTTAATAAAGCTAATAAGAGGTGAGAGAATGGATTTTAAAGATGGTCAGGCTCCTTTAAAGGGAGGGACCAGCGATACTGTTAATAAAGCTAATAAGAGGTGAGAGAATGGATTTTAAAGATGGTCAGCTCCTTTAAAGGGAGGGACCAGCGATACTGTTAATAAAGCTAATAAGAGGTGAGAGAATGGATTTTAAAGATGGTCAGCTCCTTTAAAGGGAGGGACCAGCGATACTGTTAATAAAGCTAATAAGAGGTGAGAGAATGGATTTTAAAGATGGTCAGCCTCCTTTAAAGGGAGGGACCAGCGATACTGTTAATAAAGCTAATAAGAGGTGAGAGAATGGATTTTAAAGATGGTCAGCTCCTTTAAAGGGAGGGACCAGCGATACTGTTAATAAAGCTAATAAGAGGTGAGAGAATGGATTTTAAAGATGGTCAGCTCCTTTAAAGGGAGGGACCAGCGATACTGTTAATAAAGCTAATAAGAGGTGAGAGAATGGATTTTAAAGATGGTCAGCCTCCTTTAAAGGGAGGGACCAGCGATACTGTTAATAAAGCTAATAAGAGGTGAGAGAATGGATTTTAAAGATGGTCAGCTCCTTTAAAGGGAGGGACCAGCGATACTGTTAATAAAGCTAATAAGAGGTGAGAGAATGGATTTTAAAGATGGTCAGGCTCCTTTAAAGGGAGGGACCAGCGATACTGTTAATAAAGCTAATAAGAGGTGAGAGAATGGATTTTAAAGATGGTCAGCTCCTTTAAAGGGAGGGCCAGCGATACTGTTAATAAAGCTAATAAGAGGTGAGAGAATGGAAAGGATATACTTACTTCTAAATCGCCAGCCAGGAAAGGCAACCTGTAAGTACAAGCTGAAGAGCCCTGATAGAATTGAACCAGTCAACGATCTCCTGAGAGAAAAAATACTTTGCTATTGACAGTGCTATGGCAGGTGAATCAGTCCCATGCTGTATCAGTGCTGTGTGTTTCAGTCCCATGCTGTGTCAGTGCTGGGTGTTTCAGTCCCATGCTGTGTCAGTGCTGTGTGTTTCAGTCCCATGCTGTGTCAGTGCTGTGTGTTTCAGTCCCATGCTGTGTCAGTGCTGGGTGTTTCAGTCCCATGCTGTGTCAGTGCTGGGTGTTTCAGTCCCATGCTGTGTCAGTGCTGGGTGTTTCAGTCCCATGCTGTGTCAGTGCTGGGTGTTTCAGTCCCATGCTGTGTCAGTGCTGGGTGTTTCAGTCCCATGCTGTGTCAGTGCTGTGTGTTTCAGTCCCATGCTGTGTGTTTCAGTCCCATGCTGTGTCAGTGCTGGGTGTTTCAGTCCCATGCTGTATCAGTGCTGTGTGTTTCAGTCCCATGCTGTGTCAGTGCTGTGTGTTTCAGTTCCATGCTGTGTCAGTGCTGGGTGTTTCAGTCCCATGCTGTGTCAGTGCTGTGTGTTTCAGTCCCATGCTGTGTCAGTGCCGTGTGTTTCAGTCCAATGCTGTGTCAGTGCTGTGTGTTTCAGTCCCATGCTGTGTCAGTGCTGGGTGTTTCAGTCCCATGCTGTATCAGTGCTGTGTGTTTCAGTCCCATGCTGTATCAGTGCTGGGTGTTTCAGTCCCATGCTGTGTCAGTGCTGGGTGTTTCAGTCCCATGCTGTGTCAGTGCTGTGTGTTTCAGTCCCATGCTGTGTGTTTCAGTCCCATGCTGTATCAGTGCTGGGTGTTTCAGTCCCATGCTGTGTCAGTGCTGGGTGTTTCAGTCCCATGCTGTGTCAGTGCTGGGTGTTTCAGTCCCATGCTGTGTCAGTGTGTGTTTCAGTCCCATGCTGTGTCAGTGCTGGGTGTTTCAGTCCCATGCTGTATCAGTGCTGTGTGTTTCAGTCCCATGCTGTATCAGTGCTGGGTGTTTCAGTCCCATGCTGTGTCAGTGCTGTGTGTTTCAGTCCCATGCTGTGTCAGTGCTGGGTGTTTCAGTCCCATGCTGTGTGTTTCAGTCCCATGCTGTGTCAGTGCTGTGTGTTTCAGTCCCATGCTGTGTCAGTGCTGGGTGTTTCAGTCCCATGCTGTGTGTTTCAGTCCCATGCTGTGTCAGTGCTGTGTGTTTCAGTCCCATGCTGTGTCAGTGCTGGGTGTTTCAGTCCCATGCTGTGTCAGTGCTGGGTGTTTCAGTCCCATGCTGTGTCAGTGCTGGGTGTTTCAGTCCCATGCTGTGTCAGTGCTGGGTGTTTCAGTCCCATGCTGTGTCAGTGCTGGGTGTGTGTGATGCGCACCTTGCTGTTCTCATGGTAGATGAAGATGTTTCTGGTGCTGTAGTCCTTCAGGAAGCTCAGCTGCAGGCCGTTCGGGTTCCCTATCTTGCTTGGCTGGAAGGTGGCGTTCAGGGTGTCCACTTTGATGATGGCTTTGGGCTCCTTGGCCTGAGGGACAGAATGGGAGGAGCTTTCATTGACGAGAATGGAGAACAGAGCAAAACGACAACGTGGATTTCAATACGAATCACCCTGTATCAATATCACTATTATTATCATCATCACCATTATTATCATTATCATTATCACTATTATCATCATCATTATTATCATTATCACTATTATCATCATTATCACTATTATAATTATCAATATCATCATCATCATTATTATCAATATCACTAATATCATCATCATCATCATCATCAAGCGGAGTCTCCAATAGAAATGCAGGAACGTGCTGAAAATTAGAAGCCCTAATTATAATCATTATCAATATTATAATTATTATCATCACTATTATTACCATTATCATCATCATCATTATCATAATAATAGTAGTAATAATAATAATAATAACAACAGTGACGATGATGATAATAATGATTATTATTATTATTATTATTATTGGTATCATCACTATCATGATGATGATGATGATGATGATGATGGAGAGGGCGGTGCAGTTTCTGTGTATAGTTATCAGTGCTGTGCTCACATCGTGTCTGTGGAAGTATTTCAGGGTCAGGGTTTATCATGATGATGATGATGATGATGATGATGATGGAGAGGGCGTGCAGTTTCTGTGTATAGTTATCAGTGCTGTGCTCACATCGTGTCTGTGGAAGTATTTCAGGGTCAGGGTTTATCATGATGATGATGATGATGATGATGATGATGATGATGGAGAGGCGTGCAGTTTCTGTGTATAGTTATCAGTGCTGTGCTCACATCGTGTCTGTGGAAGTATTTCAGGGTCAGGGTTTATCATGATGATGATGATGATGATGATGATGATGGAGAGGGCGGTGCAGTTTCTGTGTATAGTTATCAGTGCTGTGCTCACATCGTGTCTGTGGAAGTATTTCAGGGTCAGGGTTTATCATGATGATGATGATGATGATGATGATGATGATGGAGAGGGCGTGCAGTTTCTGTGTATAGTTATCAGTGCTGTGCTCACATCGTGTCTGTGGAAGTATTTCAGGGTCAGGGTTTATCATGATGATGATGATGATGATGATGATGATGATGATGAGAGGGCGGTGCAGTTTCTGTGTATAGTTATCAGTGCTGTGCTCACATCGTGTCTGTGGAAGTATTTCAGGGTCAGGGTTTATCATGATGATGATGATGATGATGATGATGATGATGGAGAGGGCGTGCAGTTTCTGTGTATAGTTATCAGTGCTGTGCTCACATCGTGTCTGTGGAAGTATTTCAGGGTCAGGGTTTATCATGATGATGATGATGATGATGATGATGATGGAGAGGGCGGTGCAGTTTCTGTGTATAGTTATCAGTGCTGTGCTCACATCGTGTCTGTGGAAGTATTTCAGGGTCAGGGTTTATCATGATGATGATGATGATGATGATGATGATGATGGAGAGGGCGGTGCAGTTTCTGTGTATAGTTATCAGTGCTGTGCTCACATCGTGTCTGTGGAAGTATTTCAGGGTCAGGGTTTATCATGATGATGATGATGATGATGATGATGATGATGGAGAGGGCGGTGCAGTTTCTGTGTATAGTTATCAGTGCTGTGCTCACATCGTGTCTGTGGAAGTATTTCAGGGTCAGGGTTTATCATGATGATGATGATGATGATGATGATGATGATGATGGAGAGGGCGGTGCAGTTTCTGTGTATAGTTATCAGTGCTGTGCTCACATCGTGTCTGTGGAAGTATTTCAGGGTCAGGGTTTATCATGATGATGATGATGATGATGATGATGATGGAGAGGGCGGTGCAGTTTCTGTGTATAGTTATCAGTGCTGTGCTCACATCGTGTCTGTGGAAGTATTTCAGGGTCAGGGTTTATCATGATGATGATGATGATGATGATGATGATGGAGAGGGCGGTGCAGTTTCTGTGTATAGTTATCAGTGCTGTGCTCACATCGTGTCTGTGGAAGTATTTCAGGGTCAGGGTTTATCATGATGATGATGATGATGATGATGATGATGGAGAGGGCGGTGCAGTTTCTGTGTATAGTTATCAGTGCTGTGCTCACATCGTGTCTGTGGAAGTATTTCAGGGTCAGGGTTTATCATGATGATGATGATGATGATGATGATGATGGAGAGGGCGGTGCAGTTTCTGTGTATAGTTATCAGTGCTGTGCTCACATCGTGTCTGTGGAAGTATTTCAGGGTCAGGGTTTATCATGATGATGATGATGATGATGATGATGATGGAGAGGGCGGTGCAGTTTCTGTGTATAGTTATCAGTGCTGTGCTCACATCGTGTCTGTGGAAGTATTTCAGGGTCAGGGTTTATCATGATGATGATGATGATGATGATGATGATGGAGAGGGCGGTGCAGTTTCTGTGTATAGTTATCAGTGCTGTGCTCACATCGTGTCTGTGGAAGTATTTCAGGGTCAGGGTTTATCATGATGATGATGATGATGATGATGATGGAGAGGGCGGTGCAGTTTCTGTGTATAGTTATCAGTGCTGTGCTCACATCGTGTCTGTGGAAGTATTTCAGGGTCAGGGTTTATCATGATGATGATGATGATGATGATGATGATGGAGAGGGCGGTGCAGTTTCTGTGTATAGTTATCAGTGCTGTGCTCACATCGTGTCTGTGGAAGTATTTCAGGGTCAGGGTTTATCATGATGATGATGATGATGATGATGATGATGGAGAGGGCGGTGCAGTTTCTGTGTATAGTTATCAGTGCTGTGCTCACATCGTGTCTGTGGAAGTATTTCAGGGTCAGGGTTTATCATGATGATGATGATGATGATGATGATGATGGAGAGGGCGGTGCAGTTTCTGTGTATAGTTATCAGTGCTGTGCTCACATCGTGTCTGTGGAAGTATTTCAGGGTCAGGGTTTATCATGATGATGATGATGATGATGATGATGGAGAGGGCGGTGCAGTTTCTGTGTATAGTTATCAGTGCTGTGCTCACATCGTGTCTGTGGAAGTATTTCAGG
Organism: Acipenser oxyrinchus oxyrinchus; assembly: GCA_030684275.1. Classification (NCBI taxonomy): domain Eukaryota; kingdom Metazoa; phylum Chordata; class Actinopteri; order Acipenseriformes; family Acipenseridae; genus Acipenser; species Acipenser oxyrinchus. Next base: position 1,836,290 of record JAGXEW010000059.1, read on the forward strand.
GTCAGGGTTTATCATGATGATGATGATGATGATGATGATGATGGAGAGGGCGGTGCAGTTTCTGTGTATAGTTATCAGTGCTGTGCTCACATCGTGTCTGTGGAAGTATTTCAGGGTCAGGGTTTATCATGATGATGATGATGATGATGATGATGATGGAGAGGGCGGTGCAGTTTCTGTGTATAGTTATCAGTGCTGTGCTCACATCGTGTCTGTGGAAGTATTTCAGGGTCAGGGTTTATCATGATGATGATGATGATGATGATGATGATGGAGAGGGCGGTGCAGTTTCTGTGTATAGTTATCAGTGCTGTGCTCACATCGTGTCTGTGGAAGTATTTCAGGGTCAGGGTTTATCATGATGATGATGATGATGATGATGATGGAGAGGGCGGTGCAGTTTCTGTGTATAGTTATCAGTGCTGTGCTCACATCGTGTCTGTGGAAGTATTTCAGGGTCAGGGTTTATCATGATGATGATGATGATGATGATGATGATGGAGAGGGCGGTGCAGTTTCTGTGTATAGTTATCAGTGCTGTGCTCACATCGTGTCTGTGGAAGTATTTCAGGGTCAGGGTTTATCATGATGATGATGATGATGATGATGATGATGGAGAGGGCGGTGCAGTTTCTGTGTATAGTTATCAGTGCTGTGCTCACATCGTGTCTGTGGAAGTATTTCAGGGTCAGGGTTTATCATGATGATGATGATGATGATGATGATGATGGAGAGGGCGGTGCAGTTTCTGTGTATAGTTATCAGTGCTGTGCTCACATCGTGTCTGTGGAAGTATTTCAGGGTCAGGGTTTATCATGATGATGATGATGATGATGATGATGGAGAGGGCGTGCAGTTTCTGTGTATAGTTATCAGTGCTGTGCTCACATCGTGTCTGTGGAAGTATTTCAGGGTCAGGGTTTATCATGATGATGATGATGATGATGATGATGATGGAGAGGGCGGTGCAGTTTCTGTGTATAGTTATCAGTGCTGTGCTCACATCGTGTCTGTGGAAGTATTTCAGGGTCAGGGTTTATCATGATGATGATGATGATGATGATGATGATGGAGAGGGCGGTGCAGTTTCTGTGTATAGTTATCAGTGCTGTGCTCACATCGTGTCTGTGGAAGTATTTCAGGGTCAGGGTTTATCATGATGATGATGATGATGATGATGATGATGGAGAGGGCGGTGCAGTTTCTGTGTATAGTTATCAGTGCTGTGCTCACATCGTGTCTGTGGAAGTATTTCAGGGTCCCGTCCCTCTCAGACAGCACGAATTTCCTGTGCAGGAACTGCCCGTTGTCCCGTCCCCTCTTCCACAGCAGCCCCTCTCTGGAGCCTGGGACACAGGGATAGACACAGAGGCACACTCCATAAACAGGGATCCGAGTTCAACTTCATCCTGTAGCTTTTACCACCAAGCCAGCTCTTTTATGTAAGGTATGTACTTGATCCAGTGTGATCCAGTCCTGGTTTCACTGGGAGTTTAATAATAAGACACACCTGAGCTTGTTAGCTAGGCACAATGGGGGCTGATCAAGCTGGTAGCAGTAAAACCTGGACTGGGTGACGCTGTGTGACTTTTCATTTCTATACAGCTCCCAGCATGCCTCTGCACCCGCGGCAATGGTGAGGGATGCTGGGAGCTATAGTTCTTTAACTACAATGCGCTGGGCTGGGCTGTATAACATTGCCTAGGACTACAGCTCCCAGCATGCCTCTGCACCCGCGGCCATGGCGAGGGATGCTGGGAGCTGTAGTTCTTTAACAATGCGCTGGGCTGGGCTGTATAACATTGCCTAGGACTACAGCTCCCAGCATGCCTCTGCACCCGCGGCCATGGCGAGGGATGCTGGGAGCTGTAGTTCTTTAACTGCAATGCGCTGGGCTGGGCTGTATAACATTGTTTGCTCAGTCTGTGTTGCTTTGACTCTGAGTTCAGAAGCTGCTCTTCAGTTCTAGCTGCTGCCATAGTTATTGCATTGTGAATCAGTAGAGCCCTGGCTAGGACTACAGCTCCCAGCATGCCTCTGCACCCACGACCATGGTGAGGGATGCTGGGAGCTGTAGTTCTTTAACTGCAATGCGCTGTGCTGTGCTGTATAACATTGTTTTGCTCAGTCTGTGTTGCTTTGACTCTGAGTTCAGGAGCTGCTCTTCAGTTCTAGCTGCGCTGCCATAGTTATTGCATTGTGAATCAGTAGAGCCCTGGCTAGGACTACAGCTCCCAGCATGCCTCTGCACCCACAACCATGGTGAGGGATGCTGGGAGCTGTAGTTCTTTAACTGCAATGCGCTGGGCTGTGCTGTAGCTAGCTTAGCAAGTCGCACCGCACCCCTTCTAGTTCAGTTGCCACCTGATCCAGACTGAAAGAAAGATCTGAAACTGACAAACGATCCGGCCTTTGGAAAGGTTCTTTTCTCTCTCTCACCTTTCTCGTGAGGGCAGGTCCCCCTCCTCCTGCAGTGAACTCCTCTCGCTCAGACTCCGAATCCACTGCTCTTCAAAACCCCTGCAATGAAGCCACGCCAGTCAAGAGCTGCATCTTCAAATCACATTTTTGTTGTTTTGTATTCAGTGTGTGTGTGTGTGTGTGTGTGTGTGTGTGTGTGTGTGTGTGTGTCTCTGTGTGTGTGTGTGCTCTGTGTGTCGTGTGTGTGTGTGTGCTCTGTGTGTGTGTGTGTGTGTGTGTGTGTGTCTGTGTGTGTGTGTGTGTGTGTGTGTGTGTGTGTCTGTGTGTGTGTGTGTGTGTGTGTGTGTGTGTGTGTGTGTGTGTCTGTGTGTGTGTGTGTGTGTCTGTGTGTGTGTGTCTGTGTGTGTGTGTGTGTGTGTGTGTGTGTGTGTGTGTGTGTGTGTGTGTGTGTGTGTGTGTGTGTGTGTGTGTGTGTCTGTGTGTGTGTGTGTGTGTGTGTGTGTGTGTGTGTGTGTGTGTGTGTGTGTCTGTGTGTGTGTGTGTGTGTCTGTGTGTGTGTGTGTGTGTGTGTGTGTGTGTGTGTGTGTCTGTGTGTGTGTGTGTGTGTGTCTGTGTGTGTGTGTGTCTGTGTGTGTGTGTGTGTGTGTGTGTGTGTGTCTCGTGTGTGTGTATCTGTGTGTGTGTGTGTGTGTGTGTGTGCTGTGTGTGTGTGTGTGTGTGTATCTGTGTGTGTGTGTGTGTGTGTGTGTCTCTGTGTGTGTGTGTGTGTGTATCTGTGTGTCTGTGTGTGTGTGTATCTGTGTCTGTGTCTCTGTGTGTATCTGTGTGTGTGTGTGTGTGTGTCTCTGTGTGTGTGTGTCTGTGTGTGTATCTGTGTGTGTGTGTCTCTGTGTGTGTGTGTGTATCTGTGTGTATCTGTGTGTGTGTATCTGTGTCTGAGTCTGTGTGTGTGTCTCTGTGTGTATCTGTGTGTGTGTCTCTTTGTGTGTCTCTCTGTCTCTGTGTGTATCTCTGTGTGTGTCTCTGTGTGTGTCTCTGTGTGTGTGTGTGTGTGTGTATCTGTGTGTATCTGTGTGTGTGTATCTGTGTCTGAGTCTGTGTGTGTGTCTCTGTGTGTATCTGTGTGTGTGTCTCTTTGTGTGTCTCTCTGTCTCTGTGTGTATCTCTGTGTGTATCTCTGTGTGTGTCTCTGTGTGTGTGTGTGTGTGTGTGTATCTGTGTGTATCTGTGTGTGTGTATCTGTGTCTGTGTGTGTGTCTCTGTGTGTATCTGTGTGTGTGTCTCTTTGTGTGTCTCTCTGTCTCTGTGTGTATCTCTGTGTGTCTCTCTGTGTCCCCACCCCCCACTCGAGGTCCGCTCTCTACGGCCACCTTGGCAATTTTTCTATTGCCACAAATGCTTGAAGGAAGATTTTTGAAAAAAAAATTTCCCAAATCCTACCACTAGATGTCACTGCCGTACTATTGAAGTACAAAACTGCAGTTCCGCAATCCAACCACTAGATGTCAAAGCTGTGCTACTGAAGTACTGTCTGCCCGGAATATGACAAACCCAGACAGATATGCGGATATGCAAGTCACAGTTATTTCTTTTACTTACTGGCAGTCCTTTTGCGTCGGTCTGTAGTAATACACTGGAACCTCAGATTCGTATTTTGCACTGACCGCAGTATTGCCATTTTCAGCCATGAACTTAAAAACACAACCACAAAAAAAACAAGTTACTATCGCAATCTGATCGCTTTTTCACGCTCAGCAGCGGATATGAGCTACCGCCCCTGCTGGACAAAGGCCAGCCCTGCAAGCGCCTGTTTGAAAGGAGCTGACCATCTTTAAAATCCATTCTCTCACCTCTTATTAGCTTTATTAACAGTATCGCTGGTCCCTCCCTTTAAAGGAGCTGACCATCTTTAAAATCCATTCTCTCACCTCTTATTAGCTTTATTAACAGTATCGCTGGCCCTCCCTTTAAAGGAGCGCTGACCATCTTTAAAATCCATTCTCTCACCTCTTATTAGCTTTATTAACAGTATCGCTGGTCCCTCCCTTTAAAGGAGCTGACCATCTTTAAAATCCATTCTCTCACCTCTGATTAACACTAGTTTTACCTCGATCTCTGAGTCCTCCCATCGCATGAGGGTTAAAGATTTCACTTTGCTCAGTTTGGGAATGTTCGATGGATTCCGAACAGATGAGACAGATGAAGATTCCCAAGGAACACGGCCCATTCGATCTGGGAAATCGGAAAACATTCAGGAAAGTGTTTTGATTAGTTTATCTTGATTTTTCCCCATCATACCTCTCTGTGCTTTACAATGCTTCCCTATGCTTTACCAGACCTCTCTGTGCTTTACAATGCTTCCCTATGCTTTACCAGACCTCTCTGTGCTTTACAATGCTTCCCTATGCTTTACTAGACCTCTCTGTGCTTTACAATGCTTCCCTATGCTTTTACCAGACCTCTCTGTGCTTTACAATGCTTCCCTATGCTTTACCAGACCTCTCTGTGCTTTACAATGCTTCCCTATGCTTTACCAGACCTCTCTGTGCTTTTACAATGCTTCCCTATGCTTTACCAGACCTCTCTGTGCTTTACAATGCTTCCCTATGCTTTACCAGACCTCTCTGTGCTTTTACAATACTTCCTGATGCTATTACCACTTTCATCTGTGCTTTAACTATTGCAAAAACACTGCCTTCCACACTGCAGCCCAGTGCTTTCTTTATCTAACCACTGAGCTCCTCAAACCCCACTGCCTTCCACACTGCAGCCCAGCGCTTTCTTTATCTAACCACTGAGCTCCTCAAACCCCACTGCCTTCCACACTGCAGCCCATGCTTTCTTTATCTAACCACTGAGCTCCTCAAACCCCACTGCCTTCCACACTGCAGCCCAGTGCTTTCTTTATCTAACCACTGAGCTCCTCAAACCCCACTGCCTTCCACACTGCAGCCCAGCGCTTTCTTTATCTAACCACTGAGCTCCTCAAACCCCACTGCCTTCCACACTGCAGCCCAGCTTTCTTTATCTAACCACTGAGCTCCTCAAACCCCACTGCCTTCCACACTGCAGCCCAGCGTTTCTTTATCTAACCACTGAGCTCCTCAAACCCCACTGCCTTCCACACTGCAGCCCAGCGCTTTCTTTATCTAACCACTGAGCTCCTCAAACCCCACTGCCTTCCACACTGCAGCCCAGCGTTTCTTTATCTAACCACTGAGCTCCTCAAACCCCACTGCCTTCCACACTGCAGCCCAGCTTTCTTTATCTAACCACTGAGCTCCTCAAACCCCACTGCCTTCCACACTGCAGCCCAGCGCTTTCTTTATCTAACCACTGAGCTCCTCAAACCCCACTGCCTTCCACACTGCAGCCCAGCGCTTTCTTTATCTAACCACTGAGCTCCTCAAACCCCACTGCCTTCCACACTGCAGCCCAGCGCTTTCTTTATCTAACCACTGAGCTCCTCAAACCCCACTGCCTTCCACACTGCAGCCCAGCGCTTCTTTATCTAACCACTGAGCTCCTCAAACCCCACTGCCTTCCACACTGCAGCCCAGCGCTTTCTTTATCTAACCACTGAGCTCCTCAAACCCCACTGCCTTCCACACTGCAGCCCAGCGCTTCTTTATCTAACCACTGAGCTCCTCAAACCCCACTGCCTTCCACACTGCAGCCCAGCGCTTTCTTTATCTAACCACTGAGCTCCTCAAACCCCACTGCCTTCCACACTGCAGCCCAGCGCTTTCTTTATCTAACCACTGAGCTCCTCAAACCCCACTGCCTTCCACACTGCAGCCCAGCGCTTTCTTTATCTAACCACTGAGCTCCTCAAACCCCACTGCCTTCCACACTGCAGCCCAGCGCTTTCTTTATCTAACCACTGAGCTCCTCAAACCCCACTGCCTTCCACACTGCAGCCCAGCGCTCTTTATCTAACCACTGAGCTCCTCAAACCCCACTGCCTTCCACACTGCAGCCCAGCGCTTTCTTTATCTAACCACTGAGCTCCTCAAACCCCACTGCCTTCCACACTGCAGCCCAGCGCTTTCTTTATCTAACCACTGAGCTCCTCAAACCCCACTGCCTTCCACACTGCAGCCCAGCGCTTTCTTTATCTAACCACTGAGCTCCTCAAACCCCACTGCCTTCCACACTGCAGCCCAGCGCTTTTTATCTAACCACTGAGCTCCTCAAACCCCACTGCCTTCCACACTGCAGCCCAGCGCTTTTTTATCTAACCACTGAGCTCCTCAAACCCCACTGCCTTCCACACTGCAGCCCAGCTTTCTTTATCTAACCACTGAGCTCCTCAAACCCCACTGCCTTCCACACTGCAGCCCAGCGTTTCTTTATCTAACCACTGAGCTCCTCAAACCCCACTGCCTTCCACACTGCAGCCCAGCTTTCTTTATCTAACCACTGAGCTCCTCAAACCCCACTGCCTTCCACACTGCAGCCCAGCGTTTCTTTATCTAACCACTGAGCTCCTCAAACCCCACTGCCTTCCACACTGCAGCCCAGCTTTCTTTATCTAACCACTGAGCTCCTCAAACCCCACTGCCTTCCACACTGCAGCCCAGCGTTTCTTTATCTAACCACTGAGCTCCTCAAACCCCACTGCCTTCCACACTGCAGCCCAGCTTTCTTTATCTAACCACTGAGCTCCTCAAACCCCACTGCCTTCCACACTGCAGCCCAGCTTTCTTTATCTAACCACTGAGCTCCTCAAACCCCACTGCCTTCCACACTGCAGCCCAGCGCTCTTTATCTAACCACTGAGCTCCTCAAACCCCACTGCCTTCCACACTGCAGCCCAGCGCTTTCTTTATCTAACCACTGAGCTCCTCAAACCCCACTGCCTTCCACACTGCAGCCCAGCGCTTTCTTTATCTAACCACTGAGCTCCTCAAACCCCACTGCCTTCCACACTGCAGCCCAGCGCTTTCTTTATCTAACCACTGAGCTCCTCAAACCCCACTGCCTTCCACACTGCAGCCCAGCTTTCTTTATCTAACCACTGAGCTCCTCAAACCCCACTGCCTTCCACACTGCAGCCCAGCTTTCTTTATCTAACCACTGAGCTCCTCAAACCCCACTGCCTTCCACACTGCAGCCCAGCGCTTCTTTATCTAACCACTGAGCTCCTCAAACCCCACTGCCTTCCACACTGCAGCCCAGCGCTTTCTTTATCTAACCACTGAGCTCCTCAAACCCCACTGCCTTCCACACTGCAGCCCAGTGATCTCAATGTAATTCAATACAGTCTAGTCCAGTGATCTCAATGTAATTCAATACAGTCTAGTCTAGTGATCTCAATGTAATTCAATCCAGTCTAGTCCAGTGATCTCAATGTAATTCAATCCAGTCTAGTCTAGTGATCTCAATGTAATTCAATACAGTCTAGTCTAGTGATCTCAATGTAATTCAATCCAGTCTAGTCCAGTGATCTCAATGTAATTCAATACAGTCTAGTCCAGTGATCTCAATGTAATTCAATACAGTCTAGTCTAGTGATCTCAATGTAATTCAATCCAGTCTAGTCCAGTGATCTCAATGTAATTCAATACAGTCTAGTCTAGTGATCTCAATGTAATTCAATCCAGTCTAGTCCAGTGATCTCAATGTAATTCAATACAGTCTAGTCTAGTGATCTCAATGTAATTCAATCCAGTCTAGTCCAGTGATCTCAATGTAATTCAATACAGTCTAGTCTAGTGATCTCAATGTAATTCAATCCAGTCTAGTCCAGTGATCTCAATGTAATTCAATACAGTCTAGTCCAGTGATCTCAATGTAATTCAATCCAGTCTAGTCCAGTGATCTCAATGTAATTCAATACAGTCTAGTCTAGTGATCTCAATGTAATTCAATCCAGTCTAGTCCAGTGATCTCAATGTAATTCAATACAGTCTAGTCCAGTGATCTCAATGTAATTCAATACAGTCTAGTCTAGTGATCTCAATGTAATTCAATCCAGTCTAGTCCAGTGATCTCAATGTAATTCAATACAGTCTAGTCTAGTGATCTCAATGTAATTCAATCCAGTCTAGAGATCTCAATGTAATTCAATCCATTCTAGTCTAGTGATCTTTCTTGGAAAAGCATTTCTCGTTCTGTGATGAAAACACATTGCTTCCCCTTTCTTCTTCCTCACTTAAAATGGCAAAAGCGTCACATGGCATTCTCTAGCAATTCTTAAAGGCTTTCCAAACACATTCTCTTCCCCTTTTTGTAGCTAACATAACTTGGGGCCCCAGAGGCAGGACTGAGAGAGCCTATGGTCTGTCTGTCTGTGAACTGCTCCCTCCCTCCCCTAAGAGAAAGGGTGCTCCCTCCAGTCCAAGGCAGGCTTGAGGCACGGAGACTGAACTTCTCCCTCCCCTAAGAGAAAGGGTGCTCCCTCCAGCCCAGGACAGGCTTGAGGCATGGAGACTGAACCGCTCCCTCCCTCCCTCCCTCCCCTAAGAGAAAGGGTGCTCCCTCCAGCCCAGGGCAGGCTTGCGGCACGGAGACTGAACTGCTCCCTCCCTCCCCTAAGAGAAAGGGTGCTCCCTCCAGTCCAGGTCAGGCTTGAGGCACAGAGACTGAACTGCTCCCTCCCTCCCCTAAGAGAAAGGGTGCTCCCTCCAGAACAGGGCAGGCTTGAGGCACGGAGACTGAACTGCTCCTCCCTCCCTCCCCTAAGAGAAAGGGTGCTCCAGTCCAGCCCAGGACAGGCTTGAGGCACGGAGACTGAACTCCTCCCCCTCCCCTAAGAGAAAGGGTGCTCCCTCCAGCCCAGGACAGGCTTGAGGCACGGAGACTGAACCCCACCCCCTCCCCTAAGAGAAAGGGTGCTCCCTCCAGCCCAGGACAGGCTTGAGGCACGGAGACTGAACCGCTCCCTCCCTCCCTCACCCCTCTCAAAGTTTAATGCCTTGGTAAAGGCACCCCACGGTATAGTAAAGCACAGAGAAGATAATGAACCAGCCTCCTTCTCAGAGTTTACTGCTGTGCCATTGAAAAAGCACAGGAACGCTCTGTAATGTATATATATATATATATATATATATATATATATATATATATATATATATATATATATATATATATTCTTGACAACTAAAATAGCGTCGCATAAATACAGCACGACAGTTCAATACGGTTTAAAACAAACACACACCTAAATAAATACAATATATATATATATATATATATATATATATATATATATATATATATATATATATATATATATATATATTATTTTTTTTAAAACAATTGTATTATCTTACCTGTCTCTCCACAGTCCGCGCAAACGCTGTTGCCGTGTTTCTGACGTATCTCTTTAAGGACGCTCACGGCTCTTTCGTTATTAACGCTCATCATTTGACCAATTTTTAAAAAAAAAAAACCAACTAATTTATATTAATACAAATAAATCAATAAATAAATAAATATCGACAACAAGAATAATAATTTAAACGCCTTTTTTTTTTTGTTTTAAAAAAAAACGACAAACGGCCGCCGCACGCGCTGACACGTTACCTCAGAACTGCTTTTAAATTTTTTTAAAAAGCCGGTAAAACTAAATGAGGAAAGAAATTAAAAATTTAAAATTGAACGTGTCGTGAAATTTGGGATCCAAAACCCGCGTTTGTTTGTTTTTGTTTTTTTTCTTTTGAGGTTTGTGTTTTTCCTCGATTATAATAATAATAATAATAATAATAACAATAACAATAAACTGAATAAATAAATACCTCGCGCTTCACGAAGTAATGGCGCCGACGTGAAATAAAGGATAAAATAAACGGATTGTTTTGTGGTAAAGGTCGGCAGTCGGCTGCGTGGTTTTCTGTTCCCATGGGGGTGTGGAATTGCATTCACGGTAGGAAGTTGTGAGTATAATTTGTCTCGACTTGTTTTTCCGCATATTTCACAAGTACAGTATTCAATCATTAACGTCTCTTCTGAGGGCGAAAAGTTTGGGCTTCACGGTCGTCCCCTATAGGACACAGCTGGCAACGCGTTTGGTTTTATTATTATTGTTATTATTATTATTATTATTATTAATTTCTTAGCAGACGCCCTTATCCAGGGCGACTTACAGTCGTCAACAAAAAATACGTTTCAAGGATCACAGTGCAAGTATTCATACAATTAAGAGCAAGATAAAAGACAATGACTTTGGTTCTTAAAGATAAATACAATGACTTTATGACATAGAAACGCGTCATTTTGTTTTAAAAAAAAATAACACTCCTTAATTAAGGAGTTCTTAATGATCTTAATTAGTTACTTTCTTCCAGATGTTAGGTTCTTTAACGCCGCAGACGGAGAGACAGAGAGACAGACAGACAGAGAGACAGACAGACAGACAGAGCCTCACAATCCTGTTCGGTTTGACGCTACAGTATAATATAGAATCCCTTCTTCTTGGGGTCTGTGTTAGTTTACTACATTCTGAAAAGAGTTTAGTGTCATTAAAGCTGCAGACAGACAGACAGACAGACAGACAGACAGACAGACAGACAGAGCCTCACAATCCTGTTCGGTTTGACGCTACAGTATAATATAGAATCCCTTCTTCTTGGGGTCTGTGTTAGTTTACTACATTCTGAAAAGAGTTTAGTGTCATTAAAGCTGACAGACAGACAGACAGACAGACAGACAGACAGACAGAGCCTCACAATCCTGTTCGGTTTGACGCTACAGTATAATATAGAATCCCTTCTTCTTGGGGTCTGTGTTAGTTTACTACATTCTGAAAAGAGTTTAGTGTCATTAAAGCTGCAGACAGACAGACAGACAGAGCCCCACAATCCTGTTCTGTTTTGACGCTACAGTATAATATAAAATCCCTTCTTCTTGGGGTCTGTGTTAGTTTACTACATTCTGAAAAGAGTTTAGTGTCATTAAAGCTGCAGACAGACAGACAGACAGACAGACAGACAGACAGACAGACAGACAGAGCCTCACAATCCTGTTCGGTTTGACGCTACAGTATAATATAGAATCCCTTCTTCTTGGGGTCTGTGTTAGTTTACTACATTCTGAAAAGAGTTTAGTGTCATTAAAGCTGCAGACAGACAGACAGACAGACAGACAGACAGACAGACAGACAGACAGAGCCTCACAATCCTGTTCGGTTTGACGCTACAGTATAATATAGAATCCCTTCTTCTTGGGGTCTGTGTTAGTTTACTACATTCTGAAAAGAGTTTAGTGTCATTAAAGCTGCAGACAGACAGACAGACAGACAGACAGACAGACAGACAGAGCCCCACAATCCTGTTTGGTTTGACGCTACAGTATAATATAGAATCCCTTCTTCTTGGGGTCTGTGTTAGTTTACTACATTCTGAAAAGAGTTTAGTGTCATTAAAGCTGCAGACAGACAGACAGACAGACAGACAGACAGACAGACAGACAGACAGAGCCCCACAATCCTGTTTGGTTTGACGCTACAGTATAATATAGAATCCCTTCTTCTTGGGGTCTGTGTTAGTTTACTACATTCTGAGTTGAGATTTTGTTTTTAAAAATATGCAGAAATAAAAGTAATTTAGGACATGTAATAAATATATATATATATATATATATATATATATATATATATATATATATATATATATATATATATATATATAGACTAGAAGACTTTTTTTTGTATCAGTCTTTACAGTGCTAAATGATATTCAATTTGCTATTTTGTGTAAATGAGGCTTCAACTTTAAAACACGTAGTTTCTGAAATGGCCACAAGATGGCAGTCTAGGTTCGTGACATCACAGTCCACAGTGTTGACAGATCGAGAGGCGTTTCGTGTTTCAGCCTCAAGGCAATCTGGGAGGTAAGAAACAGGCAGAGGTTGTTTTTTCTTAAAGGTACATTTTTAATTTTAGAGAATATTTTCTAAAGTTTTTTTTTTTTTTTTTTTTTTGAGTCTGAAATCTATCTGCCTCTCCGAATTCCATTTCACGGACTAACTTGTTCTCTGTACACATCTTTCTTCTCGCTTTTTTTCCGAATCAGAAACTTTGATAAATTAGTTGATTACGTTGTTAATTTGTTGTTAATTGTACAATGTTTAAATGTACGTTTTTAAAAAAAAATTAAAAACCGATTTATTTCGGTCAAGTGTGTGCTGGGTATGGAAGGTACTGTACTGTATCGTCACGTGACAATGCGGCAGCATGATCTGTTTTGTGTACCTGTGTAGGCTAGGATAATAATAATAATAATAATAATAATAATAATAATAATAATAATAATAATAACCATTTAGCTGCAATTTAAAATAATCTTGTATAATTATTTTCGCATTGTACGGTAATATGTGTAATACAGCAGCTTTTAAGTTAAAAAATAGATTTTGCTTTGGTATTAATTTGATTGTATTACTGTGCAGCGTATACTGTATAGACGTACTGTACAGATGTATATTTTTACAATATGTACAGAGAACGCATATAAACCCAATTGCGTTCCAGTGTCTTCATTAGAGATCACGGTACTTTGTCACTTTTGTTTTAGAGTATTTTTTTGTTTGTTTTAACTGTTACTTGTCTACCTGTTACTTAAAACGCATCGTTCATTTCTATCATGACTGAGTTTCATTTTGTAAGCAGCAAAAGCTAAGTCTGTCTAAGTCTGACGTAGAAAATGACATCATCATTACAGCTCGCTCGCGTTCTGTGTCTCCCCCCCCCCACATGAAAAAATGTGTTTGGTACGTCACGGTTTTAATTCGGATTTGTACATTTGAAAATAAACTGAGTACAATCAGTAAGTGTGTGTGTGTGAGTGTGTGTGTGTGTGTGTGTGTGTGTGTGTGTGTGTGTGTGTGTGTCTCAGTGTGTCAGTGTGTGTGTGTCAGTGTGTGTGTGTGTGTGTGTGTGTGTGTGTGGTGTGTGAGTGTGTGTGTGTGTGTGTGTGTCAGTGTGTGTGTGTGTGTGTGGTGTGTCAGTGTGTGTGTGTGTGTGTGTGTGTGTGTGTGTGTGTGTGTGTGTTTTGTGTGTCAGTGTGTGTGTGTGTGTGTGTGTGTGTGTGTGTCTCAGTGTGTGTGTGTGTGGTGTGTCAGTGTGTCTCAGTGTGTGGTGTGTGTGTGTGTGTGTGTGTCAGTGTGTGTGTGTGTGTGTGTGTGTGTGTGTGTGTGTGTGTGTGTGTGTGTGTGTGTGTGTGTGTGTGTGTGTCAGTGTGTGTGTGTGTGTGTGTGTGTGTGTGTGTGTGTGTCAGTGTGTGTGTGTGTGTGTGTGTCAGTGTGTGTGTGTGTGTGTGTGTGTGTGTGTGTGTGTGTGTGTCAGTGTGTGTGTGTGTGTCAGTGTGTGTGTGTGTGTCAGTGTGTGTGTGTGTGTGTGTGTGTGTGTGTGTGTGTGTGTGTGTGTGTGTGTGTGTGTGTGTCAGTGTGTGTGTGTGTGTGTCAGTGTGTGTGTGTGTGTGTGTGTGTGTGTGTGTGTGTGTGTGTGTGTGTCAGTGTGTGTGTGTGTGTGTGTGTGTGTGTGTGTGTGTGTGTGTGTGTGTGTGTGTGTGTGTGTGTGTGTGTGTGTGTGTGTGTGTGTGTGTGTGTGTGTGTGTGTGTGTGTGTGTGTGTGTCAGTGTGTGTGTGTGTGTGTGTCAGTGTGTCAGTGTGTGTGTGTGTGTGTCAGTGTGTGTGTGTGTGTGTGTGTGTGTGTGTGTGTGTGTGTGTCAGTGTGTGTGTGTGTGTGTGTGTGTGTGTGTGTGTGTGTGTGTGTGTGTGTGTGTGTGTGTGATTATTTTATTTATTTATTTATTTTACAATAGGACATTCAACACATTATCTTGCATATCAATCCGAAACTACGTTTTCAGTTGCCTGGGGCTCCGGTCTGCATTTTAAGCGATTATCCCACATAGGAGGAGCGCCCAAAACAAACAGGTACACCGAGTCCTGGAGGGGCATTCCTAAATTTAAATTACACCCAAATACAAAACACCCCCCCCCTCCCTCCCTCCCCGCGGACCTGTAAAAAAAAGCGCTTGACCGGTTTTACAATCGTACTGCACCCGGATTCCTTCGATTTCTATCCTTACAAACTCTCCCATTCCGCCGTTTATCTCTCATGGAAAATGACGCGTCAACTCTGGGTCGAATTTGTTGGCAAACGCTATCACAGGGCTGGGAATCAGACTCCTATCCCACAGCAGTGTGATCCAGTCCAGGTTTTACTGCTACCAGCTTGATCAGCCCCCAGTGTGTCTAGCTAACAAGCTCAGGTGTGTCTTATTATTAAACTCCTAGTGAAACCAGGACTGGATCACACTGCTGTGCAGCGGGAGTCTGATTCCCCAGCCCTGTAGATAGACTTAGGTTGAAGGAGGTTTGTCGCTGATTTTATAGTGAAGAGAGCTACAGGATATTGCTGGGAACTGTGGGATATTTAGACAGAGAGATCAGGGAGGGGAATCAGACTCCTATCCCACAGCAGTGTGATCCAGTCCAGGTTTTACTGCTACCAGCTTGATCAGCCCCAGTGTGTCTAGCTAACAAGCTTAGGTGTGTCTTATTATTAAACTCCTAGTGAAACCAGGACTGGATCACACTGCTGTGCAGCGGGAGTCTGATTCCCCAGCCCTGTAGATAGACTTAGGTTGAAGGAGGTTTGTCGCTGATTTTATAGTGGAGAGCTACAGGATATTGCTGGGAACTGTGGGATATTTAGACAGAGAGATCAGGGAGGGGAATCAGACTCCTATTGCACAGCAGTGTGATCCAGTCCAGGTTTTACTGCTACCAGCTTGATCAGCCCCCAGTGTGTCTAGCTAACAAGCTCAGGTGTGTCTTATTATTAAACTCCCAGTGAAACCAGGACTGGATCACACTGCTGTGCAGCGGGAGTCTGATTCCCAGCCCTGTTCTTTGCAAACTCTCTCGACGGGGTCAACTCTGGGGAGAATTTGTTGGCCAACACTGTGCAGCGAAACCAACTGATATAAATTGATAAATTGAGGCGATAAAGTCAATACAAAAATAATAATATCGTATCAAGTATGTGTTGTTTATAGCGCCCTTTTTTTTTTGTGAGTGTTGAGGCCAAAGCAGACTTTTTCGAAAACTACGTGGCTTATAATATTTTATTTATTTATTTATTGTTTATTTGTTTATTTTTCCATCCGTAACTTAAAAGTGAAAATTGCAGTCGACACGCAACGACGTGACAACGTTGGAAAAGCACAAATAAAATTTAAAAAATCAAATACAATAAACACACACAACAACAAAAACAACAACAACAACAAACGTTGTCAAGCAGATCGGCGGAATATATATATATATATATATATATATATATATATATATATATATATATATATATATATATATATATATATATAATCACAACAGCCCGTTACGTTAAACTTATATTGTGTCGTGTTTCAAAACACAACATGCTTCCAGGCTGGTGGTCTCTAAAACTTTATTGGGGGTCGAAATAATTCAATAACACTCGCGGGGTACAATGAAACGATAAACATATTTACAAAATAGACCGAAATATATCATCTAACGCACACGGTGCAGCGAATGACGTCAGAGCACGAATGACGTCAGAGCAAGGGCTCCAAACACGAACAAAACAATAAACCTCTCGGAAGAATTGGGTTCGGGTTCCGGTTCGGGGTTTGATAAATATATGTATACTTTCTTTATAATCCGACAATGTCGTTGCTTTAATCGATCTAATAATGCGAAAGGATGAGAATTCTGGCTATTTTTTTTTTTTTAAAGCGTTAAGGTATTGTAAAGTTAATCTATACTGAACGTAAGTTACCATGCTGTGCTATTGACAGTGCTATGGCAGGTGAATCAGTCCCATGCTGTGCTATTGACAGTGCTATAGCAGGTGAATCAGTCCCATGCTGTGCTATTGACAGTGCTATGGCAGGTGAATCAGTCCCATGCTGTGCTATTGACAGTGCTATAGCAGGTGAATCAGTCCCATGCTGTGCTATTGACAGTGCTATGGCAGGTGAATCAGTCCCATGCTGTGCTATTGACAGTGCTATAGCAGGTGAATCAGTCCCATGCTGTGCTATTGACAGTGCTATAGCAGGTGAATCAGTCCCATGCTGTGCTATTGACAGTGCTATAGCAGGTGAATCAGTCCCATGCTGTGCTATTGACAGTGCTATGGCAGGTGAATCAGTCCCATGCTGTGCTATTGACAGTGCTATAGCAGGTGAATCAGTCCCATGCTGTGCTATTGACAGTGCTATGGCAGGTGAATCAGTCCCATGCTGTGCTATTGACAGTGCTATAGCAGGTGAATCAGTCCCATGCTGTGCTATTGACAGTGCTATAGCAGGTGAATCAGTCCCATGCTGTGCTATTGACAGTGCTATAGCAGGTGAATCAGTCCCATGCTGTGCTATTGACAGTGCTATAGCAGGTGAATCAGTCCCATGCTGTGCTATTGACAGTGCTATAGCAGGTGAATCAGTCCCATGCTGTGCTATTGACAGTGCTATAGCAGGTGAATCAGTCCCATGCTGTGCTATTGACAGTGCTATAGCAGGTGAATCAGTCCCATGCTGTGCTATTGACAGTGCTATAGCAGGTGAATCAGTCCCATGCTGTGCTATTGACAGTGCTATAGCAGGTGAATCAGTCCCATGCTGTGCTATTGACAGTGCTATAGCAGGTGAATCAGTCCCATGCTGTGCTATTGACAGTGCTATAGCAGGTGAATCAGTCCCATGCTGTGCTATTGACAGTGCTATAGCAGGTGAATCAGTCCCATGCTGTGCTATTGACAGTGCTATGTCAGGTGAATCAGTCCCATGCTGTGCTATTGACAGTGCTATAG
>JAGXEW010000059.1:1863519-1869465 GCA_030684275.1 Acipenser oxyrinchus oxyrinchus
TCTCTCTCTCTGCTCAGCACAGAGGGAGGCTGTTCAGAGAGTATAAGAGCCTCTCTTCTCTCTCTCTGCTCAGCACAGAGGGAGGCTGTTCAGAGAGTATAAGAGCCTCTCTTTCTCTCTCTGCTCAGCACAGAGGGAGGCTGTTCAGAGAGTATAAGAGCCTCTCTTTCTCTCTCTGCTCAGCACAGAGGGAGGCTGTTCAGAGAGTATAAGAGCCTCTCTTCTCTCTCTCTGCTCAGCACAGAGGGAGGCTGTTCAGAGAGTATAAGAGCCTCTCTTCTCTCTCTCTGCTCAGCACAGAGGGAGGCTGTTCAGAGAGTATAAGAGCCTCTCTTTCTCTCTCTGCTCAGCACAGAGGGAGGCTGTTCAGAGAGTATAAGAGCCGTTGACGGTATAGACCGATCGATAGATAGATAGATAGATAGATAGATAGATAGATAGATAGATAGATAGATTTTCTCATATAGACCTAGAGAAAACCGATAGAAATTTTGACGGATGAAGAAAAAGTTCAGTTAAAATAGGTATTTGTCGTTATAGATATATGCTAGTCCGTAGAGAGAGAGAGAGAGAGGAGAGAGAGAGAGAGAGAGAGAGAGAGAGAGAGAGAGAGAGAGAGAGAGCATACATCCAGTATAAACGTATTTTTTGCCCGGTTACTACATAAGCTTTTCTCTTGCAGCGTGTCTGCGGTTAACAGCATAACGAGAAGCAGCGACGGAGCTTTCTGTATTTCCATGTAAATCTCCATCATATCATCGCATACAGGATACACCCCACAGACCACCTGCGGGATAGCGTGGCTGTGAGAGAGAGGAGAGAGAGAGAGAGAGGGAGAGAGAGAGAGAGAGAGAGAGAGAGAGAGAGAGAGAGAGAGAGAGAGAGGAGAGAGAGAGAGAGAGAGAGAGAGAGAGAGGGAGAGAGAGAGAGAGAGAGAGAGAGAGAGAGAGAGAGAGAGAGAGAGAGAGAGAGAGAGAGAGAGAGAGAGAGAGAGAGAGAGAGAGAGAGAGGAGAGAGAGAGAGAGGGAGGAGAGAGAGAGAGACCAAACGAAAAGAGGAAAAGACGACTTCATCTGCGGATCGTATAAGAATATCACGCTTCGTGGGGTTGCAATGGAAAACCATACCGAGTGGGAAGACAAGAATAAAACACGCGTGTCTGTGACACGCTCAGTACCCGCAACGCAACGATACACGATGACTTTTAAATGATAATATTAATAATAATAATGATAATAATAATAACACCGTGAGCAATAATAATACTAATGATGATGTGTGAAGAGGAGCCGGTCTTGAGAGAGAGAGATATCGGGGTTATGCCAGATTCACACTATGAAACGCTCAACAATTGTTTTATTTTTGTGACATTGTTTTTGAAAGGAACAACAATTAAAAGTATATTTTGAAGACTGGTGAATTGAAGACACTAGCCTGTAGCTCGATTTTAAAGCTGTGTTTTAATTTAAAAACAACAAAATACTGTGTGTGTGGAGCAACCGTCGGTATTTTACCAACTGGAATACAGCAAGCAAAAGACGTGTTTTTGAGTAAAAAAAATCACACACACACACTGTACTTGGATATTTAATCGGTAATTATTTAATTACGTGTGGGTGTTTCGCAATGGATGTCAAACAGAAGACTTAAAATCGTTCAATCGTTTTTTCTTCTTCATATTTCTCTCTCTGATCGAGGATATCTTCACAAGAGGGATATCATTGTAACTTGTTCCCAACCTGTGTGTGTGTGTGTGTGTGTGTGTGTGGAAGAGGGAGAAAATATACCAACTAAATATTTTAAATAAAATCGAAAACAAAAATAACATTTTAACATGCGGGTTTGTAAACCGCCAGAGACGCCTTGGACATTTTACCGCTGAGGAGTTGCCTTGGCGACCAACTGTCACGGATTCACGCGGCTGATTTTTTTTTGGCGTTGCTAGAAACACTATTATTATTATTTATTTATTTTTGTTGTTGTTGTTGTTTTTAATTTGTCAACCAAAGCCCGTTTCTCTATCTCTACCTGTATGTACTCCTTTTTCTAGATGGGGTTTCTGTCAGATTGTTAAATCGTTTTTATATATAAGTTGGATATCGAGAGTTTCTGGAGATAAACTGGTCTTCACGACAGCACGAGACGCCGGACGCACGTTCATGTTAAGGTAAGATAGATAAGATATATATATATATATATATATATATATATATATATATATATATATATATATATATATATATATATATATATATAATGTACATATCGTATAAAGTATAAATATTTTGTGTGCGTTTTTTGCTATTAATAGGTATTTTTCAAGTTGTTTATATATATATATATATATATAGAGAGAGAGAGAGAGAGAGAGAGAGAGATAGATAGAATTCATAACACACATATTTTATAAGCGCTGTATATTTATCCAGCTTACACACGCACCACGGAAACCTGTGTACCATTGCTGAAATCGCACAATTAGAGGGCGTGAATGAAATAAAAACACATTTTTTAGGAAACTGTGTGGGATACGCTAAACACAAACTGTAGCTGGCATATTAATTGTATAACGAACCTGTAAAAATGATCACACTATGGCTATAGTGTAGTCTCACCTCTATCGTGTAAACTCAATTAGATAACTATCCAGTGTCGATGACGTGTGACTGAATATCGTTATTAGCCTATTTTTAATACCCTCTTATGATGATGAACGGTAATAATAATAATAATAATAATAATAATAATAATACTTTTAAAACGTGTCAAACTTAATCAGACAGCGCAAACTGCGTCGAGACGTGTGGCTGCTTATTCATATTCGCGCTGTTATAATTATTAAACTTATTGGGACGGCATCTGACTTGAATTCCTGGCGCGTGACACTTGAATTCAAATTTAACGGTTTCGAATTCTGGCGTTCGAAAATGGGTAACGGTAAAAATGACGGCGGCTGATGCCCTCAAGGCAGGAAAGTATTACCGGCAGCGTATTTTACTGTTGGAGAAGAAGAAAAAAATAGTTGTTACGCCGCTGGCTTCCTGGCTTCCTGACTCTCCTGTGTGAATATTTCTCACTCCAGACTCAAAATTCAAAATGACGAGGGGGGTGGGGGGGTTCAAAACTCGCACTTTCCCTTTAGGTAACGCCAATGAAAATGCGTTTTCCCAAAATGTCGCTCTGCCTAATTCCTGCAGCCTATAGCAGCGTGATGTTCATTGAGACCTGCATATTAATACAGTTTAAGGAGCCAGGAGTTTGAGCAGGGTTAGAAACTCACACTAGCCCTGCTGCTGCTGCTGCTGCTGCACCCAGTCCTGGGGTTCAGAGCTCCCCTCAATGAAGTCTAGTGTTATTAATATTGAAATGATCAGGAATTTGAGAC
Organism: Acipenser oxyrinchus oxyrinchus; assembly: GCA_030684275.1. Lineage (NCBI taxonomy): Eukaryota > Metazoa > Chordata > Actinopteri > Acipenseriformes > Acipenseridae > Acipenser > Acipenser oxyrinchus. The sequence goes on from JAGXEW010000059.1 coordinate 1,866,905, forward strand.
TAAATTGAGGGGAGCTCTGAACCCCAGGACTGGTGCTGCAGCAGCAGCAGCAGGCTAGTGTGAGTTTCAAGCTGTGACATTTATTGCACACGACTAAGAAACACGACAAATGATTCTCTGTTTCAATGACAAGTTTACCAGGTGTTAAAGACACCTTCGTTAATCAGCTAATTTACTGCAGGTGTCAATTCAATTAAATGTCAAGCTATTATCACCGTAGAAATGGCAAAGACAAAAATATGAGACGATAGAATTCTTTATCTAACCACTGAGCTCCTCAAACCCCACTGCCTTCCACACTGCAGCCCAGCTTTCTTTATCTAACCACTGAGCTCCTCAAACCCCACTGCCTTCCACACTGCAGCCCAGCGCTTTCTTTATCTAACCACTGAGCTCCTCAAACCCCACTGCCTTCCACACTGCAGCCCAGCGTTTCTTTATCTAACCACTGAGCTCCTCAAACCCCACTGCCTTCCACACTGCAGCCCAGCGCTTTCTTTATCTAACCACTGAGCTCCTCAAACCCCACTGCCTTCCACACTGCAGCCCAGCTATCTAACCACTGAGCTCCTCAAACCCCACTGCCCACAGCAATTTCTTTATCTAACCACTGAGCTCCTCAAACCCCACTGCCTTCCACACTGCAGCCCAGCTTTCTTTATCTAACCACTGAGCTCCTCAAACCCCACTGCCTTCCACACTGCAGCCCAGCGCTTCTTTATCTAACCACTGAGCTCCTCAAACCCCACTGCCTTCCACACTGCAGCCCAGCTTTCTTTATCTAACCACTGAGCTCCTCAAACCCCACTGCCTTCCACACTGCAGCCCAGCGCTTTCTTTATCTAACCACTGAGCTCCTCAAACCCCACTGCCTTCCACACTGCAGCCCAGCGCTTTCTTTATCTAACCACTGAGCTCCTCAAACCCCACTGCCTTCCACACTGCAGCCCAGCGCTTTCTTTATCTAACCACTGAGCTCCTCAAACCCCACTGCCTTCCACACTGCAGCCCAGCGCTTTCTTTATCTAACCACTGAGCTCCTCAAACCCCACTGCCTTCCACACTGCAGCCCAGCGCTTTCTTTATCTAACCACTCAGCTAAATCATGCTCTGTTCGACGCTCATAAAGAGATTCGCAGTGTCACACAGCCTCATCTCTGTCCTGTAGTTTTAGTGCTTATTTTAATAACTTGTCACACACTATTACCCTTCATTGCCCCTTTCATGTTCCCCCGGCATCACGGATGTCAAACTTTATTAAGAACGCGGGCGCTGTTCTCTATTTGTTATTATTTGCTTTGGACGGGGATCAAAAAAACGTCATCGACAAAGGCAGTGGGGTTTGAGGAGCTCTGTGCAGTAATGTGACACGCAGACAGAAGGACAGAGGTACAGACAGACAGACCTCCTTATATCCCCAGAATCTGACATTCAGAGACCCCTCTACCCCAGAATCTGAGATTCAGAGACCCCTCTAATCAGAATCTGAGATTCAGAGACCCTCTACCCCAGAATCTGACATTCAGAGACCCCCTCTACCCCAGAATCTGAGATTCAGAGACCCCCTCTAATCAGAATCTGAGATTCAGAGACCCCTCTACCACAGAATCTGAGATTCAGAGACCCCCTCTAACCAGAATCTGAGATTCAGAGACCCCTCTACCCCAGAATCTGAGATTCAGAGACCCTCTACCCCAGAATCTGAGATTCAGAGACCCCCTCTACCCCAGAATCTGAAATTCAGAGACCCCCTCTAACCAGAATCTGAGATTCAGAGACCCCCTCTACCCCAGAATCTGAGATTCTCAATAACTTGAGCTGAATAATGTTAAGAGCCAGTTTCCTGACAATGCGAGAAGCGCTTCAAACAGAGAGATGGAGGAACGTGTGACGTGTGACCCGGCCTTCCTGACAGAGAGACAGACAGACGCACAGACAGATCGAGGAAGCTTTCTGCAGATAAAGAGGCCGTATGTCAGCTGGCAAACCCGCACAGCCTATTTTAAACCCTCTAGACCGTTATCGCTTAATTGGCCGGCGTTGTGCTGGTGTGAATTTATTACCTGTCCTGCGTCTGACCGCTAGAACGCGCATTTCCAAATCCCAGAAGGAATATTGCTGCTAATCTATCTCAGAAACGGGTCAATTTTATTGATGTAGGCTACATTACAAGCCACGGAAAATTAATAGCGTACAACAATAAGTTTAATTAAACTAAATAATGATGCAGGATTAATGCAGCAATGTAATCTGGTGGTTTGGGCAATTGATCTCAGCAGTGATATGAGCTTGCAACAAATATCTGTCACACTATAGGGATACTGAAATACATTTCTAGTGGAAACGTTTGCCATTGAATTTACACTGAAGACACTGTGAAAGATTTCTACTCAAAATGTTAGTTATTCAGCTTACAAAATAACTATTGAAAGCGCTGGGCTGCAGTGTGGAAGGCAGTGGGGTTTGAGGAGCTCAGTGGTTAGATAAAGAAAGCTGGGCTGCAGTGTGGAAGGCAGTGGGGTTTGAGGAGCTCAGTGGTTAGATAAAGAAACGCTGGGCTG
>JAGXEW010000059.1:1869965-1882465 GCA_030684275.1 Acipenser oxyrinchus oxyrinchus
GGGAAGGTGGAGGGAGACTGGGAGGAGGAGTGGGAGAGGAGCTGGAGGAGGGACTGGGACTGGGAGGTGAGTGGAAGGAGGAGGAATGGGTGATGGGGATGGAGAGGAAGGGTAGGATTGGCCTCTGAGTTCGCTGGCCTGGATCACCAGCGTGAAATGACTGCCGCGATTTCAGTAAAACGAGTCCTGACATGTTTAATGTATGATGTGAGCTGGCTGGCTGACTGACTGCTACAAAATTGACAAGATTTTTCTTCAGCCTAAAACCCACACAGAGCTGGGAATCAGACTCCCGCTGCACAGCAGTGTGATCCAGTCCTAGTTTCACTAGGAGTTTAATAATAAGACACACCTGAGCTTGTTAGCTAGACACACTGGGGCTGATCAAGCTGGTAGCAGTAAAACCTGGACTGGATCACACTGCTGTGGGATAGGAGTCTGATTCCCAGCCCTGATCTCTCTGTCTAAATATCCCACAGTTCCCAGCAATATCCTGTAGCTCTCTTCACTATAAAATCAGCTACAAACCTCCTTCAACCAAAGTCTATCTCCAGGGCTGGGAATCAGACTCCCGCTGCACAGCAGTGTGATCCAGTCCTGGTTTCACTAGGAGTTTAATAATAAGACACACCTGAGCTTGTTAGCTAGACACACTGGGGGCTGATCAGCAGGATTTTGTTTTGGTTGACTCTGTCCTTGACATTAGCTAGCTGTTAATTGGCTTCCATCGCACGTGTTTTAACAAGTCCCCTAGAAACGCAGTCGGTTGTTCCCGTGTTCCCTTGTGACCTCATGATAATTTGACAATGCGAAACTGTTTGTATTTCATCCTGTTTTAAATTAATACATTATTTTTGACAAGATGATGACAGATTTTGTTCTCTTTTCCTAAGAATGATTTTATAGAAAACAAATTGACCCTTAAAAGTAGTGAAGTGAAAATTAAAGCATAGGGAAGCATTGTAAAGCACAGAGAGGTCTGGTAAAGCATAGGGAAGCATTGTAAAGCACAGAGAGGTCTGGTAAAGCATAGGAAGCATTGTGAAGCACAGAGAGGTCTGGTAAAGCATAGGGAAGCATTGTAAAGCACAGAGAGGTCTGGTAAAGCATAGGGAAGCATTGTAAAGCACAGAGAGGTGTGGTAAAGCATAGGGAAGCATTGTAAAGCACAGAGAGGTCTGGTAAAGCATAGGGAAGCATTGTAAAGCACAGAGAGGTCTGGTAAAGCATAGGGAAGCATTGTAAAGCACAGAGAGGTCTGGTAAAGCATAGGGAAGCATTGTAAAGCACAGAGGTGTGGTAAAGCATAGGGAAGCATTGTAAAGCACAGAGAGGTGTGGTAAAGGGAAGCATCCACTAGGGGGCATAGTACTAAAGGAAAAAATAAGAGACCAGCGAAACTGTTAATAAAGCTAATCAGAGGTGAGAGAATGGATTTTAAAGATGGTCAGCGCTCCTTTAAAGGGAGGGACCAGCGATGCTGTTAATAAAGCTAATCAGAGGTGAGAGAATGGATTTTAAAGATGGTCAGAGCTCCTTTAAAGGGAGGGACCAGCGATGCTGTTAATAAAGCTAATCAGAGGTGAGAGAATGGATTTTAAAGATGGTCAGAGCTCCTTTAAAGGGAGGGACCAGCGATGCTGTTAATAAAGCTAATAAGAGGTGAGAGAATGGATTTTAAAGATGGTCAGCGCTCCTTTAAAGGGAGGGACCAGCGATACTGTTAATAAAGCTAATAAGAGGTGAGAGAATGGATTTTAAAGATGGTCAGCCTCCTTTAAAGGGAGGGACCAGCGATACTGTTAATAAAGCTAATAAGAGGTGAGAGAATGGATTTTAAAGATGGTCAGCGCTCCTTTAAAGGGAGGGACCAGCGATACTGTTAATAAAGCTAATAAGAGGTGAGAGAATGGATTTTAAAGATGGTCAGCTCCTTTAAAGGGAGGGCCAGCGATACTGTTAATAAAGCTAATAAGAGGTGAGAGAATGGATTTTAAAGATGGTCAGCTCCTTTAAAGGGAGGGACCAGCGATACTGTTAATAAAGCTAATAAGAGGTGAGAGAATGGATTTTAAAGATGGTCAACGCTCCTTTAAAGGGAGGGACCAGCGATACTGTTAATAAAGCTAATAAGAGGTGAGAGAATGGATTTTAAAGATGGTCAGCGCTCCTTTAAAGGGAGGGACCAGCGATACTGTTAATAAAGCTAATAAGAGGTGAGAGAATGGATTTTAAAGATGGTCAGCGCCCTTTAAAGGGAGGGGCCAGCGATACTGTTAATAAAGCTAATAAGAGGTGAGAGAATGGATTTTAAAGATGGTCAGCTCCTTTAAAGGGAGGGACCAGCGATACTGTTAATAAAGCTAATAAGAGGTGAGAGAATGGATTTTAAAGATGGTCAGCGTCCTTTAAAGGGAGGGACCAGCGATACTGTTAATAAAGCTAATAAGAGCCGAGAACGTGGATTTTAAATCCGAAACTCATTTAATATACAGGGGTGTGGAGGGTGTATTTAAATAGACAGTGGGGTTTTCAGTGCAGCTGGCTCAGCGGATCAGGTCACAGTGCTGGTATGGCTGGGCTGGGCTGGTTCCTCACAGGAAGGGGTTGGTGGTGTGCGGCGAGGCAGGGGCTGGGGGGCACTGGGTAAAGGCTGGCACAGGGCTGGGAGGCTGAGCCAGGGGTGCGTCCGGGGTCAGGCTGACTCGGGTATAGGCTGGTGAAGGAAGGGAGAGAAGGGACAGGATTGCAGTTCCCTGCCAGGCGTTGGGGTTGCAGGCTGGGTGAGGAGAGAGAGACGAGGGCAGGAGCTACTGAGCAGAAGAAAGAAAGAAAGGAAGAAAGGAAGTTTGAATCTGCAACTTCACATCTACAGCTGCGCCAAAATATTCGCATCTCCCTGTAGAATGAACTTGCTGGGCTAGGACTACGACTCCCAGCATGCCTCTGCACCCGCAGCAATGGTGAGGCATGCTGGGAGCTGTAGTTCTTATGTTGTGGTCTCGTATCACAAGCGATACAGACCTCTATTACGATACATCATGTACAGCTGTGGGCAAAAGTTTAGCAGCATCACCCTCTATATAGAATGGACTGATTCAGCTTCATAGAGTCCAATGAAAGCTGCTGAATAATGTTCCCTTGTTAACATATTGAATTCCACCCCCTCTATATAGAATGAACTCACTCAGCTTCATAGAGTCATAGAGTATAAAGAGCGCACCTCCAGTCTGCGCGCAGGAGCAGCCAAACTGACTCCCACAGGGGGCCAAGCTCCTGGACTGAGAACCGGGGAACAAACACATCGCGGAGGTGCAGGAGGCTGGAGCCATGCTGAGATCTGGAAAGAGGCTCCTGGGAGCTGGAGGGGGGTGTCGGGGAAAGTGGCCCAGTTTCGAGAGCTGTGCCTGGGGGAGCAGGGTGAGGGTGCAGGGTACAGCGTGTGGTTCTTTTTGTTGAGAGTGGTGATGGTGATGGAACCTGGGGAGGAGAGAGAGAGAGAGAGAGAGAGAGAGAGAGAGAGAGAGAGAGAGAGAGAGAGAGAGAGAGAGAGAGAGAGAGAGAGAGATTGGGATTGGGATTGCAGTATTAATCAAGTCCAGGGCTGGGAATCAGACTCCTATCGCACAGCAGTGTGATCCAGTCCAGGTTTTACTGCTACCAGCCCCCAGTGTGTCTAGCTAACAAGCTCAGGTGTGTCTTATTATTAAACTCCTAGTGAAACCAGGACTGGATCACACTGCTGTGCAGCGGGAGTCTGATTCCCAGCCCTGAAGTCTGATTTTAAATATTAAGACACTGAGAAAGACTTCTAGTGGAAACGTTTGCCATTGAATTTACACTGAAGACGCTGAGAGAGACTTCTAGTGGAAACTTTTGCCATTGAATTCACACAGAAGACACTGAGAAAGACTTCTAGCGGAAACGTTTGCCGTTGAATTCACACTGAAGACTCTGAGAAAGACTTCTAGTGGAAACGTTTGCCATTGAATTTACACTGAAGATGCTGAGAAAGACTTCTAGTGGAAACGTTTGCCATTGAATTTACACTGAAGACGCTGAGAAAGACTTCTAGTGGAAACGTTTGCCATTGAATTTACACTGAAGACGCTGAGAAAGACTTCTAGTGGAAACGTTTGCCATTGAATTCACACAGAAGACTCTGAGAGAGACTTCTCTGTCTGTAAAAGGTCAGGGCAGAGCTGCAGGTTACGGGAAGCGTTCAGAAGAAGCCTTTGGTTTCCGCTTCACTGTAAGAAGCCGGTTTCTCTGTTTCTCTCATCACAGTCTCATGACTAATGCGACTGAGTGAATTGGAGCTAGTCTTTTTTGGTTTTTTTGTGGTTTTTCAAACTCGGAGCAGCAAAGGAAGGAAATGCTGTTTGCCACATTTGCAACTGCAGAGCATGAGAAGCATCTATAGGTCTAGTAAAAATAAAAAAAAAATCTGTATTTTTAGAATATCTAGTTTATTTCCAATGAAAACCTAATCTAATCTACAGCTGTGGACAAAAGTTTAGCAGCATCACCCTCTATGTAGAATGAACTCCCTCAGCTTCATAGAGTCCAATGAAAGCTGCTGAATAATGTTCCCTTGTTAACATATTGAATTCCACCCCCTCTATATAGAATGAACTCCCTCAGCTTCATAGAGTCCAATGAAAGCTGCTGAATAATGTTCCCTTGTTAACATATTGAATTCCACACCCTCTATATAGAATGAACTCCCTCAGCTTCATAGAGTCCAATGAAAGCTGCTGAATAATGTTCCCTTGTTAACATATTGAATTCCACCCCTCTATATAGAATGAACTGATTCAGCTTCATAGAGTCCAATGAAAGCTGCTGAATAATGTTCCCTTGTTAACATATTGAATTCCACCCCTCTATATAGAATGAACTCCCTCAGCTTCATAGAGTCCAATGAAAGCTGCTGAATAATGTTCCCTTGTTAACATATTGAATTCCACCCCTCTATATAGAATGAACTCCCTCAGCTTCATAGAGTCCAATGAAAGCTGCTGAATAATGTTCCCTTGTTAACATATTGAATTCCACCCCCTCTATGTAGAATGAACTCCCTCAGCTTCATAGAGTCCAATGAAAGCTGCTGAATAATGTTCCCTTGTTAACATATTGAATTCCACACCCAGCGCTTTGTAGTTTTCCAGATACTGAACAGAAAAACTGACATTGAAAAAAAATGTGACATTTCAGAAATCTAACATGAAATACTACTGGACTGCGATTTATTAAGACTTTTTTTTTTTTTTTCAATATCATTTTGTAGTTTCTTTTGATTACATCACCATGTTAAATAATAAAAGATCTAAATTATATTCATATAGTTTTTATTTTTATTTTAAATCATGTCTCAATCCTAAAATTCTAGGTGATGCAAAACTTTTGACCACAGCTATAAAACTGAGGCTACACAGAGTTCAATATACATAGAATTGAATATAACAACAGGGCCATAGACAGTGAATGCAAATATAACCCTTACAGTGCTTCCATTGAAGCTGAATCAAACACGATAGGAAACACATCTCATTTTTAGCTGTCGCTTGCTGACAGATTTCCTTTGTGATAGTAAGTGGTGGTCTGTCTGTATCTAAGACAGGAGGAAAGAGAGAGACCGGATGTGATGGGGTGAGATCTAGTCTCTCTCTCTCTCTCTCTCTCTCTCTCTCTCTCTCTCTCTCTGTCTGTCTGTCTGTCTGTCTCTCCCCCCTCACTCTCTCTCTCTCTGTCTGTGTGTCTGTCTCTCTCTCTGTCTGTGTGTCTGTCTCTCTCTCTGTCTGTGTGTCTGTCTCTCTGTCTGTCTGTCTGTCTCTCTCTGTCAGTCTGTCTCTCCCCTCTCTCTCTCTCTCTGTCTGTGTCTGTCTCTCTCTCTGTCTGTCTGTCTGTCTCTCTCTGTCTGTCTGTCTCTCCCCCCTCTCTCTCTCTCTCTGTCTGTGTGTCTGTCTCTCTCTCTGTCTGTCTGTCTGTCTCTCCCCCCTCACTCTCTCTCTGTCTGTGTCTGTCTCTCCCCCTGACTTTCTCCCTCACTCTGTCTCTCTCTCTGTCTGTCTGTCTCTCTTTCTTTCTCTCTCTCTCTCTCTCTCTCTCTCTCTGTGTCTGTGTCTCTCTCTGTGTCTGTCTCTTTCGCTCTCTCCCTCTCTCTCTCTCCCCCTCACTCTCCCTCTCCCTCACTCTCTCTCTGTCTCTCTCTCTTTCTGTCTGTTTCTCTCTCTGTCTCTCTCACTCTCTCTCTCTCTCCCTCTCTTGTTCTCTCCCTCTCCCTCTCTCTCTCTCTTGCTCTCTCTCTCTCACCTGCTGTCTCCGCAGTCTGTTTTTACTGACCTGCTCTTAGAGGGTCGAACTCTGAAAAATCCTCTGCTGGTGTGGAACAGGCTGGGAGAGAGAAAGCAGTGGGGTTTGAGGAGCTCAGTGTGGAAAGCAGTGGGGTTTGAGGAGCTCAGTGTGGAAGGCAGTGGGGTTTGAGGAGCTCAGTGTGGAAAGCAGTGGGGTTTGAGGAGCTCAGTGTGGAAGGCAGTGGGGTTTGAGGAGCTCAGTGTGGAAGGCAGTGGGGTTTGAGGAGCTCAGTGTGGAAGGCAGTGGGGTTTGAGGAACTCAGTGTGGAAGGCAGTGGGGTTTGAGGAGCTCAGTGTGGAAGGCAGTGGGGTTTGAGGAGCTCAGTGTGGAAGGCAGTGGGGTTTGAGGAGCTCAGTGTGGAAGGCAGTGGGGTTTGACCAGTCAAACTGGGTCGACTAGTTTCCATCCCCGCTGAGCTCTCAATTACTGAACGAGACCCTGAATCGAACTGACTGTCAGTTTAATTAAAATGTTTGTAATTGTGTTCCGTTCTTACACGCTTGCAGATTTCAACTGCAACTTTTTAGGAGCTGAGAACAATTAAAAAAACATCTAATTCAGCTAATTCTGAGTTGAGTTCAGGGTGTGGTTCAGTAATTGAGGGCTCAGCGGGGATGAAAAGCAGCCGAACCAGCAGGGGCTCGGAGGAGCTGCTTCAGTAGATCTCTCTGTGAACCTCGCTGAGCTTTTAACAAGAAGATTCAAGGAGGGGACGACAAACTGAAGCAATGCAAGAGATTGCAAAGCCAACACCATGAACGATACAGAACGGGGCGGAGAGAGAGAGGGGGGGAGAGGGAGAGAGAGGGGAGAGGGAGAGGGAGAGAGGGAGAGAGAGAGGGAGAGGGAGAGAGGGGGAGAGGGAGAGGGAGAGGGGAGGAGAGGGGAGGAGAGAGGGAGAGGGGAGGAGAGAGGGGAGGAGAGAGAGGAGAGGGAGGAGAGAGGGGAGGAGAGAGAGGAGGGAGGAGAGAGAGAGAGAGAGAGAGAGAGGGAGAGAGAGAGAGAGAGAGAGAGAGGGGAGAGAGAGGGAGGAGAGAGAGGGAGGAGGAGAGAGAGACAGAGCGAGAGACAGAGAGACAGAGCGAGAGAGAGAGGAGGGGAGAGGGGAGAGAGAGGATTGTTTCATTTTGCACAGCCCTGTTTATTGTGAGGATTTTACCTGCTGGTCTCCGGGGGTCATTGTCAGCCTGCATCAGAGTGTGCTCCCAGGGGTCACTCCTCATCTGGGATGGGGGCGACAGAACAGAGTCCTGACTCTCCTAAAAAACAAGAGACAATATCATAGACTGTAATAATCACTACAACCCTGATTAAAACTTCCCATAGTAAAAGCACAGTGATAGCTAAAGCATAGGGAAGCATTGTAAAGCACAGAGAGGTGTGGTAAAGCATAGGGAAGCATTGTAAAGCACAGAGAGGTCTGGTAAAGCATAGGGAAGCATTGTAAAGCACAGAGAGGTCTGGTAAAGCACAGGGAAGCATTGTAAAGCACAGAGAGGTCTGGTAAAGCATAGGGAAGCATTGTAAAGCACAGAGAGGTCTGGTAAAGCATAGGGAAGCATTGTAAAGCACAGAGAGGAGCCCTCCAGTCTTCAGTTGATTCTCCAGTCTGGTTCACCGTTTGCTGCTCGTGCTCCTCTGTGCTTTCAGCCAATGCGATCTGCAGCTGCATTTCCTCTTCGGGTTTGGATTGAGGACGGATCTCTCCTGGTATCAGCTTTGCCATCGGACAGCCTGCAACACAGGGAGGGGATAAACACGGCCAGCCTTCAAGGTTCAAATCCCAGCTCAGCCACTGACTCGCTGTGTGTGTGTGTGTGTGCGTGTGTGTGTGTGTGTCTGTGTGTGTGTGTGTGTGTGTGTGTGTGTGTGTGTGTGTGACCCTGAGCGAGTCGCTTCACCTCCTTGTGCTCCGTCCTTCGGATGAGACGTCAAACAAACGAGCTCCTATTGGAAGTGACTCTGCAGCAGCAGCAGCAGCAGTTGTTGATGATGCAGAGTTCACCTCCCTAGTCTCTGGAAGTCGCTTTGGGAGAAAAAGCCTCCGCTGAACGACTCATTAATAATAATAATAATAATAATAATAATAATAATAATCATAATAATAATAATATTTTCAATGCATCGGTTATCGTTGATTATCACCAGTCTCGTTTTCCATATATGATTTCAATGCTGTGCATTAGTCAGTCCTGTACACAAATACATATTGCAGTGATTTATATTAATAAGGGACGGAGGGATTCTTAAGCTGAGCTAACAAGGCTACTGTGGGTTTTTTATTATTAACGAGTCACTTTTATTAAGAGTCGCTTCCAATAGGAGCTCGTTTGTTTGACGTCTCATCCGAAGGACGGAGCACAAGGAGGTGAAGCGACTCGCTCAGGGTCACACACACGCACACACACACGCACACACACACACCCACAGACACACACACACACACACACACACACACACACACACACACACACAGGGAGGGAGTCAGTGGCTGCTGCAGAGTCACTTCCAATAGGAGCTCGTTTGTTTGACGTCTCATCCGAAGGGCAGAGCACAAGGAGGTGAAGCGACTTCGCTCAGGGTCACACACACACACACACACACACACACACACACACACACACACACACACACACACACACACACACACACACACACACACACACACACACACACACACACACACACACACAGGGAGTCAGTGGCTGCTGCAATGTCATTTCCAATTGGACCTTGTTGGTTTGACGTCTCATCTCTCCGCGTTCCTTCGCTTGATGATGTTTTTTAAATCTCTCACAAACTCCCCCCCCCCGTGACCCTCGCTGTGGGGTGTGACTGCGCTGACCTGGGCAGTGGAACTGTGCTGTGTCCCTCTCTCTGTCCCTCTCCCCGCTCTTCAGTCCCACAGCCAGCCTCTGTCTGGTCCTGAGGGCCGCTTCTCTCCCTCTCTGAAGGGCGGCCTCATCCGACAGCAGCTGCTCTACCTGACGGGCCTTCACGCGCACAGAGAGACCTGGGCACGGGTGTGTAACAGCAGAGCAGTTAGCTGTCAGGTGATGTATCTGTTTAACACACTTAACGGACACAGAGTCCCTTCATATTTATATATATATATAAGCCCCAGAGCAGTTCGCTGTCAGGTGATGTATCTGTTTAACACAGTTAACGGACACAGAGTCCCTTGATATATATATATATATATAAGCCCCAGAGCAGTTAGCTGTCAGGTGATGTATTTATTTAACACACTTAATGGACACAGAGTCCCTTGATATATATATATAAGCCCCAGAGCAGTTAGCTGTCAGGTGATATATCTGTTTAACACACTTAACGGACACAGAGTCCCTTCATATTTATATATATAAGCCCCAGAGCAGTTAGCCGTCAGGTGATGTATCTGTTTAACACAGTTAACGGACACAGAGTCTCTTGATATATATATAAGCCCCAGAGCAGTTAGCTGTCAGGTGATGTATTTATTTAACACACTTAATGGACACAGAGTCCCTTGATATATATATATATATATATATATATATAAGCCCCAGAGCAGTTAGCTGTCAGGTGATGTATTTATTTAACACACTTAATGGACACAGAGTCCCTTGATATATATATATAAGCCCCAGAGAAGTTAGCCGTCAGGTGAAGTATCTGTTTAACACACTTAACGCACACAGACTCGCTTGAACCCCATTGAAAACCTGTGGTTTCAATGGAAGAGGGCAGTCCATAAGCGCAGACCGAATGATATCAAGGATCTGGAAAGATTCTGTATGGAGGAATGGTCTAAGATCTCTCCCAATGTGTTCTCCAATCTCAATAAACATTATAGAAAAAGACTCAGTGCCGTTATCCTTGCAAGGGAGGGCAAGAGTACTGAAAACAAGGGGGCCAATAACTGTGACACTTCACTGGAAATAAATTCCTAATTTGAGAAATGTGTAATTTTGGTTGATTCCATTGAATCATTAATAATGTTGGAAAATTACAATATAGCTCAGTACTGGTATTATTTATTTTATACAGTCTTTTTTGATCATCTTTATCAAGGGTGAAATAATTTTGGAGGATGACTTTGTGTATATATATATATATATATAAGCCCCAGAGCAGTTAGCTGTCAGGCGATGTATCTGTTTCACAGACCTGACCCACAATGCAGTGCTCCAGACCCTCACCCTGGTCCTTCCCGTCCTGGTCGATGTAGTGGAATCCCTGGAGGTCCCGGATGCAGGCGCCGTGCGTCCTGGCCTGTTCAGCCACTCTCTCGGAGCCGGCCCGGAGCAGGTAGTCCAGGAGGAGGAGGGACTTGAACACGTGACGCCAGCTCCTCCCCGCGTGGCCCAGCCTCTCCCACAGCGGCGGTGATCTCCGCCAGCCGAGACGCTGTAGGTCAGATCGGCGATCTCGGACATCAGCGAGCTGGAGCGGGCCCCAGGGAGTGCGTTGGAGGTGGCCTCTCGCACCTTGATCTCGGCCTCAGAGTATTTCTTTACCAGTTTCTTCAACTGGCGTCGGAAAGGCGACATTTTGTTTTGCGTGTGTGTGTGTGTGTGTCAGCGTTGCGATGCGATTTCAGAGGCTGCAAAGAGAAACGGCACCCACTTGGCGGTTAAATACACAACAGATGAAGTGAAAAATAAACTTTTCAGCGTCTTCAGAATAATTTCAACGGCAAACGTTTCCGCTAGAAGTCTCTCTCAGCGTCTTCAGTGTAAATTCAATGGCAAACGTTTCCACTAGAAGTCTCTCTCAGCGTCTTCAGTGTAAATTCAATGGCAAACGTTTCCACTAGAAGTCTTTCTCAGCGTCTTCAGTGTAAATTCAATGGCAAACGTTTCCACTAGAAGTCTTTCTCAGCGTCTTCAGTGTAAATTCAATGGCTAACGTTTCCACTAGAAGTCTCTCTCAGCGTCTTCAGTGTAAATTCAATGGCTAACGTTTCCACTAGAAGTCTCTCTCAGCGTCTTCAGTGTAAATTCAATGGCAAACGTTTCCACTAGAAGTCTCTCTCAGCGTCTTCAGTGTAAATTCACAACATTATGAATCAGTTCATTCTATATAGAGGGGGTGGAATTCAATATGTTAACAAGGGAACATTATTCAGCAGCTTTCATTAGACTCTATGAAGCTGAGGGAGTTCATTCTATATAGAGGGGGTGGAATTCAATATGTTAACAAGGGAACATTATTCAGCAGCTTTCATTGGACTCTATGAAGCTGAATCAGTTCATTCTATATAGAGGGGGTGGAATTCAATATGTTAACAAGGGAACATTATTCAGCAGCTTTCATTGGACTCTATGAAGCTGAGGGAGTTCATTCTATATAGAGGGGGTGGAATTCAATATGTTAACAAGGGAACATTATTCAGCAGCTTTCATTGGACTCTATGAAGCTGAGGGAGTTCATTCTATATAGAGGGGTGGAATTCAATATGTTAACAAGGGAACATTATTCAGCAGCTTTCATTGGACTCTATGAAGCTGAGGGAGTTCATTCTATATAGAGGGGTGGAATTCAATATGTTAACAAGGGAACATTATTCAGCAGCTTTCATTGGACTCTATGAAGCTGAGGGAGTTCATTCTATATAGAGGGGTGGAATTCAATATGTTAACAAGGGAACATTATTCAGCAGCTTTCATTGGACTCTATGAAGCTGAGGGAGTTCATTCTATATAGAGGGGTGGAATTCAATATGTTAACAAGGGAACATTATTCAGCAGCTTTCATTGGACTCTATGAAGCTGAATCAGTCCATTCTATATAGAGGGTGATGCTGCTAAACTTTTGCCCACAGCTGTACATGATGTATCGTAATAGAGGTCTGTGTCGCTTGTGAGACGAGACCACAGCATAAAGAACTACAGCTCCCAGCATGCCTCACCATTGCCGCGGGTGCAGAGGCATGCTGGGAGCCGTAGTCCTAGCCAGCAAGTTCATTCTACAGGGTGATGTAATGTTTTTGGCCAGAGCACAAACCACGCCAGGGCAATTGCATGTAACTAAACCCCAAACCTCAAACCCTCACACATTTATTTCTTTTTGAGGAAAGCCGTTCAAACCAAAACTATATAAATATTTTTTATTTAAAAACAAAATAATAATGATATGGGTCGTTGTTTTAAATGGGG
>JAGXEW010000059.1:1887739-1905239 GCA_030684275.1 Acipenser oxyrinchus oxyrinchus
GGGACTGATTCACCTGCTATAGCACTGTCAATAGCACAGCATGGGACTGATTCACCTGCTATAGCACTGTCAATAGCACAGCATGGGACTGATTCACCTGCTATAGCACTGTCAATAGCACAGCATGGGACTGATTCACCTGCTATAGCACTGTCAATAGCACAGCATGGGACTGATTCACCTGCTATAGCACTGTCAATAGCACAGCATGGGACTGATTCACCTGCTATAGCACTGTCAATAGCACAGCATGGGACTGATTCACCTGCTATAGCACTGTCAATAGCACAGCATGGGACTGATTCACCTGCTATAGCACTGTCAATAGCACAGCATGGGACTGATTCACCTGCTATAGCACTGTCAATAGCACAGCATGAGACTGATTCACCTGCTATAGCACTGTCAATAGCACAGCATGGGACTGATTCACCTGCTATAGCACTGTCAATAGCACAGCATGGGACTGATTCACCTGCTATAGCACTGTCAATAGCACAGCATGGGACTGATTCACCTGCTATAGCACTGTCAATAGCACAGCATGGGACTGATTCACCTGCTATAGCACTGTCAATAGCACAGCATGGGACTGATTCACCTGCTATAGCACTGTCAATAGCACAGCATGGGACTGATTCACCTGCTATAGCACTGTCAATAGCACAGCATGGGACTGATTCACCTGCTATAGCACTGTCAATAGCACAGCATGGGACTGATTCACCTGCTATAGCACTGTCAATAGCACAGCATGGGACTGATTCACCTGCTATAGCACTGTCAATAGCACAGCATGGGACTGATTCACCTGCTATAGCACTGTCAATAGCACAGCATGGGACTGATTCACCTGCTATAGCACTGTCAATAGCACAGCATGGGACTGATTCACCTGCTATAGCACTGTCAATAGCACAGCATGGGACTGATTCACCTGCTATAGCACTGTCAATAGCACAGCATGGGACTGATTCACCTGCTATAGCACTGTCAATAGCACAGCATGGGACTGATTCACCTGCTATAGCACTGTCAATAGCACAGCATGGGACTGATTCACCTGCTATAGCACTGTCAATAGCACAGCATGGGACTGATTCACCTGCTATAGCACTGTCAATAGCACAGCATGGGACTGATTCACCTGCTATAGCACTGTCAATAGCACAGCATGGGACTGATTCACCTGCTATAGCACTGTCAATAGCACAGCATGGGACTGATTCACCTGCTATAGCACTGTCAATAGCACAGCATGGGACTGATTCACCTGCTATATTGCTTCTTATTCAATCGCAGGCAGTTTCTGTGGAGTTTCCGTTTGCCAGGAGAGGCACAGAAGATCGATCGCATGATGGAAACGTTCGCTAGCCGATACTGCGACTGCAATCCCAACGTCTTTCAATCTACAGGTGAGATATTATTAATAATAATAATAATAATAATAATAATAATAATAATGATAATAATAATAATAATAATATATATTTATATCTGGCCAAAAGCTTCGTATCTCCCTGTAGAATGAACTTGCTGGGCTAGGACTACGGCTCCCAGCATGCCTCTGCACCCGCGGCAATAGTGAGGCATGCTGGGAGCTGTAGTTCTTTATGCTGTGGTCTCGTATCACAAGTGATACAGACCTCTATTACGATACATCATGTAAATAAAGCATCGCGATCCTTCGACACGCCAGGAGTCCTGTTCTACATCATGTAAAGAAAACATCCATCGCTACACAGTGAATCGGTACAGCCCTGGCTGTGACTACAGTTCCCCAGCATGCCCCCTCACCCGTAGCCACGGTGAAGGATGCTGGGAGCTGTAGTCCTTTAACCCTGCGTGACCCTGCCCTTTCAGAAACACAGTGAATTGATACAGCCCTGGTTGTGACTACAGTTCCCAGCATGCCCCCTCACCCGTAGCCACGGTGAAGGATGCTGGAAGCTGTAGTCCTTTAACCCTGCGTGACCCTGCCCTTTCAGAAACACAGTGAATTGATACAGCCCTGGTTGTGACTACAGTTCCCAGCATGCCCCCTCACCTGCGGCCATAGTGAAGGGTGCTGGGAGCTGTAGTCCTCTAACCCTGCTTGACCCTGTGCTTTCACACACACAGTGAATCGGTACAGCCCTGGTTGTGACTACAGTTCCCAGCATGCCCCCTCACCAATGGCCACAGTGAGGGATGCTGGGAGCTGTAGTCCTTTAACCCAACCCTGTCCTTTCAGACACCTGCTATATCTTATCCTTCGCCATCATCATGCTCAACACCAGCCTGCACAACCCCAACGTCAAGGACAAACCTGGCCTGGACAGATTCGATCTCCATGAATCGAGGCATCAACAACGGGGGACCTGCCCCATGACCTCCTCCACGTGAGAAACACCCTCCCTCTGTAACCCTTCCACAGGGGGCGCCAGGAGAAGCCAGCTGGTGCCCTCCCTACTAGAACCACAGCAAAGTGTAATCAACCACAGAGAGGTCTGGTAAAGCCGATTAAAAAACTAAACTAGCCCTTCTGAGGAAAAGCACACTTTTATAGGGGTTAGTTTACCATGGTTTGTTTTTTAATATGCTTTACCAGACCTCTCTGTGCTTTACAATGCTTCCCTATGTTTTACCACACCTCTCTGTGCTTTACAATGCTTCCCTATGCTTTACCAGACCTCTCTGTGCTTTACAATGCTTCCCTATGCTTTACCAGACCTCTCTGTGCTTTACAATGCTTCCCTATGCTTTACCAGACCTCTCTGTGCTTTACAATGCTTCCCTATGCTTTACCAGACCTCTCTGTGCTTTACAATGCTTCCCTATGCTTTACCAGACCTCTCTGTGCTTTACAATGCTTCCCTATGCTTTACCAGACCTCTCTGTGCTTTACAATGCTTCCCTATGCTTTACCACACCTCTCTGTGCTTTACAATGCTTCCCTATGCTTTACCACACCTCTGTGCTTTACAATGCTTCCCTATGCTTTACCAGACCTCTCTGTGCTTTACAATGCTTCCCTATGTTTTACCACACCTCTCTGTGCTTTACAATGCTTCCCTATGCTTTACCAGACCTCTCTGTGCTTTACAATGCTTCCCTATGCTTTACCAGACCTCTCTGTGCTTTACAATGCTTCCCTATGCTTTACCAGACCTCTCTGTGCTTTACAATGCTTCCCTATGCTTTACCAGACCTCTCTGTGCTTTACAATGCTTCCTTATGCTTTACCAGACCTCTCTGTGCTTTACAATGCTTCCCTATGCTTTACCAGACCTCTCTGTGCTTTACAATGCTTCCCTATGCTTTACCAGACCTCTCTGTGCTTTACAATGCTTCCCTATGCTTTACCAGACCTCTCTGTGCTTTACAATGCTTCCCTATGCTTTACCAGACCTCTCTGTGCTTTACAATGCTTCCCTATGCTTTACCAGACCTCTCTGTGCTTTACAATGCTTCCCTATTTACTTTATTATACTTTATTTATTTATTTATTTATTTATTTCCTATGCTTTACCAGACCTCTCTGTGCTTTACAATGCTTCCGAACGAACCGCTTTAAAATCTTCCTGAGGATGATGGGAATGACGTCCCTACACATTTTTTAACCAGACCGGGAGGGCTGGCTAATGAAACTGGGTGAGAGGCTGAACACACTGTCAATGAGCGAGTCAATATAAAACTGCATTAAAACACAGTGACAGCTAAAGCATAGGGAAGCATTGTGAAGCACAGAGAGGTCTAAAGCATAGGGAAGCATTGTAAAGCACAGAGAGGTCTGGTAAAGCATAGGAAGCATTTAAAGCACAGAGGTGTGTACAAGCATAGGAAGCATTGTAAGCACAGAGAGGTCTGGTAAAGCATAGGGAAGCATTGTAAGCACAGAGAGGTCTGGTAAAGCATAGGGAAGCATTGTAAAGCACAGAGAGGTCTGGTAAAGCATAGGGAAGCATTGTAAAGCACAGAGAGGTCTGGTAAAGCATAGGGAAGCATTGTGAAGCACAGAGAGGTCTGGTAAAGCATAGGGAAGCATTGTAAAGCACAGAGAGGTCTGGTAAAGCATAGGGAAGCATTGTAAAGCACAGAGGTGTGGTAAAGCATAGGGAAGCATTGTGAAGCACAGAGAGGTCTGGTAAAGCATAGGGAAGCATTGTAAAGCACAGAGAGGTCTGGTAAAGCATAGGGAAGCCTTCTTAACTATTTCTTGTTTGTTTTTAGGTGGAAGAGTAAAGACTTGGAAAAGAAGATGGTTCATTTTAACTGATAGCTGCCTCTATTACTTTGAATACACAACAGTAAGTTCTACCTCTATGTCCTTTTGACAAATGGTTTGACCCTTTAGCTTTCATGTAATTTCTATGGGGCATACCATGTTTTGTATTGACTTCGGGGATTTTCCTGTTATTGCTTCCCTCCCAGTCCCTCCTCAGCTCCGCTAGAGCCACACTGCTTCCCTCCCAGTCCCTCCTCAGCTCCGCTAGAGCCACACTGCTTCCCTCCCAGTCCCTCCTCAGCTCCGCTAGAGCCACACTGCTTCCCTCCCAGTCCCTCCTCAGCTCCGCTAGAGCCACGCTGCTTCCCTCCCAGTCCCTCCTCAGCTCCACTAGAGCCACACTGCTTCCCTCCCAGTCCCTCCTCAGCTCCACTAGAGCCACACTGCTTCCCTTCCAGTCCCTCCCAGTATATTTGACTCTTGTTTCTGTGTGTTTCAGGATAAAGAACCAAGAGGAATTATTCCTCTTGAGAATCTCTGTGTTAAAGAGGTGGAGGACCCCCGGAAACCAGTAAGTTTGAAAATGCAAAACTTTATTTAAACGTATTATTAGCAGAGCTAACTACCCTCTCAACCCTGCAGAGCTGTATAGAGGTCTATAGGAAAGAGAGCTCCCCTCTCAACACTGCAGAGGTGTATAGAGGTCTGTAGGAAAGAGAGCTCCCCTCTCAACACTGCAGAGCTGTATAGAGGTCTATAGGAAAGAGAGCTCCCCTCTCAACACTGCAGAGCTGTATAGAGGTCTATTGGAAAGAGAGCTCCCCTCTCAACACTGCAGAGCTGTATAGAGGTCTATAGGAAAGAGAGCTCCCCTCTCAACACTGCAGAGGTGTATAGAGGTCTGTAGGAAAGAGAGCTCCCTCTCAACACTGCAGAGCTGTATAGAGGTCTATAGGAAAGAGAGCTCCCTCTCAACACTGCAGAGCTGTATAGAGGTCTATAGGAAAGAGAGCTCCCTCTCAACACTGCAGAGCTGTATAGAGGTCTATAGGAAAGAGAGCTCCCTCTCAACACTGCAGAGCTGTATAGAGGTCTATAGGAAAGAGAGCTCCCTCTCAACACTGCAGAGCTGTATAGAGGTCTATAGGAAAGAGAGCTCCCTCTCAACACTGCAGAGCTGTATAGAGGTCTATAGGAAAGAGAGCTCCCTCTCAACACTGCAGAGCTGTATAGAGGTCTATAGGAAAGAGAGCTCCCTCTCAACACTGCAGAGCTGTATAGAGGTCTATAGGAAAGAGAACTCAACACTGCAGAGCTGTATAGAGGTCTATAGGAAAGAGAGCTCAACACTGCAGAGCTGTATAGAGGTCTATAGGAAAGAGAGCTCCCCTCTCAACACTGCAGAGCTGTATAGAGGTCTATAGGAAAGAGAGCTCCCCTCTCAACACTGCAGAGCTGTATAGAGGTCTATAGGAAAGAGAGCTCCCCTCTCAACACTGCAGAGCTGTATAGATGTCTATAGGAAAGAGAACTCAACACTGCAGAGCTGTATAGATGTCTATAGGAAAGAGAACTCCACTCTGAACACTGCAGAGCTGTGTAGAGGTCTATAGGAAAGAGAGCTCCCCTCTCAACACTGCAGAGCTGTATAGAGGTCTATAGGAAAGAGAGCTCCCCTCTCAACACTGCAGAGCTGTATAGAGGTCTATAGGAAAGAGAACTCAACACTGCAGAGCTGTATAGAGGTCTATAGGAAAGAGAACTCCACTCTCAACACTGCAGAGCTGTATAGAGGTCTATAGGAAAGAGAACTCCACTCTCAACACTGCAGAGCTGTATAGAGGTCTATAGGAAAGAGAGCTCCACTCTCAACACTGCAGAGCTGTATAGAGGTCTATAGGAAAGAGAGCTCCCCTCTCAACACTGCAGAGCTGTATAGAGGTCTATAGGAAAGAGATCTCAACACTGCAGAGCTGTATAGTGGTCTGTAGTTTAAGAGACCAGCCCGCTCTGGCTCCTGGCTGCTCCGCTGTGGTCTCTGACACTCGCTTGACTGTCTCTCAGCACTGCCTGGAGTTGTTCAACCCGAACAGCAAGGGGCAGAAGATCAAGGCGTGCAAGACTGAGACGGATGGGAGGGTGGTGGAGGGCAAGCACCAGTCCTACAAGATCTCAGCGTCGAGCGCGGAGGAGAGGGAGCAGTGGATCAAGTCTATCACGTGAGTCCCTTCCCCTCTCTGTGCTTCACAATGCTTCCCTATGCTTTACCACACCTCTCTGTGCTTTACAATGCTTCCCTATGCTTTACCAGACCTCTCTGTGCTTTACAATGCTTCCCTATGCTTTACCAGACCTCTCTGTGCTTCACAATGCTTCCCTATGCTTTACCAGACCTCTCTGTGCTTTACAATGCTTCCCTATGCTTTACCAGACCTCTCTGTGCTTTACAATGCTTCCCTATGCTTTACCAGACCTCTCTGTGCTTCACAATGCTTCCCTATGCTTTACCAGACCTCTCTGTGCTTCACAATGCTTCCCTATGCTTTACCAGACCTCTCTGTGCTTTACAATGCTTCCCTATGCTTTACCAGACCTCTCTGTGCTTTACAATGCTTCCCTATGCTTTACCAGACCTCTCTGTGCTTTACAATGCTTCCCTATGCTTTACCAGACCTCTCTGTGCTTTACAATGCTTCCCTATGCTTTACCAGACCTCTCTGTGCTTTACAATGCTTCCCTATGCTTTACCAGACCTCTCTGTGCTTTACAATGCTTCCCTATGCTTTACCAGACCTCTCTGTGCTTTACAATGCTTCCCTATGCTTTACCAGACCTCTCTGTGCTTTACAATGCTTCCCTATGCTTTACCAGACCTCTCTGTGCTTTACAATGCTTCCCTATGCTTTACCTGACCTCTCTGTGCTTTACAATGCTTCCCTATGCTTTACCAGACCTCTCTGTGCTTTACAATGCTTCCCTATGCTTTACCAGACCTCTCTGTGCTTTACAATGCTTCCCTATGCTTTACCAGACCTCTCTGTGCTTTACAATGCTTCCCTATGCTTTACCAGACCTCTCTGTGCTTTACAATGCTTCCCTATCTTTTTTTTTTCTCAGAGCTAGCATTACAAAACACCCCTTCTATGATCTGGTGTCGATTCGGAAGAGGAAAGTGATTAGCAATGGGACATCAGAGTGACTCTGCCTGCCAGCTTCCTTCAGCAGGATCCACAGCCGATGAGGATCGCTGTCTACCATGCGGATCTGTGCAATACAGTTAGGGTTTCTGAGACCCACCGCGATACAAAGAAAATGGAAATCTGTGCCTCTGTGCCAGAAACTGTGACTCACTTTGTTCACTTTACCCCTATCCCTGCTTTAAAAAAGAAAAATCAAACACAGAAAAAAAAAGAAAATATTTATCAAATGTCCCGCCTTTGTGACTCGTATCGATCCTTGATTCGTTCTGAACACTTTCGACCCGCCCCCAGACGACTGAGTGACAGCGCGTCCCTGCATCTCTATTGGATGTAAAACGAGGTTTAAAACGAGGTAACAGTTAAGAGGTTTGTTCAAGGTTCAGACACGGAGGATTTAAAACGAATTGAAATCCAGCCCTCTGAAATGTCTTTATAATATACAGCGCTAGACCCTGATATTGATGAGATCCAGCCCTCTGAAATGTCTTTATAATATACAGCGCTAGACCCTGATATTGATGAGATCCAGCCCTCTGAAATGTCTTTATAATATACAGCGCTAGACCCTGATATTGATGCGATCCAGCCCTCTGAAATGTCTTTATAATATACAGCGCTAGACCCTGATATTGATGCGATCCAGCCCTCTGAAATGTCTTTATAATATACAGCGCTAGACCCTGATATTGATGCGATCCAGCCCTCTGAAATGTCTTTATAATATACAGCGCTAGACCCTGATATTGATGCGATCCAGCCCTCTGAAATGTCTTTATAATATACAGCGCTAGACCCTGATATTGATGCGATCCAGCCCTCTGAAATGTCTTTATAATATACAGCGCTAGACCCTGATATTGATGCGATCCAGCCCTCTGAAATGTCTTTATAATATACAGCGCTAGACCCTGATATTGATGCGATCCAGCCCTCTGAAATGTCTTTATAATATACAGCACTAGACCCTGATATTGATGCGATCCAGCCCTCTGAAATGTCTTTATAATATACAGCGCTAGACCCTGATATTGATGCGATCCAGCCCTCTGAAATGTCTTTATAATATACAGCACTAGACCCTGATATTGATGCGATCCAGCCCTCTGAAATGTCTTTATAATATACAGCGCTAGACCCTGATATTGATGCGATCCAGCCCTCTGAAATGTCTTTATAATATACAGCGCTAGACCCTGATATTGATGCGATCCAGCCCTCTGAAATGTCTTTATAATATACAGCGCTAGACCCTGATATTGATGCGATCCAGCCCTCTGAAATCCCATGTTGTATATTTCAATGTAAATATATTTCACACAATTGAAAGTATATATAAAAAAAAAAGTAAAAAAAATTGTACAGCTTTCAGAAAACTTTGAAAAAATGTGTATGTTTTATATCTTTATTTAGAATTAATTTAATAGATATTTTGTATTATTGTTATTTTCACACTGTTGAGAAAATGTCAAAGTTCCGGTCCGTAAATATGTTTGTAACATGAAAAAATAAATTGAAATTCTAAGCTATTTTGGTTTTGTCTGTTTTAAAATGTACAGAGTTTTTCAGACCCTGATATTTCTGTATATAGCCGGCACCATCTAGTGGACGGCTAGTGTATTGCAAGCAAAATTTTAAAAAGTGGCAGATCAAATATCAATCTTGACGGTCGGTACGGAGCTGTGACGTCACAACGCGCCAACTTCCTGTGCCACAGCAGCCTGAGAAACCACAGCAGACTCCAGCAGCTCCTCCAAGGGGTCAGCGTGGTTTACGATGAGTGCCCTGGCATCATTTGACACTGGATCCCAATCAAACGAAGTCACGTCCCAGTTAAACCACATCAACAGCGCTGGGAAAACCGTCTCCCAGATTCATGTCCCTTTTAAGCAGAAATCCTGATTTCCAGGGTTTGGAAGAAACAGCTCTGGGAATGACTGCAGACAGCAAGAGCGATGGTGAGAAACTTCAGTACAGAAACAACACCTGGCTTCACAAATAACGACCACAGTTGTAATGTAGTCATACATGAACTGGGGGTCACAGCTGCTTCTGGAAACAGCGAGAGCCCCTCTTTCATTTCCCCTTCCGAAAAACTCACATCTCCTTCCTCTTTCAGAGAAAGCGAAGTTCCGACAGCAAACTCTCCATTTTCGATTTCAGATTGTAACGCCTTTAGTGAAAAACAGACGGGGCATGTCGTATGCAGACAGGCTCAAAGAATTGAATCTGTTCAGTCTTGAACAAAGAAGACTACGCGGCGATCTGATTCAAACATTCAAAATCCTCAAAGGTATTGACAATGTCGATCCAGGGGACCTGAAAAAAGAAACAAGGACCAGGGGTCACAAATTTAGATAAAGGGGCATTCAGAACAGAAA
Source organism: Acipenser oxyrinchus oxyrinchus (assembly GCA_030684275.1). Taxonomy (NCBI): domain Eukaryota; kingdom Metazoa; phylum Chordata; class Actinopteri; order Acipenseriformes; family Acipenseridae; genus Acipenser; species Acipenser oxyrinchus. Next base: position 1,897,525 of record JAGXEW010000059.1, read on the forward strand.
ATAGGAGGCACTTTTTTACACAGAGAATCGTGAGGGTCTGGAACCAACTCCCCAGTAATGTTGTTGAAGCTGACACCCTGGGATCCTTCAAGAAGCTGCTTGATGAGATTCTGGGATCAATAAGCTACTAACAACCAAACGAGCAAGATGGGCCGAATGGCCTCCTCTCGTTGGAAACTTTCTTATGTTCTTATGGGTGAAAAATATTATTTTTTCTATTTTTATAAGGGGTCAATATAAGAGCTAATACTAAGAGAGAGCAGAGAACGAAACAGGCCGGGGGTCTCCCTAGTAAAAGCACGGCCTGTCATTTGCCTCTGTAAGGACTACATCTCCCATCATCCCTCACTGTTGCGACGAGCATGGAGGCATGCTGGGAGACGTAGTCAAATAACCAGGACTGGATGGCTGACGGACTGGTAGAATCCTTTTAATATGGCTGGGTAGTCACAGAACAGCACAGAAAAATAATGTGGTATACAGTTTGGCCACACGGGGCAGCAAAAGCTAATGAATTACACAGTAAAAAAACTAAATATCAAAACGTCTGATTTTTCCAATTCAAGTATAAGTTTGACATCATATTATTAGAATTCAGAGTATAATGATGTAAGAGGTGAGAGAATGGATTTTAAAGATGGTCAGCGCTCCTTTAAAGGGAGGGACCAGCGATACTGTTAATAAAGCTAATAAGAGGTGAGAGAATGGATTTTAAAGATGGTCAGCTCCTTTAAAGGGAGGGACCAGCGATACTGTTAATAAAGCTAATAAGAGGTGAGAGAATGGATTTTAAAGATGGTCAGCGCTCCTTTAAAGGGAGGGACCAGCGATACTGTTAATAAAGCTAATAAGAGGTGAGAGAATGGATTTTAAAGATGGTCAGCGCTCCTTTAAAGGGAGGGACCAGCGATACTGTTAATAAAGCTAATAAGAGGTGAGAGAATGGATTTTGAGGAGCTCAGTGGTTAGATAAAGAAAGCGCTGGGCTGCAGTGTGGAAGGCAGTGGGGTTTGAGGAGCTCAGTGGTTAGATAAAGAAAGCGCTGGGCTGCAGTGTGGAAGGCAGTGGGGTTTGAGGAGCTCAGTGGTTAGATAAAGAAAGCGCTGGGCTGCAGTGTGGAAGGCAGTGGGGTTTGAGGAGCTCAGTGGTTAGATAAAGAGAGCTGGGCTGCAGTGTGGAAGGCAGTGGGGTTTGAGGAGCTCAGTGGTTAGATAAAGAAAGCTGGGCTGCAGTGTGGAAGGCAGTGGGGTTTGAGGAGCTCAGTGGTTAGATAAATAAAGCTGGGCTGCAGTGTGGAAGGCAGTGGGGTTTGAGGAGCTCAGTGGTTAGATAAAGAAAGCGCTGGGCTGCAGTGTGGAAGGCAGTGGGGTTTGAGGAGCTCAGTGGTTAGATAAAGAAAGTGCTGGGCTGCAGTGTGGAAGGCAGTGGGGTTTGAGGAGCTCAGTGGTTAGATAAAGAAAGCGCTGGGCTGCAGTGTGGAAGGCAGTGGGGTTTGAGGAGCTCAGTGGTTAGATAAAGAAAGCGCTGGGCTGCAGTGTGGAAGGCAGTGGGGTTTGAGGAGCTCAGTGGTTAGATAAAGAAAGCGCTGGGCTGCAGTGTGGAAGGCAGTGGGGTTTGAGGAGCTCAGTGGTTAGATAAAGAAAGCGCTGGGCTGCAGTGTGGAAGGCAGTGGGGTTTGTGGAGCTCAGTGGTTAGATAAAGACAGAACGAATTATAAATTGAACTTGAACTGCACAATGATTAAGGGGTAGTGAAACAGCTAATTAAAAGGGAGGATTGAAACCCTGCAGTGACTGCACCTTTAAGAGTTAACTCCCCGATCTGATATCTTCAAAGTATTTTTCTGTTTGCAGTCTCTTAACAGGTCTCATGGTCTGGCTGTTACAACATGCAGAGGTGAACACACCCAGTTCACCGCAAGCCTGCCTCTCTTTCTAAGTTTGAGGACAGCAGATCTCAATAGAAATTTAAGGTGGACCGCTACAGTTCAGGATGTGTCTTAAGGTGGACCGCTGTAGTTAATTACATCAGTGAAAATGTCTTCATAGACCAGCTCTAGTTTGGGGCTCTAGTGCCTTCATCAGCGTGATTGAAACTAAACTGAGTCCAGCAGACCAGCTCTAGATTGGGCTCCTCATCAGCGTGATTGAAACTAAACTGAGTCCGGCAGACCAGCTCTAGTTTGGGGCTCTAGTGCCTTCAACAGCGTGATTGAAACTAAACTGAGTCCAGCTCTAGTTTGGGGCTCTAGTGCCTCCATCAGTGTGATTGAAACTAAACTGAGTCCAGCAGACCAGCTCTAGTTTGGGGCTCTAGTGCCTTCATCAGCGTGACTGAAACTAAACTGAGTCCAGCAGACCAGCTCTAGTTTGGGGCTCTAGTGCCTTCATCAGCGTGACTGAAACTAAACTGAGTCCAGCAGTCCAGCTCTAGTTTGGGGCTCTAGTGCCTTCATCAGCGTGATTGAAACTAAACTGAGTCCAGCAGACCAGCTCTAGTTTGGGGCTCTAGTGCCTTCATCAGCATTACTGAAATTAAACTGAGTCCAGCAGACCAGCTCTAGTTTGGGGCTCTAGTGCCTTCATCAGCGTGATTGAAACTAAACTGAGTCCAGCAGACCAGCTCTAGTTTGGGGCTCTAGTGCCTTCATCAGCGTGACTGAAACCAGCAGATCAGCGTTTCCTTCCCCTCTCTCCACAGCAGCAACACGTGCGACCGGTTTCTTTACTCAATGCGGACTTCAAAGTGTTCACCAACGTGTCTTGTTTCCTGTGGTTTTTTTTTTTTCTAGGTAACGGAACAGTTCTCCGACATCCTGTTATACCAGGAAGCTGCTCAGGGCGTTTGGGTTCTAGTGCCTTCACCAGCACAAAAAAAATAAATAAATACGTGCCTGCTTAACTTATTTTAGTTTTACTTAGAAACTTCAGCGGAGTAATTTAAGTTTAAAATCTCCCCATTTAAAAAAAGGTCAGTAAATTTCAACTTAAAAAATATATATATATTCACCCTACAAAACACGAGTGGGGTCTTAGAGGATCCCAGTGCTTGAGCTTCGACAGCTAACCCCTACCACCCCCTGCCTGCTCCCACACTGGACCAGGGGTCACAAATGGAGATTAGATAAAGGGGCATTCAGAACAGAAAATAGGAGGCGCTTTTTTTACACAGAGAATCGTGAGGGTCTGGAACCAACTCCCCAGTAATGTTGTTGAAGCTGACACCCTGGGATCCTTCAAGAAGCTGCTTGATGAGATTCTGGGATCAATAAGCTACTAACAACCAAACGAGCAAGATGGGCCGAATGGGGCCTCCTCTCGTTTGGAAACTTTCTTGTGTTCTGTCCTCCAGTCCTGACTTCTGTGCTACTTCAACCACTGGCTAGAGGACTCGTCAACTCCTTTTAAAATGTTAGAATCTATATATCAAGTCTTAATTCATCTTTGTTTTCTGAGTAGATGTCAGATGACCTCCATGCCCCACTCAAGGCAGATTCAAAACCATGCTGGCCCTGATTCTGCGTTTCCATTGCAATTAAGCCGGCCCACATTGGGCCAATCCATGATGCCTCTTGATTCACCCCCGACCCTTTCCCAAAGCGTGATGGGTCGCTTGATTGGTCACAACACTGACCAATCAAGCGACGAGGGTGTGGGTATTTAACCCACTTCGCTTTTCACCTAACGTCTTCTTGTTAGTAACAAAAGCTCCTAAGAACTGATTGAGGGAGGCAACCGTTGACGTGAGCAGTGAGGCATGCTGGGAAAGAACCGCCAAACACCCTGTCAGAAAGTCGCGAAGGGGTTCGGGTGGGGAATGCTTGACAATGATTGGCTGTCAGTCCCGTGGTCATGGAAACGAGGCGACCGCAGCTCCCTCTTTTAAGCCATGCTGGGATGTTAGTGCGATGGTTTTTTGTGATTCTTCACTGGGCAAAACGTGCTTTTGACTTGATCAGCACAAGAACTGATCCCTAACTAACAGATGCAAAGATGCAATTAGGAGGCAATTGTTTTTAATCAATTAAAAATAGATTTTAAAATAATAATAATAATAATAATAATAGTAATAATAATAATAATAATAATAATAATAATAATAATAATAATAATAATTTGATATTCTTAATATATACACCGTTGATCAATACTTTTTTTACATTTTAAAAATGACACACTTCATTTATCGGTTTTATATTAATTATAAAACAGCAGCAATATTCACCTTACATCCCTAAAAAAAGTTTGTATGTTTTCCCCCACGGTTACATGTGTACTCTGCATTTACCATGGTTTTAATACACTTTACCACACCTCTCTGTGCTTCACAATGCTTCCCTATGCTTTACCAGACCGCTCCGTGCTTTACAATGCTTCCTATGCTTTACCACACTCTCTGTGCTTTACAATGCTTCCCTATGCTTTACCACGACCTCTCTGTGCTTTACAATGCTTCCCTATGCTTTACCAGACCTCTCTGTGCTTTACAATGCTTCCCTATGCTTTACCAGACCTCTCTGTGCTTTACAATGCTTCCCTATGCTTTACCAGACCTCTCTGTGCTTTACAATGCTTCCCTATGCTTTACCAGACCTCTCTGTGCTTTACAATGCTTCCCTATGCTTTACCAGACCTCTCTGTGCTTTACAATGCTTCCCTATGCTTTACCAGACCTCTCTGTGCTTTACAATGCTTCCCTATGCTTTACCAGACCTCTCTGTGCTTTACAATGCTTCCCTATGCTTTACCAGACCTCTCTGTGCTTTACAATGCTTCCCTATGCTTTACCAGACCTCTCTGTGCTTCACAATGCTTCCCTATGCTTTACCAGACCTCTCTGTGCTTTACAATGCTTCCCTATGCTTTACCACACCTCTCTGTGCTTTACAATGCTTCCCTATGCTTTACCAGACCTCTCTGTGCTTTACAATGCTTCCCTATGCTTTAGCTTTCCCTGGGCTTTATAACATTTTGTTGTGCTTTTACTATGGGAGTGTATCTGTCATGGGAGATCTTTGTATACTTAATATTATACAGGGGGGTGGGGAAAAACCATGTAGCACACACTTTCAGTAAACTGTCCCTCGTGTGGCCTTTTCATTTCTCGTGGGGTTCCACTAATATTGTACATTGTCTGTCAGTCTGTCTGTCTGTCTGTCTGCGCCCCCTAGCCCCCCAGATTGAAACCCAGCCCTGCAGAGGCAGGGGAAAGGCAGGAATGAGAGGCTGGTGAATTAGCCCACGGTCTGTCTGTCTGTCTGTCTGTCTGTCAGTCACCGAGCCCCCTCCCCCGCTGTCCTCTTCAGGAAGTTATGCATCCCTTTTTTGACGTCCTCTTGCTCTCTTTCCCGTTGCTTAAAGTGGGGCTCGAACTTCCTGAAAAAACAAGAAAACAAAAACACCTTAAAGGGGGTTAACAACATAATTAATCTTACCTGTCCTGCACACGAGGTGCAGTTTTGAAAGAAACACATGTTATAGCACATCAGTGTTTTTAATATGCTTTACAATGCTTCCCTATGCTTTACCAGACCTCTCTGTGCTTTACAATGCTTCCCTATGCTTTACCAGACCTCTGTGCTTTACAATGCTTCCCTATGCTTTACCAGACCTCTCTGTGCTTTACAATGCTTCCCTATGCTTTACCAGACCTCTCTGTGCTTTACAATGCTTCCCTATGCTTTACCAGACCTCTCTGTGCTTTACAATGCTTCCCTATGCTTTAGCTTCCCCTGTGCTTTTATTACACTTTGTGAGAAGCTTTTAGAAAGGCCAGCTCTGTGACATACCGTCTCCCTCCAGGGTCTGTACAGTCGGGAGAGAGAAGCTCAGCTTACTGAGCTTGGACTTCCTCTTATCGTTCCTCATCAGCTTCCCCAGCCCGTCCTGCAGGCTCTCCTTCTCCACGAACTCAAAGCTCTGGTCGCTGCGGTTCAAGCGATCTGGTCCCAGAGGGGGTTGGAGTTGGGGGACGTGGGAGAATTCGCCGCGTTCTTCCCCTGAAAGTGCTGCGCAGCTTCTTGGACAGCCCTCCGTTGGCCTTCGGGCCACTGCCGCCCGTCCCTCGGCATTCTGGGTAACAGGAAGTGGGGCTGAGGCGCTTCCTGTTTGTCCCCGTCGGCTGCAACGACGCTAGATGCGGCGTCGCTGAGCAAAAAACGTCTCATGATGCCCGGAGAGGAGCTGGTCAGGTCCTGCTTCGAACTGGACAGCCCTAAACGGTCCCCAAACACCAGGGAATATTTGGGGTTGTGGTATTTGTGGGCAGGCGGTCGTAGGTTCGAGGCGGGCGTCCCGTCGTTGGTTTCGAAGCGCGACGTCACCGTGGGCTTGGTCTGGATCGAGGGTGGCGGTTTGGTCGGGTTTGGGGGTAACGGGAGCCCCAGTTCTCGGTGAAGGCTCACGGCATCCGAGACCGCGTACAGCTCTCGGAAATCGCGGTCGAAGACGTCGACGACGTGTCCGGTCATTACTGAGATGAGGTTCCGGTCGAGGCGGGAGGCGGTCCAGGTGAAACTGCGAGGGAATCAAGAGAGGTTCAAATGTCACAAACTCGTTATTCTCAAAAACCTCCCAATCTCTTTTCTTTACCGTCCAGACTTACTAAACGAAGCTGAGTAAACGACTCCCATTTGGAGCAGATGTACATTCAGCGGCAAACTAGTTTCAAACGGAAGTCAATTTACACTGAAGACGCTGAGAGAGACTTCTAGTGGAAACGTTTGCCATTGAATTTACACTGAAGACGCTGAGAGAGACTTCTAGTGGAAACGTTTGCCATTGAATTTACACTGAAGACGCTGAGAGAGACTTCTAGTGGAAACGTTTGCCATTGAATTTACACTGAAGACGCTGAGAAAGACTTCTAGTGGAAACGTTTGCCATTGAATTTACACTGAAGACGCTGAGAAAGACTTCTAGTGGAAACGTTTGCCATTGAATTTACACTGAAGACGCTGAGAAAGACTTCTAGTGGAAACGTTTGCCATTGAATTTACACTGAAGACGCTGAGAAAGACTTCTAGTGGAAACGTTTGCCATTGAATTTACACTGAAGACGCTGAGAAAGACTTCTAGTGGAAACGTTTGCCATTGAATTTACACTGAAGACGCTGAGAAAGACTTCTAGTGGAAACGTTTGCCGTTGAATTTACACTGAAGACGCTGAGAAAGACTTCTAGTGGAAACGTTTGCCGTTGAATTTACACTGAAGACGCTGAGAGAGACTTCTAGTGGAAACGTTTGCCATTGAATTTACACTGAAGACTCTGAGAAAGTGCAAAACATCAGTCACTGAATTCAGTTTGTACGCAGCTCAGTTCTGGTCGTTGATCACCCACAAGGTACCTGTAGGATCCAGACAGAACTTTCTCTCCGTCCACCAGCATGTATTTACTGGACAGAGTTCCTGGCAGCTTCCCTGTCGCCAGGGACAACCCTGTGCCAGCTATGGACCTCACACGCATGTTCTGGAAAACAAAACAGGCCCACAATCAGTAACACCAGACTGGCTCCGAACGGAAGAGTCCAGTTCAGCCCATCGGAGCTTGTCCGAATTTATCACTCTTCCTTAAATGCGCTTTAATCGCTGCCCCTATTGTACTGCATTTAATCCTGTACTTTAGAGTACTGTAATCTGTCACAAGTGTTATTTAATCTGTAGTATTTTGTATTTAATTATATCCTGATGTATCTATCACTGACACTGTTATCTGC
>JAGXEW010000059.1:1912739-1930651 GCA_030684275.1 Acipenser oxyrinchus oxyrinchus
TAATAATAATAATAATAAATAAATGCATGAATAAATGAATAGATATTTGAACGCGTTCACCTTTTTTGCTTCCTGGATCACTCTGCGAGCCACCTCTCGGATGTGCGGGCCGTTGTCTTTTGGGGGGTGAGTGTGAATCGTCACCCGGTCACCCTTTGTAACCCCCGCGTCCGCCAGCCGATATCCAGCGGCGGGACCTCTGTGTCGGACAGCTGCGGCCAGTACGTGGACTGGACCTCGGTGTCGGTACCGGTACCGGTACCGTCCCACGCTCCGCTTGCGTTTCCTCGTTCTCGCGTGGCTTCCAGTTTTTGCGAAGTTTCTTCCTCTCCTTGGCCGACAGAAACTCCCGGATTTTGCCCGTTTTGGCGGCGAGGCGGAAAGCACCGTCTCCGTTTTGCAGCAGCTGGTCCACGGCGCTGCGCTGCTCCTCGCTGTAGTAAAACTCCGGGTTGGACTCGGAGATCTTCTCGTTGACGTGTTCGTCTTCCACGCATTGCAGCTGGGAATCGGCCATTGCTCGCTGCGGGAGAGCCACACACTTTATATAATTTAATTTTTATTATTATTTTTTATTTTATTTTATTTTTTCGACTCCAATAAAAAAACTTCCTTGAACAATCCGACTCTTACCTGTGTGACAGGTGAGCTTGAGGGGGCGGGGCTTCGGGAGACGACAGAACGGGGGCGTGGTTAGGAACGCCCGTCGCCCAATCCACAGCCAGCGTTCTACCGAGAGGCGTGTTTAGAACGGTATGTGGGCGGGGTCTCGGAATTCAACGTGTAACTATTTGAGGAAGTGGAGAGATTTTCACCAGTGAGGGCGGCCGGGGCTATGAAACAGATTCAAAGTTTGCTTTTGGTTTTGCTGTTTCGTCCTCGGCAAGACCGCTTTGTCCGACATGTTTTGCAGTGGGAATATCCCAGATAAGCAAACAGCCGCACGTACATAAACCTGCGATCATACTGTGAAAACGGGTGCGGCTTTTCAACGGAATAAATGTATCAGCCGATTCGTCTCTTGTAATGATGTCATATCATGGGAGAATTTAATTTCATTTAATTTCACTTTGCTGTTACGGGTTCACACACAGCTACGATCCCGTCACCAGGGGCCGTTTTGAGTATTTTCTATACAATTAATAACTTGAAAATGTATTCGATCGCCATTATAAAATAAAATAATAATAATTTAAAAAAACTAGATCTGTCTGTCACACGTCACAAGTTCCTCCATTTAGCTGTTGAAGCGCTTCTCCCATTGTCAGGAAACTTGTTAGTAACATTATCTAATTAAAGTTCTTGAGAGGGGATATACAGGGGTCTGTCTGTCTGTCTGTACCTCCATCCGTCTGTCTGTCTGTCTGTCATACTTACATTTTTGCATTTATATGGAGAACGCAACAAAATATTCCGCATACTATTAATCAGTCATTTTAATAAACTTGGCCACAATCAGAAATTTAATTTTAAAGATGGTCAGCGCTCCTTTAAAGAGAGGGGCCAGCGATACTGTTAATAAAGCTAATAAGAGGTGAGAGAATGGATTTTAAAGATGGTCAGCGCTCCTTTAAAGGGAGGGGCCAGCGATACTGTTAATAAAGCTAATAAGAGGTGAGAGAATGGATTTTAAAGATGGTCAGCGCTCCTTTAAAATCTTGTTACACGATCCTCCTTAGTTCTGAGTTTACTGAATCGGTGCCCAAGGCAAAATCGTTTATGACAGAAGCCCTTCAAGATAACAAGGTCAGGCTACAGTGTCTTGTTATTTAGAGTAATTATACTTCCTCATAATTGCCCTGAAACAGGTTTCAGCTCAAACGCACATTCTTCCAAGATCCTTCTGTGGTCGTTACAAGAAGTAGAATTACATACAAATCAGGGTAAACTCACCCTTGTAAAAATGTCCCACATTAAAAGCACTACAACGTGTAATCAAGCACAGTGACAGCTAAAGCACAGGGAAGCATTGTAAAGCACAGAGAGGTCTGGTAAAGCATAGGGAAGCATTGTAAAGCACAGAGGGGTCTGGTAAAGCATAGGGAAGCATTGTAAAGCACAGAGACGTCTGGTAAAGCATAGGGAAGCATTGTAAAGCACAGAGAGGTCTGGTAAAGCATAGGGAAGCATTGTAAAGCACAGAGAGGTCTGGTAAAGCATAGGGAAGCATTGTAAAGCACAGAGAGGTCTGGTAAAGCATAGGGAAGCATTGTAAAGCACAGAGAGGTCTGGTAAAGCATAGGGAAGCATTGTAAAGCACAGAGAGGTCTGGTAAAGCATAGGGAAGCATTGTAAAGCACAGAGAGGTGTGGTAAAGCATAGGGAAGCATTGTAAAGCACAGAAAGGTCTGGTAAAGCATAGGGAAGCATTGTAAAGCACAGAAATGCAACATTACGTTATTAAGATTAACATAACATTATTAAGTTTTATGAAAAGGTAGCTACAATGCAAAACGACTTTTAAATGCAAATAAAAAGTGTGTGTACACCTTTAAAGAATGTCTTCTTGAATTCAATTTCGGTTTCAATGAAATATCACGGTATGTTGCAGCTGGCTTCAACAGTCGTTATTTATAACAGGGTCGCGTTGTTATGGCAACAGACAGCCGGTCCGACTGGTTAATCAGCCCCCTGGGAAAATGTGATATATAAGTCGTTTTAAATGTCATTGTAATAGTTTAAAATAAATTGCCGATCCCCGATTATTCTTGATGTCGTTGTGCGTGGTTTTGAGGCACAAAAATATTCTGCAGAAGTTACTGAGGGGGTGGAATTCAATATGTTAACAAGGGAACATTATTCAGCAGCTTTCATTGGACTCTATGAAGCTGAGGGAGTTCATTCTATATAGAGGGGGTGGAATTCAATATGTTAACAAGGGAACATTATTCAGCAGCTTTCATTGGACTCTATGAAGCTGAGGGAGTTCATTCTATATAGAGGGGGTGGAATTCAATATGTTAACAAGGGAACATTATTCAGCAGCTTTCATTGGACTCTATGAAGCTGAATCAGTTCATTCTATATAGAGGGTGATGCGGCTAAACTTTTGCCCACAGCTGTACATGATGTATCGTAATAGAGGTCTGTATCGCTTGTGATACGAGACCACAGCATAAAGAACTACAGCTCCCAGCATGCCTCACCATTGCCGCAGGACCAGAGGCATGCTGGGAGCCGTAGTCCTAGCCAGCAAATTCATTCTACAGGGCGATTTTGGCTAGAGAGAGAGAGAGAGAGAGAGAGAGAGAGAGAGAGAGAGAGAGAGAGAGAGAGAGAGAGAGAGAGAGAGAGAGAGAGAGAGAGAGAGAGAGAGAGAGAGAGAGAGAGAGAGAGATCTCTATCGTACAGGCATGATAATGGCAGTAATCTCTTATTTAAAAGCGGAAACATTTTATTTTTGAGTGCTTTACCTTTCTGGAGTTCAGAGCTGATCACAAACAGAGAAGAAAAACAAAATGGATTCTTGAGAGCTTCAGGTTATATTTATATATTTTTATTTTAAAAAATGCAATGATTACAAACAGTTTAGCATTCAGTTGGTTTTGTCTTTGTGTTTGATTGTACAAAAAAGCAATGGACTGTAAAAAGAGAATATTTAATCTGGAGGAAAAACTGACAGACAGACAGACAGACAGACAGACAGACAGCGGCACTGCAATGGCTCTGTATTACACTGAGGGGGCAATGGTAGCACAAGTATAGGGCAGCTGCAATGGGGTGAGGCTGGTAGAATGGGACCACAGTGTGCTAACTATACCCTCAATGATCTTCAATATATATATATATATATATATATATATATATATATATAAAGCAGGACTTTTTGGCACTTGGTATAAAATAAATGATAAAACAAAGTTTCATAAGGATTGCATAAAAAATAGATTTCAATAGAATAAGCGAGTGTGGTTGCCATGGCATCCACACCCCATAAACACCCCCAGCCTTCGTTTTTTTTTCAAACACATTTTCCCTCGTGAAAGAAAACGAAACGCTGGCTCGTCTGTGCAATTCTTACAAAACCACACACACACACACACACACACACACACGCACACACACACACACACACACACACACACACACACACACACACACACACACACACGATCGTTTTAAAGCAAGGTATTTTAAAATACAGTAGTAGCTTATTTATATATATAAAAAAGGCAACGTTTTGTCCGAGTGCTGAGCGAAGCTTCCAGTCCCTTTCCTTCCCTGAGTTTTATGAAGCAGATTCACGTGTCGTTTGAATCGCTTCCATCCTCCCTCCTCCTGACTGTTTTAATGCCGTTTCGCTTCGGTCAGTCCGAGCGCTTCTGTCTTCTTCTGATATCGTTTTTAATTTTACCCGCCTCTGAGCTGCTTTGAGTTTGTCTGGAGAATCCTAACAGCCAGACAGCCTTCCCTCCGTCCAATCAGATCCTGCGATGACAGCTCTGCCAGCCCCGCCCACTCTCTCTGTTTGGATAAAGTGCTGAGTGGGCGGGACTAGCTGGAAAGGCTGCCCGCGTGATTTTAACAGCTTTCGGGAGTTCAGTGCAGGGCGATTAAGACTCTCCAGGCAAGCAGGAGCAACTGAGAATGAAATGAAACGCCTTCGATCAGCAAGGAGACGGACTGTAAAAAAAAATGAATTAAAATTGAGGTTTTGAGACTTGATAAATCCTGAGGACTTTATTTAAAAAATATATTTTTTAAAAATATATAAAAATAAAACCCTGTAGCCTTAATAGAGCTCTCAGAAGCATGTCTAAACTGTACAGTGACCATTAACCTGAAACACTCTGCCCCCTAGTGGAAGATACACAGCATAACACACAATTAAAATCTTCATTAGAGCTCTCAATCATGTCTAAACTGTACAGTGACCATTAACCTGAAACACTCTGCCCCCTAGTGGAAGATACACAGCATAACACACAATTAAAATCTTCATTAGAGCTCTCAATCATGTCTAAACTGTACAGTGACCATTAACCTGAAACACTTTGCCCCCTAGTGGAAGATACACAGCATAACACACAATTAAAATCTTCATTAGAGCTCTCAATCATGTCTAAACTGTACAGTGACCATTAACCTGAAACACTCTGCCCCTAGTGGAAGATACACAGCATAACACACAATTAAAATCTTCATTAGAGCTCTCAATCATGTCTAAACTGTACAGTGACCATTAACCTGAAACACTCTGCCCCTAGTGGAAGATACACAGCATAACACACAATTAAAATCTTCATTAGAGCTCTCAATCATGTCTAAACTGTACAGTGACCATTAACCTGAAACACTCTGCCCCTAGTGGAAGATACACAGCATAACACACAATTAAAATCTTCATTAGAGCTCTCAATCATGTCTAAACTGTACAGTGACCATTAACCTGAAACACTCTGCCCCCTAGTGGAAGATACACAGCATAACACACAATTAAAATCTTCATTAGAGCTCTCAATCATGTCTAAACTGTACAGTGACCATTAACCTGAAACACTCTGCCCCTAGTGGAAGATACACAGCATAACACACAATTAAAATCTTCATTAGAGCTCTCAATCATGTCTAAACTGTACAGTGACCATTAACCTGAAACACTCTGCCCCTAGTGGAAGATACACAGCATAACACACAATTAAAATCTTCATTAGAGCTCTCAATCATGTCTAAACTGTACAGTGACCATTAACCTGACAACACTCTGCCCCTAGTGGAAGACAGACAGCATAACACACAATTAAAATCTTCATTAGAGCTCTCAATCATGTCTAAACTGTACAGTGACCATTAACCTGAAACACTCTGCCCCCTAGTGGAAGATACACAGCATAACACACAATTAAATTCATTAGAGCTCTCAGAATAACATCTAAACTCGACATCAGGCACACCACACAGTGGAACCATCATCAACCTGGCCCCCCTTCCTGCAACACACTGCCCCCTAGTGGATGTAAGAAATATAACATAGGACAAACTTTATTTTTTTATATCCACTAGGGGGCAGTGTGTCGAGACAGGATTCTTGAGAGCTCTGTTGAGGGCACAGGTGTAAAAAAAAAAAAATAATAATAATAAAAACATTTTTTTTAAAAATCAGCAGGATGATTGAAACGAATTCAAAGTGAATTTAAACAACAACGCTAACATCAGTTTATTCTGATATTTCAGCTTCCCTGTTTAACCCTTTGCGGTCCGATCCGACACCAAAAGAAGTAAAACAAACACGGGTCGTTATTTTCTCTGGAAAAGCCGAGAAAACCATTCGATGGCGAACGAGACCGACAGGAGCCGGAGAGAAGCCCGAAAAAGGGACGGATCTGAGCAATACACATCGCCCGGCACCACAGAGACAACACGGACACAAACAAGACAGCTGCTTCTGCATCCAGCACTCAAAGAACATCACAGACATTTACAGAGCTTTTTGAGATGTTCTAGTCATAAAACAATGACCTGGATCGCATTATTGAGGAGATGATCGATCGGTGCGTACCACTATGAAGAGGTATGTGATAAACACAGCGAACAAGGAGCGGGGCTGGAGAGGCAGGACTGAGAGTCCTGTTGATATGCAGAGACTTTTAACCCTTTGCAGTCCATTTATTAATTGTGTGTCAGGCTCGCCAGGTCTAATTTATTTTCACAGGCAGGTAATTTTAGACTCGCTGTTTAAAAGTATTTTTTCCAGTCAAACGGGTTTAAATGGCCCTGCATATCAACAAAGCTCTCACTGGCATCTCCAGCCCCGCCCCACCCTTTCATTCGCTTTCACATATGCTAAGAAATAAATAATAATAATAATAATAATAATAGTCGTACATACCGATCAATCATCTCCTGATGACTCGTTTTATCACCAAACTCCTCAATAATGTGATCCAAGTCATTATTTTATTACTATAACATCTCAAAAAGCTCTGCAAATGTCTGTGATATTCTCTGAGCTGATGCAGTAACAGCCAGCTTGTTTCCTTATGGCCGCCCTATGTGATGCCAGGGGCAAGTCTGACTATTCATGAGATAAGCCCTTTTATCGCCTTGTCTCGGCTCCTGTCGCTCCCACTCGGCCATCGAATGGTTTTCTCGGCTTTTTCCGGAGAAAAACGACTAGAGACCCGTTTTTGCGTTTTTGATGATGTCGGACAGGGTCCAGCTTTGGACTGGATAGGAATAATTGCAACGTCGGACCAGGTCCCACACAGGACCGCGAAGGGTTAAAAAGTTACGGCAGCAGACAAAATCGATCCCATTAAATTTCACCTTGTCCTGCAGAGTTCTGGAAGCGTGGAGTTTCGAAAGAAGCACATAGTTACAGCAAAAACCTGTCGCTTTAAAATTTACACCAGGGGTGGGGGTTAAAGGAAGTTCTGAGTTTGCGTGCCTTCCCTTCCAGGAAGTCTGTGTCACTTAAACTTCCGAGGTCAGTGGTGTTATCTCGGGGTAGGAGGGTCGTGTTACTGGCTGAAAGCATGTCAGTCAATTGGGGAAGCAGCAGCTGATTGGTTAATGGTAGCTGAAGGGGCGGGTTAATTTCAGCATCCAGGTGAGCTGGGAAATGCAACCCAACCTTTAACCCCAGAGCACTGCCAGCGTTATTATAATCTGCAAGAACTTCGCAGGACTGCCTTCAGAAACACAAAAAGAAACTTCATCAATTCAAACCACAAACCAGAAGCCGCCATTGAATTTACACTGAAGACGCTGAGAGAGACTTCTAGTGGAAACGTTTGCCATTGAATTTACACTGAAGACGCTGAGAGAGACTTCTAGTGGAAACGTTTGCCATTGAATTTACACTGAAGACGCTGAGAAAGACTTCTAGTGGAAACGTTTGCCATTGAATTTACACTGAAGACGCTGAGAGAAGACTTCTAGTGGAAACGTTTGCCATTGAATTTACACTGAAGACGCAGAGAGAGACTTCTAGTGGAAACGTTTGCCATTGAATTTACACTGAAGACGCTGAGAGAGACTTCTAGTGGAAACGTTTGCCATTGAATCCATGAAGTTTCTTTTCGCACTTCTAAAGAATGGAAGTCCATTGAAAACTAATGGAAATCACTACTACTGCTTTCAAACACAATGATGCGTGATTCTCAGTTCCCTGTCATTGGCTAGCCGGCCCTGGTGATGTCACAATGGAGTGATGTAATTGGAGGGGAAGAGCCCCGTCTGGCCTCTCAGGCGACCTCGCCACCAGGCGGGGTCCGATTGGTCCAGCACCTCGATGACATCGCCAGCGCGGAACCCCAGCTCGTCGCTCTCCTCCGCGATGAAGTCGTAGAGACCCCTGACACGCACCCCTCCAGAGCTCTGAGGAGGGGAGAGATTTTGTAAGCAGCATTACAACGCTTCCCTATGCTTTACCAGACCTCTCTGTGCTTTACAATGCTTCCCTATGCTTTACCAGACCTCTCTGTGCTTTACAATGCTTCCCTATGCTTTACCAGACCTCTCTGTGCTTTACAATGCTTCCCTATGCTTTACCAGACCTCTCTGTGCTTTACAATGCTTCCCTATGCTTTACCAGACCTCTCTGTGCTTTACAATGCTTCCCTATGCTTTACCAGACCTCTCTGTGCTTTACAATGCTTCCTATGCTTTACCAGACCTCTCTGTGCTTTACAATGCTTCCCTATGCTTTACCAGACCTCTCTGTGCTTTACAATGCTTCCCTATGCTTTACCAGACCTCTCTGTGCTTTACAATGCTTCCCTATGCTTTACCAGACCTCTCTGTGCTTTACAATGCTTCCCTATGCTTTACCAGACCTCTCTGTGCTTTACAATGCTTCCCTATGCTTTACCACACCTCTCTGTGCTTTACAATGCTTCCCTATGCTTTACCAGACCTCTCTGTGCTTCACAATGCTCATTGTTGTTTACCTGGGGGGGGTCAGACTGTCGTCTGGGTGGGGGGGGCAAGCCACTGGAATTCCCAAAGCCCCCAAAGTCTGGGCTCTCTCCTCCAGGCTGCCTCTCTTCATCTGAGGGGAAAAAGTAACACTAAAAGGGGGCTTGTGTGCGTGTGTGTGTGTGTGTGTGTGTGTGTCAGTGTGTCAGTGTGTGTGTCAGTGTGTGTGTGTGTCAGTGTGTGTGTGTGTGTGTCAGTGTGTGTGTGTGTGTGTGTCAGTGTGTGTGTGTGTGTGTCAGTGTGTGTGTGTGTGTGTGTGTGTGTGTGTGTGTGTGTGTGTGTGTGTGTCAGTGTGTGTGTGTGTGTGTGTGTGTGTGTGTGTGTGTGTGTGTCAGTGTGTGTGTGTGTGTGTGTGTGTGTGTGTCAGTGTGTGTGTGTGTGTGTGTGTGTGTGTGTGTGTGTGTGTGTCAGTGTGTGTGTGTGTGTGTGTGTGTGTGTGTGTGTGTGTGTGTGTGTGTCAGTGTGTGTGTGTGTGTGTGTCAGTGTGTGTGTGTGTGTGTGTGTGTGTGTGTGTGTCAGTGTGTGTGTGTGTGTGTGTGTGTGTGTGTGTGTGTGTGTGTGTGTGTGTCAGTGTGTGTGTGTGTGTGTGTGTCAGTGTGTGTGTGTGTGTGTGTCAGTGTGTGTGTGTCAGTGTGTGTGTGTGTGTGTGTGTGTGTGTGTGTGTCAGTGTGTGTGTGTGTGTGTGTGTGTGTGTCAGTGTGTGTGTGTCAGTGTGTGTGTGTGTGTGTGTGTGTGTCAGTGTGTGTGTCAGTGTGTGTGTGTGTGTGTGTGTGTCAGTGTGTGTGTGTGTGTGTGTGTGTGTGTGTCAGTGTGTGTGTGTCAGTGTGTGTGTGTGTGTGTGTGTGTGTGTGTGTGTGTGTGTGTGTGTGTGTGTGTTTTCTTGATTATTTTTCTCACCCGGTTGTTTTTCTTGATTATTTTTCTCACCCGGTTGTTTTTCTTGACTATTTTTCTCACCGGTTGTTTTTATTGATTATTTTTTTCACCTGGTGTTTTGCTTCATTCATTCTCGCTGGTTGTCTGTTTCTCCTCATTTTAAATCTTCCTTCCCCTGTTCTTTGAAGCTGCTTGGAGCTCGCCTGGCGAACCCGCCAGCCTCCCCATTCCATTCAGATCACGTGACATCCTTTTCAGCTAGCCCGCCCCTCTGCAATTCATCCCCAGACAGAGAGGGAGTGGCGGGGCTGGCAGAGCTGTCCTCACAGGACCCTTATGGAACGAGAAAGGCTGTCTGGCTGTTAGGATTCTCCAGACGAGCTTCTCAAAGGCAGGGAAAAGCAG
Organism: Acipenser oxyrinchus oxyrinchus; assembly: GCA_030684275.1. Lineage (NCBI taxonomy): Eukaryota > Metazoa > Chordata > Actinopteri > Acipenseriformes > Acipenseridae > Acipenser > Acipenser oxyrinchus. The sequence goes on from JAGXEW010000059.1 coordinate 1,922,940, forward strand.
ATTTTTAAATGATACAAACTCGATATGGGAGGAACTCAGAACCGCGGCATGACTGAAGCAATTCAAGCTTGATCAGCCCCAGTGTGTCTAGCTAACAAGCTCAGGTGTGTCTTATTATTAAACTCCTAGTGAAACCAGGACTGGATCACGCTGCTGTGCAGCGGAGTCTGATTCCCCAGCCCTGTAGATAGACTTTGGTTGAAGGAGGTTTGTAGCTGATTTTATAGTGAAGAGAGCTACAGGATATTGCTGGGAACTGTGGGATATTTAGACAGAGAGATCAGGGATGGGAATCAGGCTCCTATCCCACAGCAGCGTGATCCAGTCCAGGTTTTACTGCTACCAGCTTGATCAGCCCCCAGTGTGTCTAGCTAACAAGCTCAGGTGTGTCTTATTATTAAACTCCTAGTGAAACCAGGACTGGATCACACTGCTGTGCAGCGGGAGTCTGATTCCCCTCGCTGTGATGAGGGGGATGTACCTGGTGTGTGATGGGGATCTCGGACTGCCGTCTCTGTGTGGGCGGATTCAGAGCACCTCCAAACCTCTCCTCCAAACTCCCTCGCTTCCCCTGAGAACACAGACAGGAACAATGAGGGGCAATGGTAGCACAAGTATAGGGCAGCTGCAATGGGGTGAGGCTGGTAGAATGGGACCACAGTGTGCTAACTATACCCTCAATGATCTTACAATGCTTCCCTATGCTTTACCAGACCTCTCTGTGCTTTACAATGCTTCCCTGTGCTTTACTAGACCTCTCTGTGCTTTACAATGCTTCCCTATGCTTTACCAGACCTCTCTGTGCTTTACAATGCTTCCCTATGCTTTACCAGACCTCTCTGTGCTTTACAATGCTTCCCTATGCTTTACCAGACCTCTCCGTGCTTTACAATGCTTCCCTATGCTTTACCAGACCTCTCTGTGCTTTACAATGCTTCCCTATGCTTTACCAGACCTCTCTGTGCTTTACAATGCTTCCTATGCTTTACCACACCTCTCTGTGCTTTACAATGCTTCCCTATGCTTTACCAGACCTCTCTGTGCTTCACAATGCTTCCCTATGCTTTACCAGACCTCTCTGTGCTTTACAATGCTTCCCTATGCTTTACCAGACCTCTCTGTGCTTTACAATGCTTCCCTATGCTTTACCAGACCTCTCTGTGCTTTACAATGCTTCCCTATGCTTTACCAGACCTCTCTGTGCTTTACAATGCTTCCCTATGCTTTACCAGACCTCTCTGTGCTTTACAATGCTTCCCTATGCTTTACCAGACCTCTCTGTGCTTTACAATGCTTCCCTATGCTTTACCAGACCTCTCTGTGCTTTACAATGCTTCCCTATGCTTTACCAGACCTCTCTGTGCTTTACAATGCTTCCCTATGCTTTACCAGACCTCTCTGTGCTTTACAATGCTTCCCTATGCTTTACCACACCTCTCTGTGCTTTACAATGCTTCCCTATGCTTTACCAGACCTCTCTGTGCTTTACAATGCTTCCCTATGCTTTACCAGACCTCTCTGTGCTTTACAATGCTTCCCTATGCTTTACCAGACCTCTCTGTGCTTTACAATGCTTCCCTATGCTTTACCAGACCTCTCTGTGCTTTACAATGCTTCCTATGCTTTACCAGACCTCTCTGTGCTTTACAATGCTTCCCTATGCTTTACCAGACCTCTCTGTGCTTTACAATGCTTCCCTATGCTTTACCAGACCTCTCTGTGCTTTACAATGCTTCCCTATGCTTTACCAGACCTCTCTGTGCTTTACAATGCTTCCCTATGCTTTACCAGACCTCTCTGTGCTTTACAATGCTTCCCTATGCTTTACCAGACCTCTCTGTGCTTTACAATGCTTCCCTATGCTTTACCAGACCTCTCTGTGCTTTACAATGCTTCCCTATGCTTTACCAGACCTCTCTGTGCTTTACAATGCTTCCCTATGCTTTACCAGACCTCTCTGTGCTTTACAATGCTTCCCTATGCTTTACCAGACCTCTCTGTGCTTTACAATGCTTCCCTATGCTTTACCAGACCTCTCTGTAGATATTTTAGACCCACACATGCAATTAATATTAAGTAGTTAACGGTGAATGAAGGGGAGGGGCCCGGCTGTTAGGATTCTCCAGGTGAGCTGAATGCAGCTCATAGTCAGGTAAACACAGATGTTAATAAAGGTGCAGATTGCTGGGATGTCCGAGGGGGGGGGTAGGGGGTCCGTCGTGGTTTGTGATGTCAGTACCTCCTCCCTGGTCCCGTCCTGTAAGAATATCTGCTTCTGCTTGGAGATGGACGTCGTCTTGTAGAACTCCACCAGCTGGTTTAAAGAAGGAATTTCTCGGCCCACAGGAAGTAGCTGCCTTTGCCGTCCTTCATGACCTTGAAGTGCTGCACATCCACTTCATGTCTGGAGAGAGAGAGAAGGGGCGCTTTTTAACGTCACAAACGTGGCTTCTTACTCTCTGCATCAAAACCACACCTCCTCTCTGCACAAAACCACACCTCCTCTGCACAAACCACACCTCCTCTGTGAACAAACCACACCTCCTCTGCACAAACCACACCTCCTCTGCACAAACCACACCTCCTCTGCACAAACCACACCTCCTCTGCACAAACCACACCTCCTCTGCACAAACCACACCTCCTCTGCACAAACCACACCTCCTCTGCACAAACCACACCTCCTCTGCACAAAACCACACCTCCTCTCTGCACAAACCACACCTCCTCTGCACAAAACCACACCTCCTCTCTGCACAAACCACACCTCCTCTCTGCACAAAACCACACCTCCTCTCTGCACAAAACCACACCTCCTCTCTGCACAAACCACACCTCCTCTGCACAAACCACACCTCCTCTGCACAAAACCACACCTCCTCTCTGCACAAAACCACACCTCCTCTCTGCACAAAACCACACCTCCTCTCTGCACAAAACCACACCTCCTCTCTGCACAAACCACACCTCCTCTGCACAAACCACACCTCCTCTCTGCACAAACCACACCTCCTCTCTGCACAAACCACACCTCCTCTCTGCACAAAACCACACCTCCTCTGTGAACAAACCACACCTCCTCTCTGCACAAACCACACCTCCTCTGTGCACAAAACCACACCTCCTCTGTGAACAAACCACACCTCCTCTGCACAAACCACACCTCCTCTCTGCACAAACCACACCTCCTCTCTGCACAAAACCACACCTCCTCTCTGCACAAAACCACACCTCCTCTCTGCACAAACCACACCTCCTCTCTGCACAAAACCACACCTCCTCTCTGCACAAACCACACCTCCTCTCTGCACAAACCACACCTCCTCTCTGCACAAACCACACCTCCTCTCTGCACAAACCACACCTCCTCTCTGCACAAACCACACCTCCTCTCTGCACAAACCACACCTCCTCTCTGCACAAAACCACACCTCCTCTCTGCACAAACCACACCTCCTCTCTGCACAAACCACACCTCCTCTCTGCACAAACCACACCTCCTCTCTGCACAAAACCACACCTCCTCTCTGCACAAACCACACCTCCTCTCTGCACAAACCACACCTCCTCTCTGCACAAACCACACCTCCTCTCTGCACAAACCACACCTCCTCTCTGCACAAAACCACACCTCCTCTCTGCACAAAACCACACCTCCTCTCTGCACAAACCACACCTCCTCTCTGCACAAACCACACCTCCTCTCTGCACAAACCACACCTCCTCTCTGCACAAACCACACCTCCTCTCTGCACAAACCACACCTCCTCTCTGCACAAACCACACCTCCTCTCTGCACAAAACCACACCTCCTCTCTGCACAAAACCACACCTCCTCTCTGCACAAACCACACCTCCTCTCTGCACAAACCACACCTCCTCTCTGCACAAACCACACCTCCTCTCTGCACAAACCACACCTCCTCTCTGCACAAAACCACACCTCCTCTCTGCACAAACCACACCTCCTCTCTGCACAAACCACACCTCCTCTCTGCACAAACCACACCTCCTCTCTGCACAAACCACACCTCCTCTCTGCACAAACCACACCTCCTCTCTGCACAAAACCACACCTCCTCTCTGCACAAACCACACCTCCTCTCTGCACAAACCACACCTCTCTCTGCACAAACCACACCTCCTCTCTGCACAAACCACACCTCCTCTCTGCACAAACCACACCTCCTCTCTGCACAAAACCACACCTCCTCTCTGCACAAACCACACCTCCTCTCTGCACAAAACCACACCTCCTCTCTGCACAAACCACACCTCCTCTCTGCACAAACCACACCTCCTCTCTGCACAAACCACACCTCCTCTCTGCACAAACCACACCTCCTCTCTGCACAAACCACACCTCCTCTCTGCACAAAACCACACCTCCTCTCTGCACAAACCACACCTCCTCTCTGCACAAACCACACCTCCTCTCTGCACAAACCACACCTCCTCTCTGCACAAACCACACCTCCTCTCTGCACAAAACCACACCTCCTCTCTGCACAAAACCACACCTCCTCTCTGCACAAACCACACCTCCTCTCTGCACAAAACCACACCTCCTCTCTGCACAAAACCACACCTCCTCTCTGCACAAACCACACCTCCTCTCTGCACAAAACCACACCTCCTCTCTGCACAAACCACACCTCCTCTCTGCACAAACCACACCTCCTCTCTGCACAAAACCACACCTCCTCTCTGCACAAAACCACACCTCCTCTCTGCACAAAACCACACCTCCTCTCTGCACAAAACCACACCTCCTCTCTGCACAAAACCACACCTCCTCTCTGCACAAAACCACACCTCCTCTCTGCACAAAACCACACCTCCTCTCTGCACAAAACCACACCTCCTCTCTGCACAAACCACACCTCCTCTCTGCACAAAACCACACCTCCTCTCTGCACAAAACCACACCTCCTCTCTGCACAAACCACACCTCCTCTCTGCACAAACCACACCTCCTCTCTGCACAAACCACACCTCCTCTCTGCACAAACCACACCTCCTCTCTGCACAAAACCACACCTCCTCTCTGCACAAAACCACACCTCCTCTCTGCACAAAACCACACCTCCTCTCTGCACAAAACCACACCTCCTCTCTGCACAAACCACACCTCCTCTCTGCACAAAACCACACCTCCTCTCTGCACAAAACCACACCTCCTCTCTGCACAAAACCACACCTCCTCTCTGCACAAAACCACACCTCCTCTCTGCACAAAACCACACCTCCTCTCTGCACAAAACCACACCTCCTCTCTGCACAAAACCACACCTCCTCTCTGCACAAACCACACCTCCTCTCTGCACAAAACCACACCTCCTCTCTGCACAAAACCACACCTCCTCTCTGCACAAACCACACCTCCTCTCTGCACAAAACCACACCTCCTCTCTGCACAAAACCACACCTCCTCTGTGCACAAACCACACCTCCTCTCTGCACAAACCACACCTCCTCTCTGCACAAAACCACACCTCCTCTCTGCACAAAACCACACCTCCTCTCTGCACAAACCACACCTCCTCTCTGCACAAAACCACACCTCCTCTCTGCACAAAACCACACCTCCTCTCTGCACAAAACCACACCTCCTCTCTGAACAAACCACACCTCCTCTCTGCACAAACCACACCTCCTCTCTGCACAAAACCACACCTCCTCTCTGCACAAACCACACCTCCTCTCTGCACAAAACCACACCTCCTCTCTGCACAAAACCACACCTCCTCTCTGCACAAACCACACCTCCTCTCTGCACAAAACCACACCTCCTCTCTGCACAAAACCACACCTCCTCTCTGCACAAACCACACCTCCTCTCTGCACAAAACCACACCTCCTCTCTGCACAAAACCACACCTCCTCTCTGCACAAAACCACACCTCCTCTGCACAAAACCACACCTCCTCTGCACAAAACCACACCTCCTCTCTGCACAAAACCACACCTCCTCTCTGCATCAAACCACACCTCCTCTCTGCATCAAACCACACCTCCTCTCTGCACAAAACCACACCTCCTCTCTGCACAAACCACACCTCCTCTGTGCACAAACCACACCTCCTCTCTGCACAAACCACACCTCCCTGACACCACACCTCCTCTGCACAAAACCACACCTCCTCTCTGCACAAACCACACCTCCTCTCTGCACAAAACCACACCTCCTCTCTGCACAAACCACACCTCCTCTCTGCACAAACCACACCTCCTCTCTGCACAAACCACACCTCCTCTCTGCACAAACCACACCTCCTCTGTGAACAAACCACACCTCCTCTGCACAAACCACACCTCCTCTGCACAAAACCACACCTCCTCTCTGCACAAAACCACACCTCCTCTGTGAACAAACCACACCTCCTCTGCACAAAACCACACCTCCTCTGCACAAAACCACACCTCCTCTCTGCACAAAACCACACCTCCTCTCTGCACAAACCACACCTCCTCTCTGCACAAAACCACACCTCCTCTCTGCACAAACCACACCTCCTCTGCACAAACCACACCTCCTCTGCACAAAACCACACCTCCTCTCTGCACAAAACCACACCTCCTCTCTGCACAAAACCACACCTCCTCTCTGCACAAAACCACACCTCCTCTCTGAACAAAACCACACCTCTCTCTGCACAAACCACACCTCCTCTCTGCACAAAACCACACCTCCTCTCTGCACAAAACCACACCTCCTCTCTGCACAAACCACACCTCCTCTCTGCACAAAACCACACCTCCTCTCTGCACAAACCACACCTCCTCTCTGCACAAAACCACACCTCCTCTCTGCACAAACCACACCTCCTCTCTGCACAAACCACACCTCCTCTCTGCACAAACCACACCTCCTCTGCACAAAACCACACCTCCTCTCTGCACAAACCACACCTCCTCTGCACAAACCACACCTCTCTCTGCACAAACCACACCTCCTCTCTGCACAAAACCACACCTCCTCTCTGCACAAAACCACACCTCCTCTCTGCACAAACCACACCTCCTCTCTGCACAAAACCACACCTCCTCTGCACAAAACCACACCTCCTCTCTGCACAAACCACACCTCCTCTCTGCACAAAACCACACCTCCTCTCTGCAAACCACACCTCCTCTGCACAAACCACACCTCCTCTCTGCACAAACCACACCTCCTCTCTGCAAAACCACACCTCCTCTGCACAAACCACACCTCCTCTCTGCACAAACCACACCTCCTCTCTGCACAAAACCACACCTCCTCTCTGCACAAAACCACACCTCCTCTCCCTGCACAAAACCACACCTCCTCTCTGCACAAACCACACCTCCTCTCTGCACAAAACCACACCTCCTCTCTGCACAACACACCTCTCTGACACCTCCTCTCTGCACAAAACCACACCTCCTCTCTGCACAAACCACACCTCCTCTCTGCACAAACCACACCTCCTCTCTGCACAAAACCACACCTCCTCTCTGAACAAACCACACCTCCTCTGCACAAACCACACCTCCTCTCTGCACAAAACCACACCTCCTCTCTGCACAAACCACACCTCCTCTCTGAACAAACCACACCTCCTCTGCACAAACCACACCTCCTCTGCACAAACCACACCTCTCTGCACAAACCACACCTCCTCTCTGCACAAACCACACCTCCTCTCTGCACAAACCACACCTCCTCTCTGCACAAACCACACCTCCTC